>CM065904.1:12500-455944 GCA_033439115.1 Firmiana major | reverse complement strand
AAATGCAATTCATGGTAACTGATATAAGCCTTGAACCATGAATGGAAGAATTACACTAGTAGCACGAGCTGCTGCTGCTGCTGCTGCTGCTGCAGCATAAGCCATTCTATTTTCTCTCTACCCGCACAATGGCAAGTAAAGAACCCAGCAAGTACTTGTTCTTTCAAAGTTTGTTGTAAGCTTTCCCCCCCCCCCCCGGCTGCCGGAGATTCTCAGACCCCCCCCAAAGATCAAAATAAACAAATAAAAGCTGAGGGGTAGCAAGCAAGGGGAAGAAATCAAAATTCCCCAGATTTAAGCACCAATCATGCCGCAAAACAAATAGTAAAAGAAAATGCAACATCCCCGAAAAAAAAAATAAACCAATACATACAGCCACAATAATTTCGTGCTACTAGCTCCAAGTCTAAAATGTTCAATTTCTTTTTTTTTTTTTTTTTTTTCTGTAAGTTGTTTTCCTTTTCTTCTCGTAATGTCCAATTCTTGCATGAGAAATGATGTTTCAAGAAAGGCATGATAATCACCCATGGTGTCAAAATCATCCTCAAATCTACCAGGAACTTTGGCAAGAATGTGCTGTGATGCACAATTTGCTTAATTTGAATTACTCACTGGACCACCTTGAGCACCGACAGCTGTTCCTTCATTGCCCGATAGCTTGGACTGATTATTTAAGTCCCCTGATGACGATCTACCTGAACCTGATAGTCCATCAGCATGAGAATCTTCTTGGCTCCTTGCACGACTCTGGTTAGCAGCACTTCTCCGATCCAATGAAATATTCTGAACACGGGCACCCAGCATATCCTGACCAGACATGGGAGGGAACTGAACTGAAGGTGGCATTATCCATTGCCTCCAATCGACCCGCTTCCTTACTTTGTCACCCTAAAGTGTAAATGCAGAGGTTATTAAAACAAAAGAAATCATATCATCTAATCGAATTATGCGGGCATCAGTTCTATCAGGACCATCAAGCATGAATAGTAAGAGGTACCATGTGTGCATGTGTGCATGTCTTCAGGTGCATCAGAGCAGCATATATTAAACGGAAACATTTCGTAATTGATCAATCAGTGAACATATATATAACCCAGGATTTCATTCTAGAAGATACCTGCACTTCCACAACAGTTGAACTTAGCAGAGCATCCAATATAAGCTGAATATCATCAGTCAAAAGTGAAACCTGAAAAGGAGAAGCAATAGAAAAATGATGCCTTGCACAGATAGCCATAAAAAATTGCTCTGGAAGAAGCAAAATCCTACTGCAAGCACAACAAAACTTAGATACACATAGCATCAACAGATTTCCAAGGAGAAAGATACAAATTTTAGAATTCAACAAAGAAATAATCAAGAAAGCTAGACTTCCAGAGGATGACAGTGGATTATAACTATTTATAAGACTAGCATCTCTAGAAAGTGATGCTCACTACCTGAACTGGAAAGTGGAAATCAGGAAAACCAGTAGGTTAATGTAGATTTACATTGTTTTCAGAACACCACATAGCTTCGGTAAAAGGTTTAAATGTTATATGATCATCAAACAGCACCAAATTTAAGAGAAAATATTCATGAAATGACAACGTGAGCAAGTTTCTAACAAAGAGGAGCAAATATTTAACTAGTAATACGAGAATATCAAATATCTTGTGCAGGCATGTTCCAATCAATTAGAAATGTTCTTAAGTTTATGATCAAGCTAAGAATATGCCATTTATTAAAATTTCAAAATTATTAAACAAAAACTAGAAAAAACCACAATCATTAGCCCTTGTGCTTGATTTAGCTCTTCATTAAGAATGAAAAAATAATACCATTTGTAGAGTAAGTTGGAGCAGAAGTAAATAGAAGTACTACAGTATCCCATGCACACCATGATAAATGATGTAGACAGGTTCTAATACATTAAATATCTCTAAAAATTGACAGACTACTTCATATCTAAAGGATGTGGATGGTGCGGGATGCATTGCAACACAGGTATTAATCCATTGAGTGTATGAACATGCATCAACATCATGCTAATCTTATGCATAAATAAATAAACAAACAAAATAATTGCCTTATAAATTGTGAATTCGTCAGCATTGTTGCATAAATAGTCAATGATTGTAACTTAAACAAAAAGGCTGTGATTTAAAAACTATATTTAGAAAGCAAGTTGCAAGAAATAGCACTAATCCGCACTCAAAGATTTAGCCAAAATGATCTAGTAATTAAATACAAATTCATCTGCAAGTAGATTGTGTTTATGACCATGAAAAAGCATAAAATAAAATAAATAAATAAATAAATAAATAAAACAGTAGATACCATATGGAAAGAGTGAGCCAACAATAAATGCAATTATAGGGAACATAAATAGCACAAAATTAAGGGGAAAAAAAAGGTTCTTTAAAATTGCATAGATCAGCGTATCCAAGACAAGGTTCTGTCGATAGGAATTATCTTGACCAGAAAATGCAATTACCAATAAAATTTCTCACAAATCATAGTCAAATAAAATTTTGAGTAGTATTGTATTCATAAGTACGGATGCACATGCTACAAGTACAATGAAAATTCAAAACCTGGCAAAACAAGTACCAAGGGTGAAAGTGAAAACTAGGTTTATTGTGGTTTTAATTCAATTTCTTGCGGAAAAACAGCAAGCAAATCTAGTGGTTAAGTGTTATGCAAATCTAGTTTCTAGAAACAATTCCATAAAATAATGAACAGTGCAAACCTCTACAGATGTTTTAACCGTTTTTCCAAATTTTTAAATTGCATTGGTGAAGTATCATCACCTCAAGGTGTGTAATACACTTACAGGTAAAATCTCACTCCTTCACACTTGAGTTATAGTGAATGAGGGTTCTGGCCTTTCTTTATTCTTGTATCTTTCATTTCCCCCTCACTGTTTTCTAGAAAAGCTCCTCTTCCACAATCTTATGCTAAGAGATTGAGGTAGAAATCAAATATGTATTTCTCATCATCACTAAACTAATTTATTTTGCTTCTCTCAAAATCTTCACTTAAAATAGGTTAGTTTCTAATAATAATCATTATGGACTAATGCATGAGAACAGTAGGCATAAATGTTATAAACTTAAATGCTAAAGAATCACAGTCCATCACCATGAAAAAGCTCTAAGCACAGGAACTATCACATTCATACAAATGAAACCAGCTTCAAAATCTCTGAAAACTCACCTTTCTAAAGCTTGCTATTAATGTAATAGGAACCCAGCCCTGGTCATCCATCCTCTGCCGCAAGTATATATCCTTAATTAGATTTTCATTACTGCAATAAAGAAACAGGCAATTATCTCCTTGGGTGACCTAAAAGACCAATATATGGTCATTGAATTAACTATTTGACCTAATTTAACACCCAAACAAAGCACTACCTGAAATAATAATCTATCTGCTTCACTATACTAGCATGCAACTGAAGGTCTTGAGGCTCTGGAGCAGGGAAAAACATTGGGGGCACTTGTGCAATAAATGGGACACCTCTATGTGACTCTGGATAAGATGCTGGGACTAAATAAACTTGAGATGCCAATTCTGAAAGGAGATAGAGCAAACTCGGAATAGCACTCTTCCTCAACCAAAAAAACACCAAAAACAATAACAAAAGTACAACTTACCAGGATACATGGGGGTGCCAAAAGGGCGCAAATGTGGGGGAGGAATAAATGGTGCAGTATTAGGCGGTGGAGGCGGAGGTGGATGCCTCATCAACCTGGGAACAAATCTTGGCAGCATGTGACCATCCCTACTATTAAAGTTTCGACCATTCCAATCATGATTTCCATGGTCTTGATTGCGCCTTCCTCCATAATTTTGATGGTAAGAACCATCTCCTCGTGGATGCGGACCACCATTACGATGTCTGAATGAATTCCGAGGGTGTGGGTGATCATTACCACCATTATGAGGCTGTGACACAAATCCACTTCTCTGTATATGGTCCCTAGAAGAAGGGCTGTTCATAGGAGCTTCAACCACATGACCTTGAGGTGGTGGCTGTGAGAGGCCACCATTAGATGCTGAGTTATTACTATTTCGCTTCATTGACCTCTGGCGTGCAGGCATTGTATGGTTTGGAATCGAATTTGACTTCGAGTTTGCACTGTTGGTGACTTGTTTCTGTGAAGACGAGAATGCACTTCCACTCCCCTGCAGTTTAGGCAACGCAAACAATAAGTTTCAGTGCCTCAGAATCCAAGTTTAAACAAAATTTTATATATAACTTTGCGCATGTGAATCTCTAAATATAATCACTATATTCATATATAACATCCATTATTCAGATTCCTTCAATTGAAATATAACTCAAGTAAACCCTAAAGCTGGATTAAGAATTCAAGATTCCTTGCATTTTTATTGTTTCGGCCAAATTAGAGTCTTTGCATTTAATCTTTTGCTTAAGAAACAGATAACAAAACAAATTGGAAACTAATTTCATTCTAATTCAGTTCAGTTAAAACAGTTAATTTAACAGTTGGTAATAAAACACTTGAAACGGTAACAACTAAATTGAAATTAATAAAGAAGGGCTTAAATATTTGGAAAACAACCTGAGAAACGGGGACAACAGACGGAGAAGATGATCCATCCGATGAAGCTCTAGATGAATCTGAAGAGGATTTGGAAGAAACCCTAGCGGATTCAGACAACGGAGGCCACATGTGAGCCCCCATGACGGACCCAATCTCGGCAGCGCCGTTAGAAGGCTTGTTCCAAGCCGGCTTCCTACCGGCATTACCATTGGGCCCAGCACTCCCATTATCCACGCTCTCCTCTTCGACCACCGTGGTAACAGGTGGGTCAATCACAGCCATTGATGTTGACGACGAAGAAGATGACGTAGGCGATAAAGGAACACCCGCGATCGGCTCCGATTCTCCACGGACGATTTGAGTCCAGGGCGAAGAAACCGCCCTGAAGGCACGGTGTGATTGGTTAGGGCTACTGGGAGAGTGATTAACAGCTGTCACTGCAACGGAGGTATTGAAATTAGCCGTATTAATATTTGCAGCCATATCAAACCCTAATTAAACAAAATTGGATTTTCTTTTCCCTTCTTTTTCCTAAGTCGACAAGTTGATCGACGGAGAAACACACTAAGAAAGCGGAGAACAAAATTTGATTAAAAAATAAAAACAAATCTGACGAGAAAGAGAAAAGTGAGGCTAAAATCAAGGTTTCTATAATGCAAAAACTTAGGATTTTCCAAATAAAAAGTTAGGAATTCGATGATCCGATCGGCGAAGAGAGACGAAGGTTTAAGAAGAAGACTAGCGATGGAGGCTCTGTAACCTCTGCTTCTCTCTCTTTCAATTTCTCTTTCTGTTTTCCTTTTTTCCGTCTCTCTTATTTATAAGCTACACTGCGTGTTTAACTATTGGGTTAGTTATTTTGGTTTTACGGTATTGCCCTTGAATTAAGGGTTATTTTAGTCAATTTAAAGTAAATTTAGGTAATTTTATCTCTAAAATCGAGCGAGGTTAGAAGAGGAATTATGCTCCTAATTGGCTGGCAGAGTTCAGGTATACTTCAGCTTCCCACTGTTTTTCTGAATTTGAGATGGAAAAATACCATAAAATCTAATAGAAACGCGCCACGTAATCACTATTAATTATTTTTTAGGCAATGGATAACTCATAATCCTAGTGCTTAGATTACTTATTTGGTCGAAGAGAAATATTTGATAATATAAACGAGTTATTTGAATTCAACTTAAATTTTATAAATATATTATAATATTTATTTAATTATTTAGTGAAAAAGTTGTAAACATTAAAATTATTTATTTGAAAAATACATTGAAATCGAATATAAATGTAGGAGTTTTTAGTATTTACTAAAGCAATTTATAATTCAATTAGACTTATAATTTTGTATTAGATTAAGAATTTTATAATTAAGAAATGTTAATTTCTGTCTAGATACTCAGTTTTTTAAAAGGATACATAATTAATGCATTAATAATTTTACTTATTTATTTCTGCAAAACATTGACATCCAATAAAATAGAATAATGTAAATTCATTTGGAGCAACTGACACAAATATGTGATATAGGTTTCATACTTTCACGCAGCAAAAAAAAAATCACTTGAAATTCATTAATTAAAGTTATTAATGTTGAAGTATTATATATATATATTTATATATAAAAGAAGACATTGACGTACTTGGTAAATTTTGTTTTTCTGATAAATAAAGAAATATATGTATAGGAAGATTTTCTTGTGGGGGGCTTATTTGAAGATTCAATAAAACAAGTCAATTTCGAAATTAGAAAAATATTTATAAAATTATGTGAAAGACTTGTTAACTTCTTAGCGAAGGAGTGTTACGAAAAAGGCTTCAAATTAGAGCATCCTATTATGGATAAACATAAAATGGAAAATATATATTAAAAAAAAAATTCATATTGTGTTATTATATAATAGTAAATATAAATAAAGATATATTAATCTAAAAATACATCATTTAGGATTAGAGAGATTTTATCTTTAGAGAAATATTTTTGTTAATGAAAATGAAAGTTTTTTTTTTTTGTTATAAAAAAAATATTTGATACGTAGGGGTAATGATAAAATTGTTTAAATTTAAACTTAATTTTTATAATATGTTTAAATCTTTCTTTAATTACTAAATTAAAAGATTATTGACAATAAAATTGAAGTTATTTATAATAATTAAGATAATCAAATGATACAAATGTACTATTAAATACCATAAATCTTTGAATATTTTTATAATTTGACCCTTTTTTTGTCCTATTGTTGTTTTTTTTCTTAATACGAATATTTTTATTTTTATTTTTATTTTTAAAAAATAAAAGGATGTGCAATTCTATGGAGGTGGTTGTTGACTTAGCCTTCATGAAATGTAAATCTTTTTCCTTGTAATCCTAAGGGGTCCATTTGACCTGGGCATGATAAATGTGGAAGAGGAAAGAGAACATAATCCGATGTGAGATTGAGAATCTTTGTAATCCCAAAACTGTTGTAGCTATATATATATATATATATATAACTTTTTTATACATAAATAAATTGAATGGTGAAAATTGAAGTTGTTTGAGTTTACATAATATACCAATTCTTCTTTAGTTATTTCTTTATTGTAAGATGAATTGGATGGCTTTTATTTTTCTCTAAATCTAACTCTTCTTTTAGATAGGATTTTTTCCCCCTTATCTCTCACATTTTTTGGAAAATATAATAGAATTAAAGTCAAATTAATCATTATTTTATAATTCAATATTGAATTTTATATAATATTTTATTTTAAATATTTTCCTTTTTTTTTCAACTTCTTTGATCTTGTGCAACAATTTAAAAAGAGTTTTTTAATTTATTTTCAAGGATTTATACATTTTTAAATTTTAATAATAATTTGTAATTAGTTGGTAGAATATCACCTCTGTATGTGCATCAAATATAAATTAATATAAAAATTCCAAAAGGAAAAATCAGAAAAGGGGTTAAGTGCATTGCTTATTTAAGCAATTGCATCCTTATTGTGTGCTGTCAAAGAGCAATTTGATAGGTGCAAAGAGTGCAGGCAGGGCAGGGCAGGGCAGGGCAGGGCATCTTAAGCACTCAGCACCTCAGGCCTCACCCATATATTTTCATTCAAATAGAATCCAATTCCATTGCCATGCCTAAAGCAAAAGACAGGAAAACCCCAAAATCTTTAAGGCTGGTTTGGAGTGATTATGAAGTCAATGGCTGAAATTTATGAGACAAAACAATCTATGAATTGGGATTGTGAAATTTAAGTGGGCAATGCATTTTGAGGCATTATATTAATTTTTGATGGGTTACCAACCAATGCAATAAATTGGCAGAAGATAGATGGTGAATCCAAAGAATTTTTTGGAGGGTGGAGTTTTGTTTTTGGAATTGTCAACGACTCGTCGAATATTAAATCATTTTTTTTTCAAATTTTGTTAATAATTGTCTTGACCATATTAAAATTCATCAAATTAATTATTAAAATATTACTATAAATAATAACTTAATTAACTTTGAACAATGTCTTCGGATATAGCAAAGTCTGTTTTTGCTTTGAGCAGAAAATACACTGGTGGTATAGGGATTAATTAGTTTCTAATTCTAAATCTGAAACACAAAATGAATACACGATAAAAAAAAAAAAAAGAAGAAAGTTATACGAGTTAAAATTAAATAAAAATTATATATAAATATGATAAAAATTAAAAATAAAATTTTATATTTTCGTATCAACACGAGTTTTTATATTTTTTTACAATATAAACATAAATTATAAATATGAATAATTAAATCTGTCTAATTCTGGGCTTGGACAACAATGAAAGCTTTTGCTAGCTGATTGGACAAGAAGAGGCATCTGCTGGAACCGAATGCAACTTCTTTTCAACCATTTTTTTTATTTGGTTTTTGGGAAAGGAAGTGTTTTATTAGCTGTTGATTTGGTTGTTTTCAATCAACGATAGTATTAAACATGTACATTCAGAGAAATCAGATTTTATTGGATAACAAATCCTTGGTAACATCAGATAAAACTTTGCAAAGAAGTTCTTTTTATATTTGAATTTGTATTTGATATAGTGATAATAAAAATTTTAACTTTGTAAGCCGGTTTAACAGATTGTAATGTGTTCTATTTTTAATTAATTTTTAATATAATTTAAGAAATATGCATTATTCTATTAATTCCATATATGAATCCTAAAGTTTTTATTTAAATAATTTTATTGTTTTCTCACTCACTATTCATTGTAGGGGCTTCAAGGTTCAATATGGGCTTAAAAACTCAGCTCGTTGCATTGACAACTGATGAATTTGAAAGCATATCGGCTAGGTAGCCCAAAATTATGGGCTGCCTACCACAACCACAAGTGAACAAATTCCGGAAAAATGAGAGAAACCATGTGGTACCAGTAGTAGGCTGATTTATTATGGGCCATGAAATTCTTACATTATTCAAGACAAACCTATTAAAGCTTCATGATTAACAAAGTTAGGCAAATAAAAAACCATAAATAATAAGACAATACATTACTTTAATCAAATTTAAAGAAAAAATGGTCCTTTTGACCAGTACTTAGTATGTATGCATGACATGTTTGAAACATTTTTCCATTTCGTGAATGGTGAGACATAGAGTGACTTTATAAGTAGTGATAATGGAAATGATGATCTTTTTAAGGTTAAAAGTTCGATGAGTGCACCCAATATGAATTTTTGGTTTAGCTTGGTTTTGACCATTAATTCTCAACAAACCGAACTATTGGGCATTAATGTTCTGTCACATGGTCCGGTTACTTGTTAGCTGTTAGCTGGATCAGATCCAATTCATTTCCTGTCCGACATTATTCTAAGCATATTTATTCTCAGAGAAAGTACCACTGCCTAGCCATAATCGCAAAGGCCAGCGGATCAGCTACGTACTCTCTCTCTCTCTCTCTCTCACAAGCACGTAGCTATGGAAGATAGTAGAGATGGCAAAGTTCACCAGCTACAGGGGAATGGGAAGGATTACGTAGATCCGCCACCAGCTCGCTTGTTGGACATGGAGGAGCTTAAGAGCTGGTCCTTTTACAGAGCTCTCCTAGCAGAGTTCGTTGCTACCCTTTTATTTCTTTACATCTTAGTTGCTACTGTCATCGGTAACAAACGGCAAACGGGTCCCTGTGACGGTGTTGGTCCTCTTGGTATTGCTTGGGCTGTCGGTGGCATGATCTTCGTTCTTGTTTACTGCACCGCCGGAATCTCTGGTAACCAAGAAAATAACCTTCTGCTTCACTGAAACTTGTTTTGCCTTCTGTATTTATTTCCCTATCCCCACTTTCTTGATGAACTTTCCGCACATGCTTTATCCAGAATGCTCATTTCCATGGTTAAACTCCGAACACTTGAACTGTTAAACCAAGTGCATAGTGTACAGCCTACTTGCCCAAGCTAACATGAGTGTTAATGTAAACTCGTTGTTAATCAGGTGGTCATATTAATCCGGCGGTTACGTTGGGGTTGTTTGCGGCCCGGAAGGTTTCCTTGGTTCGAGCGGTGGCATACATGGTTGCGCAGTGCTTGGGAGCTATCTGTGGCACAGGCTTAGCAAAGGCCATCATGAGGCACTACTACAACGCACTAGGGGGCGGCGCCAACTCCGTGGTTCCTGGGTACTCGAAAGGCACTGCTTTGGGAGCTGAGATCGTTGGCACTTTCGTCCTTGTCTACACCGTATTTTCTGCCACCGATCCCAAAAGAAATGCACGCGATTCACATGTCCCAGTGAGTATTATAAATATTATATAGTAGCAGAAAAGATTACAAGATCACTCCATCTAAGCAAAGCTACTCTTTTTAGAGTTTTAACTGCTGTTTTTCTGACGCTTTTGCATCTGATCCTGTGTGGTTTAGGTGTTGGCTCCCTTGCCAATAGGATTTGCGGTGTTTGTGGTTCACCTGGCCACCATCCCCATCACTGGCACTGGCATAAACCCGGCTAGGAGTCTTGGTGCTGCTGTGATCTACAACAATGGAGAGGTCTGGGATGATCAGGTATATAGCTAATTTCATTTTTCACCATATTATTATAGTAGTAAATTCGTTTGAAGTCAGATGATTGAATATTATTAACATTTGAGGGTTATTTTTGTTGATGGTGATGAAAAACAGTGGATATTTTGGGTTGGCCCTTTCATTGGAGCGCTTGCCGCTGCAGCATATCATCAATACATACTGAGAGCCACGGCCATCAAAGCTTTGAAATCCTTCCGCAGCAACCCTACATATTAAAGGCCTCGTCCGGCCTGTCCCGGAGGACCTGGCTCGTTATAAATTAGTATGCTATGTATGTTTCTTTTGGTTAATTTGTATGCTTTTCTATGTGTTAAACAGTGATAGCACTTGTTACAAGTTGCAACATAACTGTTCCAAGTTGTATTCAAGTGAATCTAAAGATGGGAAAAAAGGTCAGTGAAGTAGGTATGGAAATTTGAAATGGCAGGCTTATATAATTAATGCATCGAGATCATACGCTGAGCATTAATTCCAACCGATTTTCTTTTGCTTGCCTTGTATTCGAGAAAGGGACTGCCAGCTGAATCTTGGGAACTCATTGCCTTGCATTGGAAGGCAGCAATTCCTGACCTAACACCCCGCAATATCCCCTTTAGATTGCCGCAATCTAGGGGACTTTATGAATGGTATATAGATAGCAAAGAAATCAAAGTTGGAAAAATCATGTGAAACACAGACCACTAATATATCACCAGCACGCTGACGGAAAGTGTGAAAATAGCTAGTGTTTATACAAATTCATAGTGGCACGATAGATTAAACAGGCACGAGCACTAGGAGGAGGAACCCATCAATGGAATATACCAAAAAGCAGAACACAACATCTTGTCAGCTACTCTACTTGCATTTTAAATACCTCTGATACAGCAACACTGCAACAGATGTTGCAGCCCTGTGTAGTGTGTTCCATTTCAAGCGCCTCATGAGAATTTGGATGCTACTTCGAACAAAGTAGATCCGTAGTTGTAGAAGTAGATAGAAGAGGATTCAAGAGGATGAGTAATGGAATTCTAGAGGCAGGTCCATGAACCATCTACAACTCAGTCGCCAGTCAAATTCCTTTTCACATGTTTCATAGAGGTGCGAAACAGAGCTCTACTTAAAAAATACCCACCAAACACCACACACTGCCCCAAGTTTTCTACCTAACTTATTGAACTGGTGATTGTTCGAGCGCGTAATCCAGGCCATTTTGGATCACTTCTTTCATTCAACTATCTTAGAACAGGCACTGCCCTCAGATTTGCCGGTGGGCATAGCTGGGCTCCTACTCATACAGGCCAACAGCAGGATATCTGAAAGAGTAAACTACCATTTCCATTGACATTGTCAAAGTGCTCCCCCCCCCCCCCCCCCCCCCCACAAAATATAACTCCCTCCAGATCATCAGTACCTAAAATCTTCCCCTCATCTGGAGTGAAAAAGTTTTTTGTACTCATTGCTTCAATGGGATAAAGATCCAACATTCTATTTATAAATATACTATAGCTTCAACGTTGTTATCAACCTGGAAATCTTCTCCTAGTTTCAGAACCTCAGATTATGCCAAAATCATGCATGGATAATGCCAATTCCACCATGCTCAAGTCTTATATTTGACTAGACTAGTACTAACATAAATAAGCAAATCAATTAGCATAGCTTCAACAAATTGGAGATCACAAAAGCCTAGAGAAAACCGGCATTTGCAACAGTACAGTTGAGTTCAATCTCAATGACTACACATCTTATAATGGTAAAAGTAGGACAGGACATGGGATGAACTCAGCCAGTAGATTTGCATCCACATGCTTGGAATGGATGGCTTCCATGCTCATGACCACTAGATCCAAATTTAGGTCGTCAGCAACCTCACCAATGATAGCAGTAGGCTTGCTTCCTTCCCCAAGTCGCTCCAACAACTTAAACTCCTGAAATCCACCTATTGTTTTTCACATCAGTTAGCACCTGGTCTGAAAGATGCATTTAAAGGAAAAAAAGAAAAAGAAAAAGGGAACCACCTTTGTTTCATGCATATGATATAATGTACTTTTACTACCAATAAGAAAACTTTTGAGGCACATCCATGATCCTTGTGATACACAAATATCATAGTCAAACTTATAGAACCGAATATCAAATACCTTGTATCTAAATCTAATATCTGATGAACATTCCAAGCAAGCAAGACCAAGAAAATGCTCAAGGAGCTATTTCTCTACTAGATATTCTGAACATCTATTACAAGGTTTATTACTTTGATTACACAGTACATCAGTATGCATGATGAATTTTCCATTAGCCCTGAGCCAATGTCTGAGGCATTATCTCGAGGACAGCAGTATGAGACACATAAATATAAGCAAGTATGTATGCATTCAGAATTTTCTGTAGGGAGCTTTCACAAAATTTAAGACTGCATAGAATACGTACCTTCCGAGAGATGCCATCGAACGCTAGCCAGTTGAGTTTCATGCTCTGGCAACGCCTCTTTCTGTTTTTCATCTATAACTGCAACGAACATAAAAATCTTATTTCTTAAAATCTTGCTATAAATATATATATTTTCTTTAAGAATACATACAAAATGGTATAGACTATGTATAGAGCAGAGTACAGTAAACATACCCACAACGGTGATGTCAGCCCCATACTTCTTTGCCAAAGCAGCAGTGGTTGCAGCTGCCTGCTCCAAAATTTTTAACCAAAGAGTGACGACCCAAATGCAAATAAGGATTGAGCATCTTTTGGAAGAATTTACAGCTGATGCCCTAAAATTGTAGGTGTTTATGTCTTTAAGAAGGTCACCTGTCTTGTTCCTTCCGAGAGATGAGGATTTCTGTCTGTTATTGGCAGAAGCAGATGCTTGAAATGAGTAAATGCATCAGCTGCTAAATTCATTTCAAATCCTTGAGGCTCAGCCTTTGCTGTTCACAATTAGAACAAAAGCAGAGAAAGATCAAAACTTTAGCTTGCAACAACAACAATAGTCAGCCTAAATTTTCCATCACATTCGACAAATTTTCTCCAAGCAAAAAGATTGTTTTCCGTGTAAATTCAAATTCCATAAACTCAAGAACACTAAATCTAACACTGAAATAGATATCAAAATTAAAGAAACAGTAAAAGAAACTACCTTTGTGTCTGATTCTGTGAATTCTGGGAAAGATAGAGAAAATTCGAGCTTTAGACAAGGGAGAAGAAGAAGTGAAAGCTAAGGAAGACATCGGCTCGATAGAAGAAGAAGACGAAGTGAGAATCGAAGTTTTGGCATGCTTTGATTTTGAAGTTTCGATTGGCACTGCAACCAAACAATGAGCCAAAGCCATCAGACTTCAGTGAACTGAGAGCGGAAAGAGGAGCAGTGAGTGAGTTGAGTTGAGGTGACGAGGATGATTCGAGAAAGTGGAAGAAACCAACTTTAAATTTTAAGTAATAATATCGGATAAAACAGAGAGAAGATAATGATTGCATGCGTGCAACGTGTAGACAGATCTGTGCATTCACATTAACACGTGGGCCATTCCCTATTCACAGCGCCTTTCATCTTGTTTCGCCATATCCAGGCTTCTTAATCGTGACCGTTAATCTCTGCCGTCTACAGTTTCTAAATTGTAGCGTTGGCTCGCTAAACGCCGCGTTTTTGATAGAGTATTATTGGAATTCGTCCTTTAGAATCCGGAGTCCCTATAGAAGGTACAACCGGCGGCTATATGAGACGCAAGGATGACAAGGATGGCGGAGACGGCGAGTGGTTGGCCGATCAACAAATGACAAGAATATCTCGACATTCTTTCGGCGACTCTGAGAAAACCGTCTTCTCCATATCAATAATTGAGGTAATAAATATTTCATAAAACTCTCTGAAAGAACAAAGGTAGAAGCTTCAGGGTATAATTTTTTTTTTTTAATTTTTATTTTCAGAATATGAAAGAAGACTATGGCTTATTTGTTTGGCCCTGTAGTATCGTCTTGGCTGAGTATGTTTGGCAGCAGAAATTGCGCTTTGCCGGGAATAGTGTAGTCGAGGTATTTCTCATCATCAATCCGAGTTTTAGCTTTGGTATTTATCCAATGTTGATGTTTGTTTTTTTGCAGCTTGGGGCAGGAACTTGCTTACCTGGATTGATGGCTGCCAAAGTTGGCTCCATTGTTACCCTTACTGATGATGCAAATAGATTGGAGGTAGTATTTACTTGTAAATATACTGTCTTTGTTTAAGCCACTTTCATTAATTTTTTGTTTCACTTACCTATTTACTGGTATTGTTTGATATAAATGCAGGTGCTGGAGAACATGAGAAGAGTGTGTGAACTAAATAAACTAAAGTGTAAAGTAATTTCTTCATTAACAATGTTTTGTGTTGATTGCTAGAATACTCTGTTACTTTTTCAGCCTGGTGTCTATATGAATTCCCTTTCATGGATTTAGGTTTTGTTTTTCAGGTATCAGGATTGACATGGGGAGTTTGGGATGCATCCATATTTAGTTTGCATCCGAAAATCATTCTTGGGGCTGATGTTCTTTACGATGCTCATGGTAAAACTACTTGACAACTTTCTAGGTGTTTTGTCTTTTTTTTTTTTGGTAGCTAATCAATTAATTTAAGCTGAGACAATAATGGAACTCGTGTTGGTAAGCCTTTGATGACCTCTTTGCTACTGTGGCATTTCTGCTCCAAAGTAATCCAGGTTCGGTTTTCATAACAACATATCATAATCGAAGGTAATATTTCTCGATTCTGTCTCATTTGTATTCTGATATGTTTTTGTCCATAGTTTTTAGGATTCAATGCAGGAATTATGCTGAGGGACTGTAGTCTTGTTCTCCAAAATCTAGTTCTTTTAATTGCTTGTACCAACAAATAATGTGCAGCGGTCATCATCTTATAGAGTTCCTAATGGTCAAATGGGGACTCAAGTGTGTAAAGCTTCTTGATGGTTTTTCGATATTGCCATCCGATAAGGCAGCTAAGCTTAGTGGAAACATTCAATTGGTGGAAATTGTATTGAAACATGAGCAGATTGAGGTAAATAACAACAATAGATTAGCATGCAGAAGTTTTTTATGCAGCCATTCTTATGTGCATTCTTACTTCTGACTGCTGCAGGAAACTTCTTCCTCCAGTGCCAGATGATTATGTGGTTTTATTCACTTATATGTCTGTTGATCTATATTGCTCTTTGTAGCCACAAATGAACTATGCCTCCAAATGGAAGTTCAAGTTTAGTAAGATTGTAACATTTCATTTGACAGTTGCTGAAAATTAGTTCCATTTTATGTTCGCTATTCTTTAGGAAGTGTAACTCTCTGCATAGTCTAGATATTGATGCATTTGGCAGTTTAATTTTGCATTAGGTGTTGTCGAAGTTTCTTCCTTGTATTCATTTAAATTTCATCAATCGAAGTCCTACCTGCCAAGTTGAGCTGGGTTTTTCCTGCTCTTTGTGATTTGATTTATTTAGAATTATGTTGAGCCTGAAGTTGCAAGAACAGGGAACCATTTGATCTTTGATGTGCTTCCCTAAATTATCCTTTAGGAGTATAAATTCGTAGTAAACAGGGTTATCCTAAAAGCTAATTTATTGCAAAAGCCCTGTCAATGGCTTTTGATTTGTGAGCAGAGCCTGGTCGAAAGAAATCAGGGTTTTGCCCTGAAGGATTAACTTGTAGCAAGTGTTATGGGGCGAGTTTCAAATAACTATATATGTGAGTCATGCTATAAATAATCAATCGTCTCTCAAAATCAAAACATATATACAAACCATTGTAAAATTAATTTAGGAAACTAAGAATGTTTTGCCTTTCTGCATGCATACCTAGGGTACAAGGTCGGGGCGTGTATGGTAAAGAATATGATTAAAACAGGGCAAAAAATGGAATGAGCGCAGCTGTGAGTGCATAAGACAAAGGTTTCAGCTGGGGCGATTGACTGGGCGTGGATGGTGGTGCCCCTGAAATGTCAGAATTTTTGCCATTCCCTGCTGTGGCTTCAGGGTTGAGAGCAGTAGCAGGGGGGATTGCAGCAGGGGGGCTTGCAGCAGGGGGGATTGCAGCAGGGGGGATTGCAGTTGGTGGCTGGACAGGCGAAGTGCTAGAGGCCTCAATATCATAACCTGTAGAAATCAGATGTTAGAGATTGGTTGGAGGCATAAAAACGCAAAGGAAATATTAGAGAGGTTGCTTACAGTTAGATTCTTTCCAGCCCAGCACCATATTCTCACGATCAAAGACTATACGATAACCAGTCATGAAATTTTCTGCATTAAATTTAACAAAAAATGTTAGAAGCAAGCAAGCATCTATAGCCCATATCACTCTACTGTTTCTATGATTGGCGATGAACGCGTCGTACCTGCCAGTGTTTGGAAGCTATATTCTCTTTAAATAGAATTTATTAAGTGCACTAATAAGAAATGATAATTGTGTCGGGAGAGACTTACGTCCAATGATGTTCACACTGTCACTTTTCAGAACACCCAGACAATATACAACACCACCCTGGAGATTAGAAAAGGGGTTAATTTCAACTTAAGTCAAGGGTCAGAATTAACAAATAAAATGAACATTTACCTTCATGGAAATCACTTCTATTGGATCATTAACAAAAAATGGATCTCCACCTTTCATTGTCAGATTCACTACAGGGTATGTAAAGTTGGTTTGGTTTGCGCTGTAAGGTAAAAGAAGAGGTCAGTGACTGAGGCCTCAGGGATAGGAAGGTTAAAACAAAAGCCTTTATGGACTACCTTAGGTCGTAACAATATTCAAAGGGTAGGTCGGAAGAATTCGAGGCATTAAATGTATGCCGCTTCTCTATGGCCATATTGTTGAACTGTCAAATAACAGAATGAGAAATCCTTGCTTGGAAAAAAGTGAACTCCAGGGAACAGCATTATTAAATATGTGATTTAAACTACTTACACTCTCAGAAATAAGTGTATAAGCAGGGTCGTTCAAATATGTAAATGAGGTACCGGAGTCGAAAATTGCATTGAAATCAAGATCTTGGGCATTTCCTCCCACAATTATTTGAGTGATACTGACATTGTAAGTAGGGCTGAAAATGAATATCACGAAGAGATGCATCAGTAAAAACAACAAAAAACCGGTATCAGAAGTGGTGCATATGGCTGGCTGCATGTCAAGCTGACAAGTTTGTTATAATCATCAATGCCATCAGAAAAGTAAACACTTACTGTGAGTGCCTGAGATTAAATGGTGTTTCACCTTGATCCGAGCTGCCCTTATCACCAAAAGTTATTCTTCCAACCAAATCACCTCCAAAACACATAGAAAAGGAATTTGCAGCAAGCTTTTCTTTCGCTAATATACTAGGAACCGATATATTGTCTATACCAAGTCCAAAGAGACCATTAGGAGCTGCACCTTCTAAGAACGATCCGGTCTGAACCTGCCCACAACTGCAATAGAGTAGGAAATACTCATAAGTCCAACAAGTAAAAAATTCCCAAACAAATGTGCCAAAAACAATGTGAGGAAATGCTAAGGAAACAGGAAATAAGTGACATAGATGAATAATCATCAGACAAGAAACATCAATGACCACTCCCCCACCCCCCTCCTTATCCCTAAGGTTCTGCCAAATGAATTCTCTCAAAGTTATATATCATTCACTGGTTCTATTTTCCGAGACAGCAGAGAGGAATTTCCGGCACTTTCATAACGTTTCTTAAATGGAAAAGGAACTAAAAGTTACAAACCCGAAGGTAATGTTGGCTTCAACAGCTGTGGTTTTATCATCATCTGTAGTTAAGTGCAAGACATCCTCTACCAAGACCCCAGTAGATGAAGTGCCATTGGACAGATAGAGAACTTGATAGGGACAATTACTTTGAGATGAAGAACATTTTTTTTGTGGTTCACACATGTCACTGTTACAGGGAACCCTGGAGCTTGTAGACGACGTATTAGGGCTGTAGATATTAAAGTCCAATTCCTGCATGAGAAAAAGGTTATTCATGAATCACTACTACCATTTCAAATCAGGGGGGGAAAATACATTGGCAGGCACAGGTCTATTGTATAAGACTCAAACTTGGGTTCATGAAACTCGGGCCAAATTACTAATAGACAAGCTATAAATCATGGAAAGCTTCACGGGAATTCACAACTAGTAGGAGAAATATACGTAGAATTCAAACATTTCAGAAATTCTCCTTTATTTAATGAAGTGATATAAAGGAGAAAGGTTACCTGGCTATTGGACAGCTTTATGGTTTTCACGCAACTGGAACAATCGCATGGCAACCAGAAGAGATCGCTGCCTGTGTCTAGTGCCACCAAAAAGGACAAAGCTGGCGTCCCGACCGATACATTGGCGTAATGCAGACTGTAATTCCACAAAAATTGTTACTTAACAACTCAATCCTAGAGCAAGAAGAAAACGAGAGATAGCAAGAGACAGAGAGAGAGAGGAAGTAGTTAATCCCTGAAGCTCTGTTTAGTTAGAAGGAAAAGGAATTTTTCTTTTTTTAAATTTTATTCCCAATTCTATTTCCTTTATGATTTTGCATTAACCAAACATAATCCAAACCTACTAAACAGGGAAGATGAGTAGAAAAAGTAATCTAGTTTTTCTCAGGAAACAAACAGGAAAAAAAGCAAAACTTTTTTTTTTATATATGAACTTCGCCTCTGGATTCGCAAAAGCTCACTTCCTAAAATTGTTGAACTACTACCAAGCAGAAGTAAATAATAAAGGTGAAATTCAAAAAGGAAAAAGGAATGAGAGTGAGGTGGCGAGAGAAATCATACAATCCCAAGATATCCAATCGATAAGTCTCGTTTCCATCGAGAAAGGTAACCGGCGTCTGATCATTAGCCGTTGCCAGTCGACGGCCTTTAATTATTTTATCACGGTGAACCGTAGCACTATAATACTCCGGACTTCCCTTCACCGGTAACTCATCAACAGCCAGAATTTCCTTAACCGGATCCGAATATCTGTCATGTATATCAAAACCGAAAGTACCGAACCCGTAACATCTTCCCGCGCTTAATCCCAACACCACTAAAAGTAACACACAACTGCAACTACTAAACTCACTCATGTCTGAAAATAAATGTGAACAGAGAAAATTTTCGTGTTTCAGCCTTTGGAATTTAATCTTGAGAAAGCCGAAACCTTTGAAAGATATGGAATGGCGTTTGCAAGTTTGGACGGAGGCTTTTGAAGGAATAAATTGCATGGCAAAAGTCAAATGAACTGATCAGGCGAAACCGCGGTAGTTTGGATCCGAACGTGGGTCCCCCACAAAAGACTTATATTCATTATTATTCTATAAATTAATTAAATGAATCTTTTTCGGAAACCCCTTGTATTTTCGAGATTTTTCGCTTTTGTACCTGTTTTTTTTTTTCCCATTTACCATTCAAGCCGGGGGGAGTATTGTTAATATTTTGTCTATTTGACTATTAAATATTATTTCTAAGTTTTAACTACGCTTATGCTGATTTGAATAACTAATAATTTCTTTAATTATCTTTTAATTTTTTAATTATACAGGCATGATCTATTGCGAACTATGCCCTATTGATTTTTAAATTTATCCAAACAATTGATGAACTGGAAACCTAATTAATTAATAGTTTTTTTTTTCTTATATTATTGAACTACCTCTTGTTTGGTCATCGGCAAAGATTTGAAGTTTTCGCAATCTTTGACTTAATTCAAGTTCAGTTACTATCTTGTAATAATTTTTTATTTATTCATTGAAAATTTTATATATTTATTTTCCATCAATAATAAATTCTACATTTTATTTTTTTAATAAAAGTTTTACATCATATTTAATTTCTATTAAGAAAATTATGTTGATTTTTATTCCATCGACTTGATGTTGAAAGATTAAAAAATTCATATATTAAAACAACTTAGCTTTTTTTTTTTTTTCATATAAAGAAGATGAAAATTGAAACTGTCGACTATCAAATATGTATTATAATATTGTGACACAAAAAAAAAGTCGATTAATCAAATAATTAGAGGTCAACAAAGATATAAGAAAATCAATAAAAAAAATAAGAAACCCATGTTTGCAAAAAAAAAAAAAAAAATAGAAGGATGCAATGCATGAATGAAGAAGAAATATAAGTCAAGAAAGGGCGTCGGAGGTTAGTTGATCAAAGCAAACGGGACGGGGAAAGGAGGGAGTCCACGATTGGGTTTAGCTGAAGTCCGAAATCAGCATCAAAACGCCACGTGGCGAACATTCTGTGCTGCAACGTAGAATATTGTCGAATACGGCCCGTTCTCTTCCGCTCCCGAGACGACCTTCCTTCGTGGACTTGCAAAGCCTTCAGCAATTAATCATCGTCAATCAAGGCAAATTTTCATATCTCGGTCTTTCTATTTTTTCTATATCGATGTCCTCGTCATCTTTAAACAACACGTGGAACTCTCTCAACCAGCAACCGTACCCACATTCCACACCACTGGCTATTGTCGCACCGCAGTGTACGCGTGGCAAACGCGTTACGGAGATCTCATAAATTTTAAACTTTTTTATGTAAAATATAAAAACTGACGTATCAAAATTTTAAATTTATATTAATTTGTCAACATAGTTATACCGATTTTTATTAATTCATAAATATATTTTAAAATTTATATTTAATATATTAAAATTAAACATAGTTAACCAATCATAAAATATCACTATATAAATAAAAAATAAATATTAATAATTAGTTAAATTTATTTTTAAAAATTTGTACATTTTAAACTTTATTCATTAATATTATGTATAAAAATTATAATATCAAAACATCAAATATAAATCCTAAATTTTATTAAAACTTTAATTCCTACTATCTTTATGTTTATTTTCGGTATCTAAATCTATGGTTCATATTTTGATGTCATATTAATTACTCAATAAATAAGTAATTAAGACATTGGATTAAATGCTGGCTGCTTTTACTTTTTCAAGGTTTGAACGCTTCGGTGACAACAAAGAGGGGACACAGGGAAAGTGGGGGGCAACATTGGCGAAATGCTTGCTTGGTAATTGCTTAACCAAACGCTTTTGAATGCTTTAGGGTTGGCCACTAGTCCAAATCATAGACACTTCTTAGTCAATTAGCACAAAGAGAATTTCAGTTTATATTTCACAAAGAAAAAATTTCTTTTCATACACAATAATAACAATCGCAAGTGTCAGACTTTCAGAAAGTTCCTGCAAAGCAGAAAGGCAGACAATGGACGACCTGACCAATTTGATTGATGACTCCAAAATTCTATCAAAGTTCCTAACACCCTTTGCCTTGTTGTAGTTGGTTTGAACTTTCATCCCTTAGTGGTCTCCGTCTGTTTGCTGATTTTAAGTTTATGTCAAAGGCCCCACATTTTAGTTGTTGATTTATTAAAGATGAAAGGATTCTAAGATGCTTTCTGGGTTTTCTTTCTATCAAATTGATTGATTTTGACAAGTTAATTCAGGGAAAGATTTTCCATTGGCCTGCTGTGGAAATGCTTGGGTATGGATTTGCATTGGTATTCAGAGGAGGAATTTTGAACTTCATTTTTGTTCTAAATTTGGAATTAAGGCATGCATGACAGAAAGCCAAGAAATTCTAGTACTAATAGGAGACCGGGAAAGGGAGGATTGCATTCTGCCAAGAGAAGGGAATATAAGATCATTCAGAAAGAAGAGAAATACTATAAAATGGAATATTCATACAACTTGAAACAATTTAGAAGTCAAAATCATGGCCTGATGATGAAAATGTTTATGTACAGGAGACATATGAGTCCATTTCAACTCATGATATTTACAAAGAAAAATCCACAATTGAATTAGAAAATGACATAATGGTACTAAAGTTAAGCTACCAAAAAATCCCACCAAAGGGTACTTCCACTGCAAGAAGCCTCATTTCAAGGCTGCTGCTGTGGACAATTTCCATTAATGCTCAAACAGGAGAGGCAGAGGTGATGCCAAATTTATTCGAAAGCTTGTTTCGAGTGAAGGGTGACAGAAGCTCCATTTGATGAATGAACTGCACGTCGTGAATCAAGGGATTTCCTGTTCTTCCTGGAGGTGATCCCGCATAACAGGATGGCGAGCAGCCAGTGCATGCTGATTCACTTCCATCAATTGTCTGAGCCGGGAATTCATATGAAGCTATTAGAAATCACAAATGTATATCCCCTTTTGATTCTTTGAAAGAAATATTTACAAGTATGAAATCCTAACCTTCTCAGCAATCATGTTCAGAACTCCACTTCTCCCTTCAATACTAGGTTGGCTGAATGCAGAGGAGAGCGCATGAGTTCATATTTCAGAGATATGTAAATTGCTGGTTTCCTTAAACATAAATGTGATTCCAGGCATTTTCCATAACAATTGTGATTAACTTCAAGCAAATAGAGGAAAAGAAACTAAAAAACATGTATGTACGAAAAGAAACATGGCAATCAAACCTGTGTTTGCTACATCTGAGGGGCTTGATAAACTCAGGAATGGCAGGTCCAAGGCGGCGAGGTTTTGGGCAAAGGAGCAGCTCATTACCACCAAAGCCAAACTTGTTGGTCTCAGACCCTGAATCAAGAAGACTGCTTTTAACTGGTAAATGCTGCATAATTCTCTCTTCGGCCTTCCTTTCCAAAGAAAGAAGCAAAATTCGAAGCCACAAGCAAAAACACAGTAACTTGTGACTCTTTCTTATTAATCTCTCATTCAAATAGCAATAAGTAAAAACCGTCCTTTCATTTAAAGACTATCCACCCAAAGAGAGAGAGAGATTACTGATAAGTGAAGCAGCATTGGATTGTAGACCTTGCACAAATGAAGGAAGTTACCATTTGCTTGGCTAAGAGTGGATATAGGACAGGTCTTAAGACTCTTGATTAGTTGGCATTGATCTCCTAATTTTCCTCTATTTCTCAACTTTTACCTACAAATAATTTCATCCAAGTTTCCTCACGTGGAACTTTTCTCCTCCCATGGCCATGAGCATTCCACGATTATACAATTTATTATTTCACATGTTTTCTCATTTTCCCATATACCATTCTGCTCTCTCTAAGCATTTATAATAGAATGTCTCTTACTTATCAGTGAGAAATTACAAGCCATCCAATGCAAACTCGCATGAAGCCATGAATCCTTAAAGTCTCGTTTGCAGCATCGATTTTAGAAGCTTTGGGTCCTTGTTTACCGCTTGATATCTTTCTTGTTTAGTGGAAAATATCGTTATAGTGGCAATACAATCAATCAAAATGATCTCTGCTATAAGAATCACGCTCTAAGAACTGCGAGGTGACATTTTGCCCCTGTTTCCTGCTTGAGAAAGAATGTTCACTTCGCGCCCTGCTTCACACCTTTCTGACTTTCTACGTCAAGAAGTTTTCCTTTCATGTTATTAGTTGTTGCTAGTGGCCAAGTTCATATCGGTCCATTCCAGGAGTGAAGGGGATTAAAAAGTGGAATCAATAAGCACAGTGTTTATATTAGTAGTCTTTATGGTTCCTTACCGAAAGGTAGTTTACCAAGTTGAAGCAAGCCAATAAATGTAAGGTTCCTGTTTCATCCTAATATACCAGGGAACTGAATAACAAATGCAGAAGATTATTTGAAAATTTCAATTCATTATAACCAATAATAAAGGATGATACAACACAAACTAATACAAGATTAATCAATATGTTGCTACTAAATGTAACTTGTCGCCTGCATCTGAAACAAAGTGCAAATCAATCATGGACCCAAAAAACCTGCCAACCATCCCTTATAGCCAGAAGCTTTAAACTTGCAACTCCATGCCCAGACAACCGGGCTTCTGATGTGTATGCACCCTTCCCTATTTTAACTAAGATCCCAGGATCTTATATGGTACAAAGATTGAATAGCCTATATCATCCAGTTAAATAGTTTCCATGCAACTCCAGACAGCTATTTAAGTATTCATTCATAGAAAATATGCTCAAAAGTCAGAACAGATGCAAAAACTAAAATGCAAAGGTACAACTAAGACAGAATAAAATTATGTTGGATTTGTCAGCATTGTAGGATGTTTGACACACACAGTTGTTAAGATCTATATTGATTACCAACCCGTCAACCATTATCAAGCTAGCTGTATTCTTGTTATGTAAACTAAAAACAAAAATCGTGAATTAATTCATCGACGGAAGTGTCAATGCTTTATTCATAAATTATATGTATCCCAATCAAGTCTGGGCTGTGAGAAAACCTCATAATCAATGGGTCCATCAATAATGCTGTCTATATTTTGCATCCATTCCAAGAGGGCTGGTTGAAAACTATCACTATCACTCTATCAGAAGGCAACAATTTGTAAATTACTAGCAATCCAAGTGTAAATATCGCTTGCAGCTTTGTGTAGTCCCCTTTGACCAAAAAGAATAAAAGCATCGAAAGGAGGAACACTGCATCCATGAGCCTTCCATCATTGCCAGCAGGAAATCCACGAACTCTATATTCAAAGAGAAAGTTGTACTTATCAACCACATACCTATATCCAAAACAAACTGCAACCACTGGCACTACAAGTGGAGCAAATGCTGAATATATCATGGTCAGGGTACTGCGCAAAATCAAATGCCTGCTTCGGTATAGGTGGGGTTTGGCTGATTGGATATACAGAAAGATCTTGTCCCTGAATGTCGATTTCACTCATCCTAGGAGAGTCGAGCACACTTTCAGGCATGAGTGGTCTCCGAAGACTATTTAGGTCCTGATTTTCTAAGGGGTACTCCTCTTTTTTTTTCTAGGACCAACCAAAGCACGTCATTCTTCCGAAACTTCTGAAGCTTCCTTTTTATCCAAGGAATTGGAGCAAGCAGATCTATGATATTCCCAAGAATGTACTTGTGATTAGAAATGCAAGAGAAGAAAGGCAAGATCTTGACAAAAATGATGCACTCATGTATTGCTCAATTCTCCTGCAATCTTCTCCATCCAAATAGTACCGACCCATCCAGAGGATGGCACTTTCCAGTGATGACTCAACGAGAGCCTTCAGTGGGACCAAATTGACAAGGAAGAAGCAAACCATCTTTAGCAATGCTGCCCTTTGCTCACCAGATACTGTGAGATGCCGTTCAAACTTGGAAAGATGAGAAAGAGCTGAAGGGACCACTAAATACATGCTAACAAATGTAATAACATTGGGAAAAAATTGAAAGACTAGGGATGCAAGCCAGCTAGAACTTTGCACCCATGTCAACCACAACTCTGCATTATCGATTGCTTCTGCATTAATAATCCGTGCAGCACTCTGCACAGCAGCTATTACTGCAAGTGGAGAACTGAAGAACAAAAGCATTAACAACAAACACGTGTTTACAAATACTCTTCGCTGTTTCAGCGATAATTTTGTTTATCCCAAAGGGGCTCGTTCAACTTTCCATTGATTCCCCTGCAACCCTAATTCCATGACAGAAAGGAACTTCCCAAACCGCCTAATTTTCTCATTCCGAAAATCTTGAACTGCCTTATTTGCAGTAAATAAATCCTTAAACATCAAAAAAGCAACCCCTCGTCCTTGTTTATAGGCCGCCAAATCAGTCTCTAACAGAGCTCTCTATTCTTGCAACTTCCTTAATTTCTCTTCATCTGTAAACCCAAATCTATCCATAGTCTGATCTAAAACACAATGCACTTTCCTACCCAACCAACGGACCCAACCCAAAAGCCCTAGAGCTCCATTCGTACCAACTTCATCTTCTTCTGGTCAAAGACGAGAATCAATTTTCGCTACCAACCGGGTATTTTCGTCCCTAACCTTAACTAATTCAGTGGCTAAATCATCCAATGCACATAAATCCATAGGCAGAATAACTCTATAAACTTTCCCTGGATATCTATAACGAAAATACTCTATCAAATTGCTTTTGTCAACCCCTAAAATCTTAGGCAGACCCTGAACCATAATCGAGAAAATCGCAGTCCAATTCCTGTTGTGGTCACTTAAATTTCAATTCCCATCTTTACACCTAGTAATTTTCAATATTTCTTCAATAGCAGACATTCCATAATGGACAATGATAACAACAACAATGCTACAATGCAGGTTGTAGTTAGTGATCGTCATAATTATTGTTAACAGGACGTTAGGCGGTTAGGAATTTGGACACAAGAAGTTTGATGAAGTATTCCTTTTGAGGAATAAAATGAAGGCATTTTGATTTTTGAATTCCTTTCCATTATCGGTCCTAATGGTTTTGATTTATCACCAAACCGTGTTTCAACTAAATGGCAAAAATTTTGTAATAAAATTCTAGTTACAGATTTCAATTTCATTAGGTGTATCCAAGCATATCTAGTATGATCATCTACAATGGTGAGGAAGTAATGATGGCCATACAATGTAGGAACTTGGTAAGGCCCCCATATATCAGCGTGCACAAGATCAAAAGCAAAGCAGCAAGAGTTACCGAAGTACCGATTTTAAGAGGAAGTCTCTTCTGTTTTGCTAAGTGACAGAATCACAAGGAGAATTATCTTGAATACAGATAGAAGAATCAATATTATGCAAAAGCTTGAGTCTAGTAGTTGAAGGATGGCCTAATCTATAATGCCAGATCTTACTAAAAAATTTATCAGAAGTAGAACAAGAAGCAGCAGTAACAGATTCAAAAGGTACAGAAGAAACAGATTCAAACAACTGATGAAGACCAGACACTTGTTTAGCTAACCCAATCATCTTCCAGCTGTGCACATCCTGAACAATACACAGATCAGGTTGAAAAATGAGAGTACAAGGAAGAGTTTTAGTCAACTTACTCATATCAAATTGAAAGTAAAACTAGGGACAAATAAGGCTTCCTTAGGATGAATTGAGAGGGCAAACTGACATTTCCAATATGTGTAGCTGACACATATTGTCCTTTAGGCAACTTATCATATGAGTTTACAATAGGTCTAAAAGTATCAAAAACACTAAGTGAGCATATGATATGATTAGTGGCACCAGTGTCTAAAATGTATTTTGAGGAAGAAAAATTATTAACAGTGCACGTAGGAAGTCGGTTACCTTTATTTTGGCGGAAGTCAGCTGCATTGACACGAGTTACTGGAGAAGAAGCTAGGTCGGTCGTGTGAAGCAGAGTAAGCAATTTTTGGTACTGCTCGAGTAAGATTCATGGGACAGGAACTGCTGGAAGCAGCCACAGAGAGCTGATCCGTGTGAATATGATCCAGCCTTTTAGCTTCTTCAACACAATTGCCAGCAACAAAATTTTTATTCCTTGGCCTAAACCGGGAGGGTATCCATGCTTCTAGTAACACTTCTCTACTGTGTGACCTGAGTAGCTGCAATAGGAACAAATAGGCCTCCTATTTGGGAATGAATTGCTCCTAAAATTATCTCCAGTGGAGTTGTTGTTTCCCACAGATATCACCTTACTTGCAAGTGCACTGGATTTAGCAGTTTGAGAAGGTACAAAAGAATTAAACTGTCGGTCTTGCTGAATAACCGGAGAAAAGACCTTGTTGATGGATGGCAGAGGATCCATCAAACATTATTTGAGTCTTCACAGTAACAAAATTCTCATTAAGGCCTTTTAAAAATCTAATCACACAATCATTATCTTGATACCTTCGCACAATGTTAAGAGCAGCACAATCACAATGAGGATCACAGTTACAGGTGGAAATTGGTTGAAATTAACAATTTCATCCCAAAGCATCTTCAATTTGGTAAAGTACTTAGTTACTGAAAGTGTACCTTGCTTCAGAGTATAGATCTCCTCTTGTAGATCTGAGATGCGATACAGATCTCCTTGGCAAAATCGATCTTTCAAATCTCTCCAGGCATCTACAGCATTAACTATCCAGATGATGCTTTGCGCGATCGAGGGAGTAACTGAGTGCAAAAGCCAGGAAAGCACCATTGAGTTACAGCGCTCCCAAGCTGAAAAAACTGGATCCTCCTTTGATGCAGCCGAAATTGACCCATCCACAAACTGGAATTTGTTATTGGACAGTAGGGCCATTTTCATTGCCCTATACCAAAAATGATAGTTCGGACCATCGAGAAGTGCAGAAACAAGAATCAGCGAAGGATTCTCAGAAGCATGGATGAAATAGGGGCTTGATGGAGACTCTTCTGAAAACATTTACTGGAACAAAATGGTGTTTGGAGAGAAAGGAAATTCCGAGAAAACGAGCAAGAAATTACCGCTGTGATACGATGATGAATTTATGAACTCAGTATCTCTTCTTTATCAATTAGAAAATGTAGCAACAGGTCTCTATTTATAGAGACTAGTTATAGTACAATGGAACAGAAAATGAGCGGGAAAAAGAAACTAATGGTATAATAAAAATAACAAACTCCTAACTGCCTAACATCCTGTTAACAATAAATATAACGATCACTAACTACAACCTGTATTAAAAAACCACGAAAACATAATGTACCCAAAGCAACCCTGAATATTTACTAATATGACTTACTGTTGTTTTCGAGAACTGATAGCTGTGCCCCCGTAGAGATTTACAGGGTGTAAGACGAAAACAGCCAAAAAGGCGACTGATAATAGGACAGCAAAGCTTCCGCCTTCGATTCAGAGGAATCGGGCTGCATCAGCTCCGCAATGGCGGGCAATCTCGAGGCCGGTGGCGTTCCAGACGGCAAGGAGCTTAGCGAAGAGAGCCGATGGTCCGGGGATACGACGGTGGTCGCAGCGGAGCTTGAGGAAGAGGAAGATGAGGACGCAACAGAGGAGGCCGATGGTTGAGATGTTGAGGAGGTACTGGATGTTGTCAAACCACGAGCCATCGATCACGTCGTCTCCATCAGACAAAGGGAACGGCGGAAGAGGAAGCGTTTGAGTGAAATTCCTTGGAGGGAAAAATTAAGGTTTGAGTGATTTGAAATAGGGGTTCGATTAATCGGGGAGAGGGTGGAGAGCAGGGAGGAGATTTTTGGCGCTTTCGGTTTTGTCCGTTGGAAAAGCGCTGGAGAATCGAGCGAGGGAAAGAAAAAGATTACAAAATCATGGATTTTCCCGCAAACTATGGAGTTGTTTGCAATTATGCCCCTATTACTACATTTTTGTTTGTATTGGGCTTAATTGATAAGGCATTTAAACATCTTAAAAAGGGGCCCATTGGGAGTATTTTGGGTCCAATTAAATTATATATTTCGACTAAATTGCAAAGCTTGCTAGTTGCTCCCATATTATTATTATTATTATTGAGTGTGGAAAATGGATTTGCATTGAAGTTTGCTTGGTCTTAAATACAAGTATAATATTAAATAGAACTTAAAGAACAATTTCGTAACATAGTTCTTTGCTTTTTGTGCAAGGAGACTCAAATATCGGCCATTGAAAAAAACTATTTGATTTTTTGTTGTACTTCCTTCTTTATTTTGTTAAGCCGAAAGATTCGTAAATATGAAAGCAATTACGTAATATGTTCTACTCTTTCCGAGTCAAGGGATAGATTGTATGCATTGCATTTAAATTTTATTTAATATTTTTCAAATAAAATTATATAAAAAAAAAAACATGACGAGAAATCAGAATCTCATTCTTATTCTTCTCAAAGTTTTTCTAACTTTTTTTTTTCTTTCAATATATTTGACAAACTCATCAATCACATTTCAACAAATCTCATATTAACAACGCCTTAATAATCACGGCAATACTTTTCATTTTTTTTTTTAAAGAAAATTGACTAATTATTCCAAAAAGTGAATAATAATGAATTTTAATTTATTTTAAATTTGCCCAAAATGTTAATACTTGATAATTGTATAAATGCAACATATTATTTAAAAAAAAAAAAAAAAAGTGGTTAGATTCACAACAGAAAGTCACTTGGTCGATGTTCTCGTCAACCCTTGTGTTTGACTTTTGAATGACAGAGTACAAATTTTCTTCGAAATGCCGACTTAACAAGTTGACATCAGAGTTGATTTCGAAGTCATCAAGTTGTATTGAAACTTGCTACAAATTGGGAGTCGCAAAATCTATTTCTAATTCATATTTTGAAGTTGTTTTTCTTCCATGTTATGTCTTTTTAGAGTCGATTTTCTCATTTTGCTTTCCCATTTATAAATAAACGGCCAAGCTTTAGAACTTTGGTATATTATTTTTTTTTTATTTTTTTAAATATCATTATTAAATTCCTTTCAAAGCTTAAATTTTTTCCTTTGAGTTGCTTTCATATTCTATTCATGCGTCATTCTCTTTGCTGCTCTAAAGTCAATAATATCATTAGCATACTATTTTTGTATTTATTGAATGCTAACGGGAAAATCGGTTTTTCCTAAACACTGAGTTTTGTCATGCCATTGCCTGATAATGACCTCAAAATAAAAACAACTTAGTATTTACTCTTCATTTTATATAAACAAAAATGCAACAATTTTGTTATATTTTATATTTTATATGTTCATATAATTTTTTTAATGAATTTTATATACAAATTATTAAAATTGTACGAAAATGAAACCAGATTTTTTATAACTTGGACAACACAACATGATAATACTAATCCACCCGATATTTGCCACTTGCTTATGAACATTACTGCACACGTGTTGATTTTATTTTAAGAAGAGATGGACATCTGTATGACTCAGTGACTGTATGGATGAATACATATGTATGGTTAATTTCGTATCAGCAAAAATTATATGTGTAGATAATTTTATTTAAAAAAAAAAAAACTTAATATTATTATTTTAAATTCAATTATCCAATATTTCTCTCACTCTATCTGCTTTCGTTTTCTTGGTCATGTATATATTGATATGTGGAGGCCATGGCTAGCCATCTGCATCGCTGGCCATCAGCCATCGCTTTGCCTTTGTTCGTGCTCTTTTATAAGCCTTGTCTACCGAGGAAGACCAAGCACCCCCGCCCAAACCCAGTTTCAGTTTGTTCGGTATCACACTTTTTCTTCTTTTTCTCCCTCTCTAGTCTCGAATCTCTATCTTCTTCTTCTTCTTCTTCTTCTCTTTTACTTGCATAGAGAGAGAAGAGGGAAAGAAAAGAAAAGGAAGAGTGTTGAAAGGAAAACTAACCCAAAGTGAAACGAAAAGACTATCAATCTGGAGTCTTGGTTTGATGGATCTATAGATCTAACGCTTTAAACAACCCACATGTATTGCTCTGTTTATTTTAGATCTCCGTCGTTTTCATTTGCTTTCGTTCTGTAGCTGAAAACCAAACAGTACAGAACAGCTTAATTCTACTGTGAGTTTTTTTTTTTTTGCTTTTTTTTTCTTTTTATAGTAGTTCATGTGACTTGACTTTCTCTGTTCTTATTTTCTTTTGGCCACTATTTATGTAGTTTTTGTTTCACTTAACTGGCAGTATTAGCCTAAGGGTCTTTTTTTTGTTCCCCTTCCATTCTCCATTTTAGGCAGAAATGGATTCGGGGTCTCGTTTACTTCTTGGGGTGAAGGGATCAATTTGACAATTAGTTGTGAGCTATTGTTTGTTCAATTCTATGTTGATTTAACGGGGTTTTATATTCTTTTGGTGTGCAGGAGAGGACTCTGGTGGGGGGTTTATTGATTTAAGTATTACTTTTTGGTGGGTATATTGCATCCAATTTTGGATGTTGAGGAGGAATTGGAGGCTGCTCTGGGTGAGATGAGGGATGTTATCAAGGTTAGTCAACTTTCTGAGGGCCTGCTGGCGGCCGTCCTCGGACGGTTACGTCCACAAAGGTTCGGATGCAGCAGGTCGGCAAGATGGGCTTCTTTGGTACAAAGACAGTGGGCAGCACTCGAATGGTGAATTTTCCATGGCTGTTGTCCAGGCTAACAATCTGCTTGAGGATCAGAGCCAGATTGAGTCTGGCTCCTTGAGCACTCTTGAGTCTGGTCCATTCGGTACCTTTGTAGGAATATATGACGGTCATGGTGGCCCTGAGACTTCGCGTTATATCAATGATCACCTGTTCCAGCATCTAAAGAGTAAGAGACCTTGGAACCAATTATAATTATTGGCATAGGGGATTTCTTATGCATAAATTGTATTTAATTCAGTCTCTAGGATGAGTTATTAAAACACACTACAAGTTCATTTAATGCCAAAATTTTAGGTTGAGAACCAGGTTGGTGCTACAGTGACTCAGTTGATAAATTTTTTTTTTGCAGGGTTCACCACAGAGCAGCAATCTATGTCTGTGGACGTCATAAAGAAAGCATATCAAGCAACGGAAGAGGGATTTTTCTCTCTTGTCTCAAAACAGTGGCCTATGAAGCCCCTGATTGCAGCTGTTGGTTCATGCTGCCTAGTTGGTGTTGTTTGCAATGGGACCCTTTACATTGCTAACCTCGGTGACTCTCGTGCTGTGATGGGAAGGCTTGTCAAGGCAACTGGGGAGGTTCTTGCCATTCAGCTGTCATCAGAGCATAATGTAGGAATAGAGTCTGTCAGGCAGGAGATGCATTCTTTGCACCCTGATGACTCCCACATAGTAGTTCTAAAGCATAATGTATGGCGTGTAAAGGGCCTGATACAGGTAAGTTCTTTGCTTGGATATTGGAGATAGACATGCGAAGCAGTCTATGCAATTCATATTTTCTTGATATTATTGAATGCTATAAATGGATTGAGAGCATTAAATGATAAATTTAACTTAATTAAAAAACTAACATTCTAAGTCAAGGGAAATCTGCATTCGTTAAATTAATGTGTCTTTTTCTATCCTTTATGTGAAAATCTGGATTTTACAGCCTTCATTTAGTTAAGCTATATGTTTAACTGAGTTGTTGCAGCAGTTTATTTTCATTAATCGGCATAATATATTGTTTTGGGACATTGTGTGTTACACATTTACATTAATCGGCATAATATATTGCAGGTTTCTAGATCTATAGGTGATGTTTATCTTAAAAAGGCAGAATTCAACAGGGAGCCTCTATATCAAAAGTTTCGTCTTCGTGAACCTTTTAAAAAGCCAATTTTGAGCTCTGAACCATCAATTTCTGTGCATGTACTCCAACCTCATGATCAGTTTATCATATTTGCTTCTGATGGGCTCTGGGAACATCTCAGCAATCAGGACGCAGTTGATATTGTTCAAAATCATCCATGCAATGTAAGATATACTTCTTTTAATGGAGAACTAGTCTGGTTGTACTGTTACTTATGAAATGCATGATTTGTGATTTATGGTGCCTATTGGCAAAATTGGACATGAATGCATTCTCTCAATCAGTTGTTACTTCATGTTAACTTGAAGCAATATCATCCTAATGCAATTTGAGCTGTTCATTTGTGTATGCTTTGATATCATTAATTTTATTTTTCTTAATGTTCTATATGTTGCTTCACACAGTGAGACATCAGTGCTTATTTCATGAATTTCTATTTTGTTCCGTTAGACTGCTAGTGCTGCTTTTGAGCAGCTGGTTGTTCTTGAATACAGTGATTGTTTCTGAGCTTTAGATGTTTTAGCACAAATTGTTCCTTGCTTCAATTATGACATGTATGCATGAAATATTAAAAAATGTAAACGCTGACTTACAATCCAGGCTTAGAGATAATTGAATAGAGCCTTGAGCAACCATGCCAGCATATTTTGTTTCTTGTCATGTGTGTTATTGTAACTATTGTACAATAGCTTAGGACAAATATAAATGTGTTGTCGTTGGATGCAATTGTATTACCCTTTTGATGCAGCAATAATCGCATTTTTGTGGAACCCTGTGGCCAGGGTCATTGAGAAAAGTAACTGTTATTTGATTGTTTTGTGCTTATTTTTCTCACAGGGGAGTGCTAGGAGGCTCGTGAAAGCTGCCTTGCAGGAGGCCGCTAAAAAAAGAGAAATGAGATACTCAGACTTGAAGAAGATTGACCGAGGTGTACGGCGGCATTTCCATGACGACATCACGGTTATAATTGTATTTCTTGATTCAAATCTTGTGAGCAAAGCCAGCTCAGTAAAAGTCCCTTCATTATCGCTTAGAGGAGGTGGAGTTAACCTGCCTGCAAAAACTTTTGGTCCCTGTGCCACGCCAGTGGAACTTAATATCAGTTGATACTGTTATATCTAGTGCAGGATCCTTCTCCGATCTTCTGTGATACCATCAGTTCTTATAAGCAAAGAGAGCAGAAGGTGCAGTCCTTTAATTAATTTTTCAAATTTTTTAATGTACAATGTAACATTTTAACTTGGGTCATATTCTATTTAGTGTATAAGTCCTGGATCTGCAAAGGAAAGAATCAGAAAATAGAGCTTCAAAGTTGACAAAACAGAGATTCTTACTTTAGGATGATCATCTGTAGTATTCATTTCACTACATTTGCTCACCTTCTGGAGTTTTTGGGTTTTGTAAATCACGTTGACATCCCTTAAAATCAAAATTCCTATAATTGTTGTTTGCATGTTGCAATAATTTCTGGGTTTTTTTTTCCTGACCATCTCTTATTCTGGACATTGACAAGGTTAGCTGCAGACCTGCTGGCTAGTTTCCTGTTTAAAATACATTGGTGTGGTAGGATTTGCTATGGTCTGGAATTATTAAACAAGGCAACTCTTAGAAAGTAGTAAACAATTTTGGCCGATTAAGAGTTTATAATTGTATGAAGACGAAAGTCTCTCCGTAGTCCAGATTCCGAGATGTCACACATGGCCGTGGGTCATGGCTCATGGGTTCTTTTCTGAATTAGAAGGAAATGGATTATTTTGTGGCCTCTGAGGGGCCGTGGAGGTTTTTACTAGCTAAAATCGTTGCTTCCGGAGATGGAAGGGAAGGCACGGCAAAAGCGACGGGTCCTTGATCCATCATCCAAGTGGGACAATGGAAATGCCAAGGTGTTGCTTCCTGTTGCTCTTTTAGCCGAAACATTTAAGCATTGGACCAGCCACTTGGTCCAGTCTCTTTTCTTTTGAATATCAAAACCGACGCCTCGAATTTGAGAGCTTTGATGAGGGGAGAATGATTTAGGTGATTTAGGAGTTTAAGTTACTTGCAAGATACATTATTCGATTTTGATTAATTTGTTTGAGTTTTAATTATTTAAATAATGACTTGAATTAAATTTAAATATTTTAATATTTGACTTAAACGATTTATTTATAAATATTTTATTATTTTATTTTCGTAATATATAGTTAAAATTAATAACAAATTTATCAAATTTAAACAGTTTAAATAATTTTATTAAATTAAAAATTAAATTCGATTAAATTTAAATTAAATTTTATGTTTTAAATTTTTGAATCAATTTAAATTTGAATTTAGTATTAAATCATTTTCATGCGTATTAAATAGACTACCGACATGAACCAAGAAAACTTTAATAAGCGTTTCCTTTATTTGATGTCCTGGTCCATAGAGTTTGCTTTCTCTTCTGCTATGACAAAATGAACCAATGAACATGAATAATTCAGCCAAATACAATGATATTTGACCTAACTTGAAGAAGATGGAGACTGCGGCTCTGCTTAGATTACATGTTCGGAGCATAACCAAGTGATTAAAGGGAGAAAAAGTCCAGGGCACAAGGATGGCAGAAACGATTTTCTATCATCTCTCACCAGTACCAAGTAAGCCACTTAAAGTCTACTCTCAAAGATTGAGATAGGCACCAGAATCATTAAACCTGTGGACCATCTGTTTCTCATACTACTAGCTTTCAACAGGTAAGATGACAGGCAAGCAATAGTACTGGTTTAATCCTACCTGGGAGAGATTGCCGAGGGAACTTCAACAATGCTTTTCGAAGCTGCTACTGCATCATGTTCCTTCACACCAGCCGACGAGAGTGGAGAGGCCCCACTCTCCTCCCTAAATTGTCCCATACTCTTATCGCTTTTCAATGGCACAATTCTCAATGCTTTCTTTACAGTCTTCTCTCAGTTTCCACCCAGAGAGAAAGAACAGAGCAATGGAGCATCCATCCACCACTCTCACATCATTATTAGTCAATTCCTCCAGCAACTATTGCTAAATTCCATCCGACCGAAACCTAATCTTTTACAAAGATTAAGAAACAAAGAAAGGAACCCATTTTCAAAAGCAAAACAAAAAACAAAAGTATATTTGGCCCTATGCCATCAACTTTTCTTATTTTAACATAGCCTCCTCAATTAAAGCAGAACAAGTCACAAACATGTGAATGTACATGCGATCATTTAGTCAGTTATGTAATATTTCAACCAAAATTCACTTTAATCCTTGTTTGACTTAAACGAGCAATGGAAGATTATGGAAAAGAGTGCACCTCTCTTTGATTGTGACCCTCAATATTTCTAGTCATAATAATTATATAATAATTATTCAGGGTGGTCCAAATTCTTTGTCCACCTCGTACATTCTTCCTGTGCTCTGTAACGATAATAAGATGGTAAAAGAATATACTTTGGAACGCTTTCAACATAATTTTGTACCATGTGTTGTTGATAATAATTTTGATGTTATTTTGATCAATCATAATGTATTACGTGGTATATTTACGTATGAGCTTATACACGAGATAATTAAACAGATAAGAGCCACAGAACAGAATATTAAAGTAAAATGACAAAAGCGTAATTAAAGAATAAAGAAATTCCCTATAAATAGGAATCAAATACGACTCATTAATGAAAAAAATCTCTATTTCCCCTACAAAAACTCTGTCAAATTTTGGGTCTGACTTAAGTATCGGAGTGCAAACGCAGGGAAGAGCCCTCCGTCCCTCTGATCTTTTTTTTTTTCTTGCAAAGATTGAGGCAGCACGTGGCACGAAGAACGTCAGTAATTTATCATTGTTGTTTCAGGCAATAACAATTGGCGCCGTCTGTGGGAAAATCGAGCAAAAAGTCATTCTGACACGATGGTACAGACCCGTTCGGCAGCAATCAAACACGAGGATAGTGAAGACATGGCAAGTTCTCTCATGACGGGTGGCGGAGGAGCCGCGAGGGTGCAGAGCGAAACCAACATGTTGGCGATTCCCGTTGCGAAATTCGAAGCAATTCGAAAACAAAGAGAAGAGACTGTCTAAGCTCTACGGGCAATGGTGGACCTGTTTAAAGGTGTCTTCCGCATGTGAATTTGCCGCAATCTATCCAAAATTTAGTAGGAGAAAGGAAGAATTCGATAGATGCTGAGGGCATGCTGCGAAACATTCCCGGAATGGAGAATGCGACATCCATGCCGCGAAGCCTCAATGGGTTGGAGCATGCGGCGTCGATGCCGCGAAACCCTCATGGACGGGAGATGCCACGAATCCTTGATGGGTTGGAGCATGAAGCGCGGATGCCGCGGAGCCTTCATGGGTTGGACCATGCGGCACACATGCCGTGAAACCCTCATGAATGGGAGCATGCGGCACCCATGCCGCGAAGCCCTCGTTAATGGGACCTGACAAATATTTTCTGCAGTTCAGTTAATATCGCTATTATTCACTATAACGCGTGTTCTTATGTTCATGACACTTGTTTAACATGAATTCGACAGTGATAGTCACGACTGTTTTCAGAGAGTGAACTTGATTTCCTTCACCATGGGTTGCGACGGCAAACTGCAAACGAAGCCAACAAAGTAAGAAACAGTGACTACTATACATTCTTACCAGCGTTTGTCTTAAAAGATCTTTGTCATGTCAGTAATGAAAGCAATGCAAAGAAAAGTAAGAAAAGTTGGGAAATACATTTGCAAGAAATATATACATAAGAAAGCTATCTTCATTTATTAATTATTACGACTGAAATTTGCATTTTGCAAATGCAAGCTCGTGATGAACAAGCAAAAGCAATGGTTGAAGTTTGAACTCTTTCAAGTGCATTAAAAAGCAGGAATATCAGTCACGTTTGCCACTTTGTCTCATCCTCTGACAGACTCCTCGAATCGTCTACATTTTCCTGATGGTTAATCGCCTTTTTTTTGGTTAAACATTTACTTAAAACCAAAGCACCTTCATTATCAGACGAAAGACACTGAGCACAGTTAGCACAGCCCCAGGTTTCTTTTTTTTTTAATTAATTATCTGAGATGATTCTCTACAACTTTTCCAAGACGACTTTCTGCCACAACCATAACCTAATCAAAAACCATTTTGCTTTCTGCTAGAAAAAGTGCAGTATATGGTCTAATCAAGAAAAAAAAGCCAACTTCAGATTTAGCTAAAAATTGCTTTTGCATTAAGCAGTGTAAAACAAAGAAGGAAATGGGGTGTGCTACTTCAAAGAGAGAAGAGGAAGACAATGTTGTGTCACTGTGTAAAGACAGAAAACGGCTCTTGAAATTGGCTGTGGAGAGTAGATATGCTCTTGCAGATGCTCAATGTAAGTATAATCAGTCTCTTTATGCGGTTGCAGCTGCCATAAGATTGTCTATAGCAAGGCATTCCTCTCCTCCTTCTCCTTTCCTCATCACATTCCCAGCTACTTCCACTAATGAGGCTGGTGAGACCCTTATTACCAATCCAATGTTCCTTAAACAAAGGCCAACTGACCCCACCCATGAAACCGTTCCCTGTAAATCTACAGTTTCTCTGAAGAAAGGAAATCAAGATCAAGGACAAGAAGAAGTTCCAAGACCTCATCAAGATAATGATGGTTGTCTTGAATCCTCAAAAGACGAGCAAGAGAGTGAAGAGGAAGAAGATGAGGTAGTCTGTGAGCACTTTTATGGTGAAGAGGCTCCACCAGCAATTCCATCACCCGAAAAGGAGTTTGCGTGGGATTTCTTCTACCCTTTTGATGGGGTGAGAGCAGAGGCGGTGAGCAGCTTTAGTGACAGTTCTGATGAGGAACTGAGAGTAGTGAGACAGAAAGAGGGGATTCCTGGCCTGGAAGAGGACGGAGAGAGAGTTATGAGTAAGAAAAAGGTTGAGAACGTTAAAAATCCTGATGATGGTGATGAGGAGAGTAAGAATACGGATTTGAGAAATGGGGATGATCATGAAGCAAATGTGAGCCAGGAGGAAAAAAGTAGTTTCAGAATGATTAATACACCCACAAACGAGAGGGAGTTGTTGGAAGCGTTGAAGGATGTCGAGGACCATTTTCTTAGAGCTTATGACTCTGGTTTGGATGTCTGCAGAATGTTAGAGACCAATAGAGTTCAGTTTCAATCAGGCTTGGAGGAACTCAAAGGTGGGTTATGTTGTCTTTTGATGTGAGGATTATATATACTTCCTCTTTTTATTCAAATAATGTTACCAGTTCCATGGTCTGCAGATATCAGTTTTTGCCATAAATTAGTTTGTGTTGTTGTTTAACACGCTGTCTGGCTGCAGAGAGCTCGAATAAACTAATCAGGTCAATTAGTTGGAGCCGGTCTCCGTTATCCCGATCTTCCTCTTGTAAAAGCATCCTTTCATCTAGTTCCAGAAGTTCTACATGGACAGAATTGAAGACTGAGCTATTTGATGATTATGGAAGCATGGAATCTGGAAGTCACTCACTGACCCTCGGAAGGTTGTACGCTTGGGAAAAGAAACTCTGTGAGGAAGTGAAGGTATACTAAACATAATTCTATTGCTTGCCAAAAATCAAAACCATCTCTTTCTCACACACACTCACTGACCCTCGGAATGTTTTTGTTCATCTTGCCTTAACTTACATCCTCTTGCATTTAATTGAAAATGTAGCCCAAAGTGGTGCAAAATCTTCATGATCTATGAAGTTACTGATATATTTCCAGTAAAAGTGCGTTCTTTAAACTGCCAGATTTGCACAAGAATGTTCTCCATGCTCATGTGGATAGTCCGTCAGACAAATAGTAAATGTCTCTGACATAATGATTCTGTTTATAGGATATAAGAATTTTGCGTTGCAATTTTAATGTGCCAAGTAGCATAAAACTAAACATACGATGTTGATTCCATTTTCTTTGTAGTTTTGAAATGTTGAATTTGCATTACAATAGAATCGGTTTTTGAGTGCCTGAGTACATTCAAAATTCAAGTTTTTGTAAGCATTGACCATGGCTTCCTAAGTCCTAACATCCATTAATTCACATGCTCAGGCCGCTGAACAGACTCGGAAAACTTATGAGCAAAAATGTTCTCAATTGACAAACCGTAGTGCTAAACAAGACGGCCTCTATGCTGGAGACAAAACCAGAACTGAAGTGAAAGACTTGCATAGCAAAATCTTGGTTGCAATACGAAGGGCAGAAACAATCTCTGAAAGAATTCAAAAACTGAGGGAGGAAGAGTTGCAGCCACAACTTATTGAGCTGCTACATGGGTATGAAATGTTAATAACAAAAAATTGTTCAGATGTATCAATTTTTTCGTTCTGATAATCTTCATTTCTTTTCTTTCTACAGCCAAATGAGAAACTGGAAGATAATGCTGGAATCACATGAAACCCAAAAACGAATCATGTTGGAAGTTACATCTTTCAACTGTCCTGCTTATGGAAAGTTCTGCAATGACTCTCACCGTCTTGCCACTCTCCAGCTTGAGGCAGAACTTCATAATTGGCGATCTTGCTTTGTTGCATATTTTTCTGCGCAGAAGGCATACATTGAAGCTCTTAGTGGATGGCTTTCCAAGTTCATTGCCCCTGAAGTTGAATTCTGCTCCAAGAACTGGTCTTCAGTCCCCGCAGTGGGAGTTAATGGACCACCATTACTTGCAACCTGTCATGAATGGTTAGATAGCTTGAAGAAGTTGCCAAATGAGGCTGTGATTTTTGCTTTGAAAAGCTTTGGGAAGGATATCCGGGCGCTTTGGGTTCAACAAGGTGAGGAGCAAAAACAGAAGAGAAAGGTTGATGGACTTGCCAAGGAGCTTGAGAGGAAGCTCTTGGCGTTCCAGAGAACAGAAACCAGGATTCTTGGTTCAAAACTCTCCGAGCAGGAATTGGAAGTAAACGTGCGAAATCGAATTGAGTATTTGGCAGAAAGAAAGAATCAGTTGGATATGTTCAGAAAAAGAAGAGATACCGAAAAGGTAAAACACCAAGTTAGCATGGAAGAGACACAGCAGATAACTGTGAAAGGATTTCAAACTGGATTTTATTCAGTTTTTGAATCCTTGGCTGAGTTTTCAAAGGCTTCTGTGAAAATGTATGCTGACCTTATGACCTATTGTGAAGCTGCCAAGGCACCCGAAATTGAAGAGGAAAGTGAACTAAACCATGTAGAAGAAATGAGCTCTTATCTCTGGAGTTGAACTGGCCTTCTGTTCTTGCAGTTCTGATTCTGTTAAACCTACAGAATTGACATTTGAAACAAAACTGCTGATTCTGTCTAAGTCTAACCTTTTTTGGCTCCATCTTTGCCTAAGCTTCTTCTGCAAAAGAAGCAAGGAGGATCCCAGCAAGGCTGTTAAAATGGCAATGAAAAGAACTTTCCACGTCCGCTTAAAAAGCGAAAGTTAGTAAGTGGCCACGGTCCCCAGTATCCCACATGGAAATAGAAAGAAAATAAAAAAAAGTCTCCACATATAAGAAAAAGCCCTGTAACCAAAAAAAAAACCCAACCATGGGCCTATTGTTAAACTGGTGCAGTAGAATAAAAAAGCTATGTTGTAAGAGTCCAGACCGGGCTGTGATGTTGACCGGCCTACTGATGAATTACATTAGAAATAGGCCATTTTATAAATTTAAATTATTTAATTCTGTTTGATTATATTTAAATCATATTAAAAATTATATTCCAATTTAATCATATTATATTATTATTAACATTATAATTATAAAAATTAATTAGAATTCTAAAAGTAAATATAGAGTAAATATTTATTATTTAAATATATATTATTAATCATATATTTCGTCAAATAATAAGGCAGGAAATTGAATTTAGTCAAATTGTAAGATCTTGGTTGACACCTTTGCATTTTGTCAAATTTTATTCTCGACCATTGTTGGCTTTCCTTTTGAATCAAATTTTTACATATAAAATGGCCTTTGAATTTTTTGTTTTTTCCTAATAGGGCAGCTTTGTCTAATTTACATGGGGACAATTTGTATCATGTTTAATGTTGGGGTAATATGTCCTAACATCCAAAGATATGAACCAGAGGATTTAGCATCATACAATGGATTAGAGAGCAATTGTAGGTTAAACCTTCAAGAACTTCTTTCAAGTACCTAAATAAGGAACTTGGGTTTATTTTCTATTGGCGTTCCTTTGATTTCTCAATACCAGATGTCCTATAAGAATATATTAACACAGTGATGTTGGTTGAAAAACATTACTAGTTACTTAGTACTGTGACTAATAATGTTTTTCTTATCAACATCATCACTTGCACTGTTGACCTCAAAACATCTTAAGCTACTACTTTGAAATGAAATACTATCCATCTCAATACGGAACTTCTGAAATCCAACACCATCTATGCTCACAAAGCTTTGAGAATAATCCTGGTCCAATGATCTACGATGTCCTTGTTCTGTTGATCGAGGAAACTTGCCAAATGTTCTTCGAGAACTTCTCGAGGGCTGTTTGTTATTGGAGTTGTCAACTGAATAAAGTGTATCTTCTAGTTCTTGCCAGACCTGAGTCATGGTCGGACGGTCTTTAGGCGTTTTCACTACACATCTTAGACCAAGTTCCCCCATCTTCAGCATCATTTCCATATTGCATGGTTCGGACAAAAGACTGATATCAATGATTTCTTCAATGCTGCCCCTCTCAATACTTGGCCTTGCCTGCGTTTTAGCAGCTTACTTTAGCATATCAGCTTTCTAATAACTGTGAGGCAAAATTGTAATTGATAAATTAACTTACCCAATCAATGATATGAAAATTAGGTTGGTTTCTAGTTGAATCCACAGCCGGCCGGGCGCAAACAAGTTGCAGAAGGATGACACCAAAGCTGTAAACATCACTTAAAGGACTCAAATGGAAACTCATACAGTATGCAGGATCAAGGTACCCTGGTGTTCCTTTGATCTGGCTACTCACATGTGATTGATCTTCACTAGGCCCCATTTTCACAAGTCCAAAATCTGAGACCTTGGCTTCGAACCCATCTCCAATCAAGATGTTGCTAGGTTTTAGATCACGGTGGATGATGCTAGGCTTAATCTCATAATGCAAGTGGGCTATTCCTGTAAAAAATATATGTATTAATAATTTCAGGCAACTCTGTTGTCTGTTGACAATATTTTATGCTTGTTCTGCATGTTTGTATGTGGGAAATCTACCTTTAGCTGCTCCAATAGCTATGTTTACTCTTTGCCTCCACGTCAAGGTTCTTCCATCTCTTCCTACACTCCAAAAAGTGAGCAAAACATGAGCTGTTTTTACCTTTGTCTGGTCTTTTTTTAATCGGTTTCTTGTCTCTGTGAAAGCTGTTTCTGTGACATGAAACAAGTGGGGAACTTACCCATGATATACTCAAGTAAAGAACCATGTGGTACGTATTCATAAACCAATGTTTTTGCACCTCTTGATCCTGTTACAAAAGCAATAAGAATTTTCTTATCTTAGGTTCTTAGTACTAACTTAAATAATAGATTAATTAATCAATGACTTGAGGTGCAATTTACATACCAGATTCTTCACAAAACCCCACCAAACCTACGAGATTCGGATGATTTACTGTTGAAAGAAGCCTCACTTCTGTTGCAAGAAACCGGTAAAAACAAATCTTGTCCAGATTCCATAATCTAGAGTCTCTCAAGTAAACCTGAACAGTGGTCTGTGATAATTATATAATTATGCATGTTGGATTAAGGCGGCTTACCGTTTCTAAATTCTTCAACGCTTTGGTATGACACGGCGTGAGCTCTCTTGATTGCTAACGTACCTTCAACTTCAAAGGTTCCTTTATACACATTCCCAAATGCACCAGACCCCAACAAACAGTCTGCATCGAAATTTTTGGTAGCCTTCTCCAGCTCCTCCAACTTGAAAAGCCTCAACTTCAATTTCTCAGCTTCCAGACTTCCTAATTGTTTTATTTCCCCGAGAATAAAGATTAGTTCATGAAACAAGGAGCAAGCAATTTAATGGAAGAATGACTTTTCATTAAAGAATAACGATTGAGCACTTTGACATTCTAAAAGTTGTTAAACCTACAGAATTGACATTTGAAACAAAACTTCTCATTCTGTCTAAGTCTAACCTTTACGGCTCCATCTTTGCCAAATCTTTCTTCTGCAAAAGAAGAATAAGGAGGATCCCAGCAAGGCTGATAAAATGGCAATGATAAGAACTACCCACATTTGCTTATGACTATGAGCATGATCAGATGTTTGAGAACCCTCTAGCAAACGAAATCTCTTGGCCATGTATAAGTAAGTAAATGTCCTATCCCCAGAAAACAAAAATTTGTTAAACCAGCTCATTTCTTCCATTGGTCCATTTTCATGAAGACTTTTATTTAATTTTCTTATTCTCTGCATAAATTCCTTGACGGCAAAGGGGCAGGCAGGGGAATAAGGAAAAAAAAAGCAGGTAAGCTAGAGGTGTTTCGTAAAAGACTGAACTTTTGCCGGCAAACCTTATTTTTCAAACACAAAGTCTCTATATAATAACTATTCAGGAGTCACTCTCCATGTTATCATGGACTTGGTCTTCTGTTGAGTCGGCACATAGGCCAAATAATACATAAAAAAAAAAATTCATGCCATTGTTTGAAAAGTAACGAAAGGGACAGAAAATCTCCATGTGATTACAGTATCAACAAAGTTCACCAGGTCTTGCTGTTCCTTGCAAACACCTTTGTTTTCTTCTTTGTTTTGGTGCATGATTCCTGGGAAAAATTTACTCACTAATGCAAGTAAACAGGATTAGTCTCCTGCTTGGGACCACATCTGTGGATTAATAGAATAAAAAATCTTGTATTGATTAACGTTTTAATTAGTGGTAAGACATGCTTCCAAGGGTCCAGATAAGACTCCACAAAAGAAAGAAAGGATTAAGTGGGAGATGATGAATCTATCAATGACTTGCGTAAATATTTAATTTTGCGATTAAGATTGAAAGCAAGTTTGATTAAGCCGTTTAATGTCCTCTTTGTGGTTGTCATGATCAATGGACTTCATTATCTATTATGTTTATTAATTTTGGAGGTTTTGTTTATTGCAATTTCTTGCGTTGTCCTCTGTGCCTGATTCTCTGACTCCACTGAGAAAGTTTAAATCCATACCTTAAAAACATTTGAATGTTTTGTTCATAGTTTCACAAAAGATTCCAACATAAATACCAGAAGTCATGCTAAACAAAGGCATAAACGCCTGTTAATTTTATGTAACTATCAACTTCATGTAAAGCTTGTCCTTGAAAGATGATGCTAGGTTAAGTTTATGTTTATTAGATTCTACAATTTTTATCAGAATATGACTGAAAAATTTAGTCGAAGTCTTGTACTATTATACAGGCTTGGAATCTTTCTTTACTTGCAAGCTGCAATTTCTTAACAAGAAACTTTGAGATGCTAAGTTTTGATTTCCTTTCACTGAAAATTTTGATGAAGTTTGATGATCGGTTGGCCTATTTGTTAAGAAATTGCAAAGAGTGTGTATGGATTGGCCAAGAATGAAAGCACAACAATCTTCAAATGAATTCATTAGGAGATAAATCATGTTAGACAGATCACATGGATTATAGGGACATAATTTGCTGTTTTTGCCAGAAGCTGTGATTCAAGAGCATTCACTCCATAAAATCTAGTTATTTTCTGCAATTATGATTAGGCCAGGTTAATTTTGATGATCAGTTGGCCTATATATAACAATTCCCAGACAGTCAGGTTTCTTAAAACCTTTCCTTTTTCATCATTCTTTTCTGGACTGAAATACGAGAGACAAATCATGTTCATATAGCTCTCATGAACTTTGACTGCCAAAAATATTGCCCCGAGATTGACGGCACAATCTTCGAATGAACTCATTAGGAAATGAATCATGTGAAACTGATCACATGGTTATACAGTAAACTGTACTGTTTTTGCAAGAAGTAATGTAAACGCTCCATACTGGGAAAGAAGAGTTAAACCTTATTGATCTCTAGTCTTCTTCCCCGATGGAGGAAAGTACAAGTCACCTCTGCTAAATTGTTGAATAATATCTTTTCTGTTTTCATGATTGGCACAAATGGTTATGGTATAGTCAGATTTCAATCCTTACAGTTTTAAAAATTCAATAAATTTTAATAATAAATTAATAATTTATCTTAATTTTGGAAATGAGATTAATTTTTTTTTTAGAAAAAATAAAAAGAATAATATGTTTTCTGATTAAAAACCTTAAACGGAAAAAAAAAAAAGTTTAATTAATTTCCATTAGGTAAACATTTTATCTACCAGATATAAAAATAAGATAAATATCTACCAGATTTAGACCATTCAATTTTGGTAGAACCAGATGCACTTTGTTTCTATGATAAGGTGGGATTGGCACATCCAAAGTGCAACTTAACGCATAAAGAGAAGCAGGTGAAAACATTTGCCAATATATATTATAAGTATAATTTCTGCAGCTTGTACAGTCTTTACTAGGACGCCATTGCTCCAATTATAAATGTACATCAAGATTTTAATGTGGTCGCTGGCTGGCTGGCTACGTGTCCACAACTTGATAGTTTCTTTTGTTTAATGGCTTTGTATCTTTGCCCGTACTGTGCAGTTTACTCCCTCACATCACATGCTTTGTTACACATCATTTTAGCCTTCAATTGCAGTTGTCTTATCAAGTTTTTTAATGCAAAGGCAAAGAGAGGCTTAACGATTCTCCAAGGGGCAAATATGCTGTACCCGACGATGGCTAAGAATTCTCTATTCTTTTCTGCAGAAGAGGAGTGTGCCTCGGCCATGGAATTCATTTCCAGAGTTGCTTTGTTTGAATTTAAATAGTCCTGCATTAACAACATTGTTTTCCAAGTTCGCCAACCAATCAGTCAAGTTGGAAACGTGTCCTGTTGGCTTGTGCATTTCTGACAAGATAATATTGCCAGGGGACCAGGTCCTGGAAGTCAGAGATGTTGAAATTCTACCGGGGGAAGGCATATAATTCAATATATTGTTCTAACTTAAAATATCTAAATTCCTCCCTCGGCTTCCATACAGATATTTGTTGCAAAACCCTGTAGCTTCATAAATGAGACTCAGAAAGTTTTCAGGGCTAATATGTCATCTAGCCTTACGTGATTGGTATCTGAAAAAAATTTGATCCGATAAGTTCAATTCCTACAATGTCCACACTCTTCTGCTGGTTGTTACTAAGCTCTCCTGAACTCCTAATTTACAGAGTGTAATTTTTTTTTTAACACTTATAAATATACATTCAACTTTTTTTTACAATGATCTGATACCTCAACAATCCCCCCTTCACATATTGATAGTTGAGGCAGCCCGAAGCACAAACATGATTGCAAAATGTGCTCTCTGACCAGTTTTAATTGCTATCAGACCTTCTCAACGCCAAGAGCTTACTCAAAGGTTAAAATTTTCTCATCATTTATAAAGACACACAAAATCTCTTCTACGACCTACTGAAAATCTCAACAGAACTTGTATAAACACAATCAGCAGATAACAAATACATCTGGATCTGAATTCTGAACCATATTCTTATTCAAAGCTTTTCTATATCCAGAATTGCTACAGTTAGAAAACTAGGAGTCTCAATCCAGGATGAAACGTCTAGAGAACAGAAAGAACAAGAACAAGAGTCATATCCATTTAATCCTTAGGATGTACGCCCTGGTCATATCCATGCAATATCATTCAGTTTACAACACTCATTCACAGAAAGAACAAGAGTCAACATAGCGAGATAGGCCACTAGGAGTTCCATTACTGTAAATCAAAACCTTTATACAAAGGGCTAATTGAGTAGAATGTTCGATACCGTGATATGATGCCTATAGACAACTCAGAGAGACAGAGTAGGCAAGCATTTTATGAACAAATACACAAGCCCAAGTAAGTAACAAATGTATAAATAAAATATAAAGGACTCTTCACTCTTCTAATCGTATAATTTACAAAAAATAAATTACAGATCCCTCCTGCACAATGGACAAGAACCATGACTAAGAAGCCACTTATCTATGCAAGGAAGGTGGAACATGTGGTGGCACTGCGGCAAGCTCCTAACTGTTTCTCCAAGCTGAAAGTCCTGCATAAAGATAAAGAGGACTCTAACCGTCAATCAAATAAGCTTCTTGTGAAACTAGTTTTACTGAGATTGAGGTGAAATAGAAAACCAAAAAAAAAATCTGTTTGGACCTGAAGGCAAACTGAACAGGAAACTTTCTCCCCAGAAGCATCTACATTGTTCTTGTTTGTGATCATGATCTTTGGGATTTTATTAACCAAATCTCCATCCAATCCTTTGGCACCACCAGTGTCAAAGATGTTCTGGACCTCGTCAAATGCTGTTTCAGCAGCTCCCATCTGATAACCGAAACTGAAATCATAAGCAAATTACCCTTTGATGGGACCATCACTTTCTAGCACAGAAACTACTATGATTTTGCGGTGCATATTACCTGACTTTGGACTGCACTCAGCATAGCTGGACCGATTCGTTCCCGAACAAGCCTCCCACTTAGAAGGCTTGCAATTACATCAATCTGCACAACTTGCATGAAATAAGTTAGATTGCCTAGAATGATTACCATAACTGAAATTGCAGGTTGATAATTGCGAATATTGTATCACAAACTTATCAATTTCATTAATCAGCTGTTTTTTTAAAGGTTCCTCTATCCATTAACTCAGAAAGTAGCAACCAAACCTGTAAAACCAGGGTAATAAACAGAACTGCTTACCAAGTACAGCAAACATCCGATGCCAGATTCATCGGATTGCCAAAGAACAAGAGAAGATTCAAAGACTTCGATTGAGAAAACTGCTCCAGATATAGCCCCAACTGCAGCCCCTCGAACGAATCCACTCTCCGTCTCTTGTCCTATCAAAGCCCCCGTCATGGCCCCTAACAAAGTGCCCACTGCAGACAAAAATGCCAATCTCTTCAGCAAAATTTGAGTGAAAAATAGGTTAAACTCAGGCATTAAAGTGTTTACATGTTAAATTCTAAGAATCCAAACAACATGTCATTAATTCTAGTTCTAGTTGTATTTTGGTAATAAATATAAGACAAATTAATCCCAAGCTGCTTTGTCTGCACGCAAAACATTTTCGTATTATTGCAATCCAACAAAACGAAAACAGCAACATAATTAGATTTAGCTCTTATCCATATAATAACTCTGTCGAAATGATAATAATTACTATACAATAAACAAAATAATTTATAGCAAAAAAGCAAAGCATAAAATGAAAAATTGGAACATATGAGCTAATAACTCTGAGGAAAAACAAAAGAAGCAAAACCAACATCAAGAGCCATGAATAGATCAAGAATCAAATGTTTTTCAATGAGAAAAGTTATAAATTAGATAAGCAACGAGAAATCCAAAAGCTTTAAAAGAAACAATGAAGCATAAAGGAGAAGAAAAGAGAAAGAAAGCAACCTAATGCAAAGAAGAAGGTTAAGATCGCAGAGAAAATGTTCCCAATGATGGCAGAAACGGCGAAATTGCAAAAATCTTTGACCTTTTCGATGAAATCTCCAAACACAGTAAACGAAGAGATAGAAGAACGAGATGGGTAGTTGTAATAATCCATTCTTTCCTTTTATTTGGTTTCGGTAATGGTGATCTACAGAGTACAGGGTTTAAGAAGAAGCTGATATATATTTATATATATATATGAATTAAAGAAGAAACAAAAAGCGAGAGAAGAGAAAGGGTATGCTTCGTGCTTAAGAGATGAAAAGAAAGTAAATCAACCACCTCGCATTTAAAGCTTCAATTTCTCTGATGCAACCCTCTTTCTCTCTCTACCTGTTTTCTTTGAAACATGGAAGTTTCCCTCTTGTGTGGATGAAGGAAAACCTCTCCTTCTTTCTCTTTCTCTCTCTCTCTCTCTCTTTTAATTTAATATTAATGTATACCAAAAAATTAAAAAAAATAAAAGTTAGTAATAATGTTCTTTGTCAAAGAAAGGACACGAGAGAGGTACAGAAAAGAAGCTTCTTTTTTTCGCTTTAGACATGTAAGCAAGGACAGAGGAGCCGTGGGATGGATGATGGATCACTCATTTTCCATAAAAGATAGAATTTTCTTCAAATCTTTATTTTTGGCTTAAGTGATTGGCTACATCCGACAAGTAGTACAACCTTGAAGGACTCAACCTCTGCTTGGATTCTTTGCTTTGTTGCCTGTTTAGACATTTTGCAGTGAAAATGAAAATCATAGGAAACCAATTGGAACTATTGCAACAAAAACGGCAACAGCCACTTGCTCTTGAGACGCAAATCGGGTCAAACTTCAAATAACCAAATCTCTGTCTGCGCATGAGTTTTTTTGCTATCGATTTTCTTGGTAATTATGGTGTTCGTATGGGTCCATTGTTGTCCGAATGGATTTTCTTCTTGTCTGCTGCTATATTTCCCAACTAACCAACCTCTTAAATCACTTTTACTCTTAACTCGTTTTGCACTAATTTTTTTTCACAATGTCAACATGATTTTCCATTAAATTAACCCATCTTTTGCATTTTTCTTGTAGAAAGTCGCCCTTGTTTTGCTTTTGGTTGAATGGCTGGCTACGACACTGATTATGGCAGTATGCACAATTTTTTCTTTTGAAAATGTAGATTTAAATATAATTTCAAGCGTTGAATTATTTACATCCACCAAATTTTGGGAAGTTACCACGAAGAAAGAGTTGGGAAGGGCAGCAGATTCTTCCTTCCATTGCAGGTTTCTTCTCTTAAGCAATCAATATATATCTATATTCCTTTGTCAGCAGTATGGATAATTAATTTGCAGGAAGGAAGCAAAACCTGCTGACCTACTTTCTCGATTTAGCTTAATTAGAAGATCGATATTCTTTTGTTGTCTTCTCATCAAAGAATTGAAGGAAGGGGAAAAAAAATCATCTTCCTCCATCAAAACATTAATTCATGCAACATTTTTAATAAATGATTTTTTCTAAGTTAGAAAATGGAGTTGAATTTCATTGTGTACATATTTTTTTATTATCTTCAAGTTGCAATCTCCTTTATAAAAACATATAATATTTATTGTTTCGATACTTGTTTTAGAAGAATTTGTTCAATCCATCACACTTATTTTCAATAATTTCAAGTTAATTAGAATCTTGCACGCCTTTAAGTTGAAGATAGTGATGCCATTAATGGAAAAATGATATGCAACATCGTGGATGACCACAACCATGCGTCAACCATTAGAACATGATTATACATTTATACTTCCTTGTAAGCTTTCAATTGAGCACAATGCATGGCCAAACTTCAATCTTTTCGTACTATTTACCAGTAAATTTCAATATCATTGCAGGAATTGAAGCAAAGAAGCATCGAGAAAATGGAAGTTGAGAAGCTGCAATCAATCTGAAAGTAGAGAAGTGAAGAAGTTAGAAAGATATATAGAATCATTACTTATTACCTCCAAGTCAGGCAACTTGTAGATGTCCTAATCAAAGAGATCATATACAAATCTATATTAATTTCATTACTGCATGCGTAGCAGAAGATTTAGTCAAGTTGGCTCGATAATTCCTGCATGGTTGTCAAAAAAATCCAGATTTCTCGTAAAAGCATGCATGCAGGGTTAAACTATGGTTTAAACTGTGGCCGCTGGGATATTTGCTGATGTAAGGATTGGAGAGAGAAAAGTAGAAGGAAAATCTCAGCCTACCCACCAATGATTTTGCTTTCATCTTACATATAGCTCCAATTCGCAGTTTGCTTTCAGATGAAAATTCAAGCGTGAGTAAAAATTAAACCCTTTAATGACGGGCTTTTTCTCTAATATTTTTATTAGTGGGTAAGCTAAACAATGACCTGCCCGCTTCAAATCTTGCGTTGCAATGCCGATATGCCTATACGTAAGCCGTTTACACATATATTACTTTTAATTAATTAATTAAGCTCTAAACAAAGAAAATATATTCTGAGTCTTTCCACCAACTTCTTGAAGCTGTGGGTAGTCCGGTGGTTTTCATCACTGATAGCTGTGCAAGAAATTCATAGAAGAAGAGAGCTAAATAAAATCATTTGAGCGATTCAATTTTGCCTTTTATTAATGAAGCATACGTCAATCTTTAAGTCAAATTTTCTAAGTAAAGAGATCATTATTTTTTGTCAACTTGAAAAACCGATGATAAAGTTACAATAAATTAATTCGGTTGGTGTTATAGATTCACCGAAATTGTTTTGCTTCATGGCTTTCAATGTCCTTAAAACTTTTTTTTTTTCTTTTTAATTCCATTTTTTAGCATAAGAAGATTAAAAATAAATGTAAAATAAATAAATTCAATTGATAAAGTCCCAACTACATAAGAAAATATTAATCTAACGGAATATATGCAAAGAAATACTAAAATGACCCAACATGTAGACATGATGATTTTTCCATGTATCATAAAATTGTGTTTATATCGTTATTGACGGAATTAATAAATTTATTTAATGAGAGCTTTATTTAAATATATTAAACTATAAAAAAAATTAAAAACAATAATGGTATTCGATTATGCAAACAAGTTTTTAACGTATTAATTGTTAAAAATGTATTATTTATTATGAAAGTGACAATTGATAAAATCAATATTAATGTCAATAATAAATAAATTAATGAATAAATTTTATATTTTTCAAACTCTATTCTAATGGTAAAATCACTAATTTTTTTCAATATTGAAAGCATGGTGGTAGAGAACATACAGTTTTCATTTGCAAAACGTTTCATCAAAAGAGAAATTCAAACAGTAGTGGTCCTCCTTGAGTTCCATGAGGTTTCGTCCTTGCGTATTATAAAAAGCACAAATTTTTTTTATCAAAATTTATGATGATAAACCAAATAATTTTGTTTTTGAAATTTTTTTAATTTATTTTAATTTCGTTCGAGGCCTAAAATTTCTATATTTGCCACCGGGTCATGGGTTTATTGGGTTTGAAAACTATTAGGGCTTGGACTTGCACTGTTTCGACGCCGGGGTGAGTGATGGCCTGCTGGGTTATATTGGGTTGGAAAACTAATGGGCCAATTTCTATGTATTTTCTGGTCTCTCTTGATGATGCCATTAATGATGTTGTACTCAGGGTGTAAAAGCAGTCATTGCCAAGAGCTTTGAGCGAATTCACCGCACTAATTTGGTGGGCATGGGCATCATTCCACTATGTTTCAAGGCTGGGGAGGATGCTGAGACTCTTCGGTTGACTGGCCATGAGCGGTATACTGTCGATTTTCGCAGCAGAGTGAGTGAAATCAGACCCGGTCAAGATGTCACCTCCTTGAATTCCTGCCCACTTAAGCTTTGGTTTCTGAAACGCAGGTAGAACTGGCTTATTTCAACCATGGAGGCATTTTGCCATATGTCATCAGGAACTTGATCGGCTCAAAGCAGTGACTTGGCCAGAAATAGTTTGTCTAACCGTGCTTGCCTATTAAATGGGTTGGCAATTTAGAAATGGGCTTCACTTTGTGCAGTAAAGTTTATGAATAAAATTAGAAACCAAGGCGGGAACATTTGGTTGTTGCCATTCGAGGCATGTTTAGGTAATTGATATTCGGTCATATGCTCCTCCACTTTTTTGAAGAGGTTTTGTCAAGGGGAATGAGCAAGAAACAAATACAAAGAATTACTGTAATTTTACTATTTAAGGAATTTTGTCACCATGTGGTGTTCATTGCAAAATGAGAAGCCTTGTTGTCTTGTCCTGTCCTCTTCTGTTCATTGTACCGTGTTCTTATCGAATTGAAGATTTCCTGCAGTCCGCAGACCGACCCACAGGCAACCCATGTCACTCGGTTCGTTTGGGGGGATCCCAGTGAGGTCGGCTAACTCGTACGGCACAGCTATTATGGTTTGGGCTTGAATTTGGACTTTTCTGCCCATATTTGGTTTGATCCAGTCGGAGTATTTTATTTTGTTTATAAATAGAATATTTAATTTATCAATGTAATTTAAACGCATAGAACATTAATATTAAAATTAGCTTTTTTCTTAGTTGTCAGCTCGACAAAACCAGGAATTGAAACAATAACCAGACAGAAATTGAAGGTAATGTGTCAAATAATTAATTTTGTGTTTCTCATTTATCATCAACTCTTCTATGCTGGACATTCTACTTTGGCATACAGGCTGAAATTCCGACTTTTATTCTATTAGTGGTAGTAACATATAAAATAGAAAGAAAAGAAACACGGTTGGAGAACAAGTCCAAGTCAGAAGAAAAAAGCACTCACAAAAATGATAGGAAGAAGGCACCAAGCTGTGCATCATACGTCAAGCACAATGGCTGTAAAGCTCTCGGTTTAACTTTTTGCCGTACAACTAGGGTGTATTAAGGGATCCAAGTCAATCCTGTCAACTAAGAAAATATACAATGTCAGACAATATATGAGAGCATTTGCAGGAAAGGCTAAGAAAGCCATTTCACGAACAATAGCAAAATTATGCTGGGCAAAGGAGTTTGAGGTTCTTCTATTTCCTTTCTCTCAAAAGAGAAGAAGAAGAATAAGAAAGAATTCATTAGACGTGAAAAATGAGTAGCTGTCGGTATTCTGTTGCAAATTGCAACAGGGCAATCTCTTATTCATTTCAAATCATCTAGATTGACGATTTCCCTGAACTTTTAGTTTATGCTAAGGGCTGTTTTTTGAAGATGTAGATCTACAAAACATGTGGTATTATTTCCTAATAATTATTTACTTTAAGGGATCTAGATACAGATGCGGAGGATCTAACATGTCAATTGTCAAATGGTTGAAAGCAACATTATAGCTATATCAATTCAGACAACTATCAATACTAGATAGAAGAGTTACCTTTATAACGGCTATTTAGACCTTGTACTCATTGAGGCGCATCCATTTTGTAGACGACCATTTATTTCCTCTAATCACAGGGCAGCCTCCTGGATGATTAAAAACAGTGAATTATAGATGAACCTAGAAAGGAAATGGAGAGGGTTCGTTGAAGACATAAGCTTGTGACATTCAAGGAACATCACACTCAAAATGAAAGTTTCCTTCTGCGATAAAACCGAAATACAAACTACCCAGCTAGCAGCTAGTTAATTAGTAACTAAAACTAACCATGCAGACTTGAAGGATCTGGACTAGCATCAGGCTTCATGCTCCAGAAAAGTAATGCATCACCCATCTTCGGTTTCACAGAAAGGCCCCCTTTTCCACATTCAGATAATTCGTTCCACCATGGCACAGCACTAATGTTCCCCTTTGCTGCAGGAAATACTGTCTCCCCCCCTTCTTCAACATCTGATCTGTAAAATGGGAAAAGAAAAATAGAAAGAACAAAGGTCAATTGTCACATAATGCATTAGGATAAGAAACACAGGAAAAAATCAATCATGTCACTTACAGGTACATAAGGACTGTAGCTATGCGTTGGCCCCCATTCTTAGTATTGAACTCATCCATGAAGTAGTCGTAGTGAGGCTCATATTTTTGGCCAACTTCATAGTGGAGAATTTGAAGCCCTTCCCCATGCTCTGCATATTCACTCGACATGAGTAACTTCATAACCACAGATAGCATAAAAAAAAAATCTGACTTAAAACAGACTTCAAGGAAGAATACATATTAATATGGAAGAAAGAAGTACACTAGTGAAAGTAATGGAAGACAATTGACTGATAATTTGGATTGATCCAGATAGCACATACCCACTGGTACGAAGCTAAAATCTGCAATCCTTTTCTCAATGTTCCTGATAATCTTATCGCGTCCTCTAGCCAGAAACGTTCCAGAACTTGTGCGTACCCTGAATTTAAACATCCAGTTTTTCACACATAATCAAAGAGTTAAAGAAAATGCAAAGGAAAACTTATGCAATAAGAACACTAAGAATTACATGCCTGCTATCTTTACTCTTGCCAGTTTCACTATCCACAACAGTTGACTTTTCCATATGAGGCTTGGCAAGATCAATTAGGTATTCACATTCCTCCTTGGACTGCCAAAAATAAAATGTTTAATGAAGACCTTGATCAGGTATGCAATCTATCTAAATACAAAAATAGTCTTGACTAGCAAAGAAATCCATTTCCTTAGAAGGACCTTCATTTATCATTCTACTATTAATTATGATAGGTAACATTTTCAGCCAAAAAGAAAAAGAAATGAAAAACTGACCAAGAAATTATGGTATATAAAAGCTCTAGGCTCCCAGGAGATGACTTCAACCCAGTGCTCTCCTCTCCCTTTATCATCATCATCACCATCACTACAATGCCCCCAAAACAACCGCAGTTATTACCATATCGCCACACAAGTCAACGAAAAATTTCCAAAAACAAACTCACCTGTCGACGACGTTATGCACAATCGAGCTCAAATCATTGGGTTTAGGTGAATTGCCGGAGTTACTGCTGGGAAGTGAAAGGATTCCGAGTGCCAGAAGAATCAAAATCAGGAAGGTGAACATGGTCAACATAGTTAGAAACATGGTTAGCGATGACGATTTCCGAGCCGGTAAGCGAGAATACCTTGGCTTCGCCATTGCTTCTAAAACTCGGGAGATCGAGATCCAGAAGTCCCTCGACTCGGTGTTTAACAAGAGAACCAGTTACAAGTAAGCGCTCGCTCTCTTCGAAAATGTTGTCGTGTCAGCCCTTTAGCTTGCCTTTGGGTATTTCACGTTTTTGCACTTTTCTCCCTATACTTTTTCTTATTTATGAATATTTCCATCGTATTTTTAGTCAATTGTTGGGGGGCATTTATGACCTTATCCTAAACAGCGTGCCAGGGGCTGCTCTCGTTTGTCTATAAATAAGCCCTCGGGGCCGCTTAAGTTATTTTGTTTCGGGAGTCTCCTCTCGTTGTAGGAAGTACTCTGCTGTCGACGAATCTTCGATTTCTAAAATTAAACCGGGAAAAATTCAAACAGATAAACGGAAAAAAGGAGGAAATAAAAGGAAAAAGAATTCATTTCTGTATATAAAAAACTTCGCTCTCTACTTCAGTGAGATTCTAAGGTTACGATTTTTTAATCAATCGGATCGTCATGGATTTGCGATTCCCTTACTCTCCGGCGGAAGTCGCCAAGGTCCGCATGGTGCAGTTCGGCATCCTCAGTCCTGACGAAATTGTAAATTTCAATTTGTCAACTCTATCTTTTTTCTATTTTCTTGTTTTTCTTTGCGGTATATTTGGTTGCCGAGAAATGGTAGGAAAAAAGAAGAAAAAGAAAAGAGATGGACACTGTAGAGTTTGTGTATTGAGCTTTGCGGTTCTTCTTTCTTTAACTACAAGATGGGACGTTTTTTTCCCTTGCTCGAGTTTGTTGAATAGGAAAATTATGATCCTGATTTCCTTGGTTTTTGCAGCGCCAATTGTTGGTGGTGCAGATTGAGCATGGTGAAACGACGGAGAGGGGAAAACCTAAAGTGGGCAGTTTAAGTGACCGCGGCTGGGCACAATTGATAGGAAGATGAAGTGCGAGACGTGTACGGCCAACATGGCAGAATGTCCAGGGCATTTTGGGCACTTGGAGCTTGCCAAACCTATGTTTCATATTGGGTTTAAGAAGACTGTTCTCAGTTTAATGAGATGTGTCTGCTTCATTTGCTCTAAAATTCTTGCTGATGAGGTACTACTAAGTTTGATTAGTCTATTTTCTTATTTGAATTTGAGCTAAAAGTAATTTAGTGGGCTGAAAACTTCTTGTAATTGTTGGATACATGATATTTGAATTATTCTGGAGTTGGATTATTAGATTCCATCTACGGCAAATAACAAAAATACGTTTGATGGAGTGCAAGTAACTTGTGTGTTGTTTGATATGAGATTTTTAAGTAATAGAATGAAGCACATAAAAGGAAAGACATGTTTTAAAGGTTTATTTTATCAATATTGACTATTGGGGTAGTGAGTGATATTTTATCAATTTTAGCATGTTTCTATATTTGTTTTTTGATATATTCCTGCTATGGCTTTGTATGTACTTCCCCTTTGTGTTTAGTATTGGCTTTGCACTGTACCACTTTCAGAGCAAATATTCCTCGTCACGTGATGCCATTCTCTAATTTAATTGTTGCTTTTCCAGGAAGACCATAAATTTAAGCAGGCATTGAAGTAAGGAATCCAAAGAACAGGCTGAAAAAGATCTTAGATGCATGCAAAAACAAAACTAAGTGCGAGGGTGCTGATGAAATCGATGTCCAAGGTCAAGATACAGATCAGCCAGTAAAAAAGGGTCGTGGTGGCTGTGGTGCTCAGCAGCCAAAGCTGAGTATTGATGGTATGCAGATGGTTGCTGAGTATAAGGCCCAAAAGAAGAAGAATGATGATCAGGAACAACTTCCTGAACCTGTGGAAAGAGTCTCTTACTGCTGAACGGGTAGCCATTTGTGCAAATATGTTGCTTTTATTATTATTATTATTATTATTATTATTATTATTATTATTATTATTATTATTATGGCTTTGTTGAACCTGTTATTTTAGATATTATATTCATGCTCTGTTGTTCTCTAGGTTCTTAGTGTCTTGAAGAGGATTAGTGATGAGGACTGCCAACTACTAGGCTTAAATCCTAAGTATGCTCGTCCAGATTGGATGATTCTTCAAGTGCTACCAATACTTCCTCCTCCTGTGAGACCCTCTGTGATGATGGACACTTCCTCTAGGACTGAGGCATGTCTCCTTTAACAGCATTTTACATTAAGGTCTTTGAAGTTAATTTTATTATGATTGTGTTAGATCAAATCTCAGTTCTTGTGTTTGCTGAATCCAGGATGACTTAACACATGCGCTGGCTATGATTCTATGACACAATGAGAACTTGAGGAGACATGAGAGCAATGGGTCACCTACACATATCATATCTGAATTTGCGCAGTTGCTGCAGTTTCATGTAGCAACATACTTTGACAATGAGTTACCTGGACTGCCAAGGGTATAGTACTTACTGTGCATTTTTAAAGTTATGTGTTGTTGAGATCCACTCATCTGTATGAATGTATTGTTAACCTTAACATTCATCTCTTTCTTGTGTAGGCTACCCAGAGATCTGGGAGACCTATTAAATCTATTTGTAGTAGGCTTAAGGCGAAAGAAGGCCGGATTAGGGGTAATTTAATGGGGAAAAGGGTTGACTTTTCAGCTCGAACAGTAATTACACCAGATCCAAATATCAACATTGATGAACTTGGAGTACCTTGGAGTATTGCTTTAAATCTCACATATCCAGAAACTGTGTTTCCATATAACATTGAGAGGTAAGTAGCTTCTTAGATTTTTTAACGGTCTTCCACATTTAGCCAAATATTAGGAGCAGAGCTATCTTTGAAACAGGCTGAAAGAACTTGTGGAAAATGGGCCTCATCCTCGACCTGGAAAGACTGATGCTAAGTATATCATAAGAGATGATGGACAAAGGCTTGATCTTCGTTACCCGAAGAAAAGCAGTGATCATCACATAGAGCTTGGTTATAAGGCATGCTTCTATTTCTGACAAGTTTTTAGTTGGACACTGGCTTATGGCTCCCTGTGTTGTAACAGTAACAATTATGGCTGCAGGTGGAGCGGCATTTAAATGATGGAGATTTTGTCCTTTCTAATCGTCAACCTAGTCTCCATAAAATGTCAATAATGGGCCACAGAATCAGAATTATGCCATACTCAACATTTCGTCTAAATATGTCTGTTACTTCGCCATACAATGCTGATTTTGATGGTGATGAAATGAATATGCATGTTCCTCAGTCATTTGAGACTAGAGCAGAGGTATTGGAGCTCGTGATGGTGCCTAACTGCACATCCCCTCAATCAAATAGGCCTGTCATGGGGATTGTCCAGGATACGCTTTTAGGATGCCGTAAAATCACCAAGAGGGATACTTTCATAGAAAAGGTGACTAGGATGATAGCCATATTCATTTAATATGACTACTTAAATTCTTCACATTTCCTGTAGTTGTGATGTGAGTCTAAATTATGTAGGGTTTTCGCAGGACATTTTCGTGAATATATTAATGTGGTGGGAGGACTTTGATGGAAAGGTTCCTGCTCCTACAATTCTAAAGCCACGACCACTTTGGACGGGAAAGCAGGTTTTTAATCTTATCATACCAAAGCAGATAAATCTGCTGAGAACTTCTGCCTGGCATTCAGAAACTGAGACTGGGTTTATCACCCCTGGAGATACTCAAGTTCGAATAGAAAAAGGGGAGGTGCTATTTGGCACTCTTTGCAAGAAAACACTTGGAACACCTTCTGGAAGTCTTATACATGTAATTTGGTATGTCTTTAGGCAAAGGCTGTTGATCTAACTTTTATATTTTAGGAACTATCCCATTGCAGAAGTTTGATATTCACTAAACCTTACAGGTTTTGGACGCGCTATTAGATTTTTCCTTTTCAAAATGTTTTCTATTCCAAGTCCTGCTGAGTCCTAATCATAAACTAAGATTGTGAAAAATTTGCTGTTGAATCACTTTGCACTTAGTGGGTAACAATATAGTTTAAGCTGTTTTCAAAATTATCCGTGTTTAGTTACTTCTTGTGCAATATGGATTTTTCAAACAAGTGCATTCAGCTTTGTACTTCATCACATTAATATTTTAAAATAATTGGTGTTGTCCCTACTTTTTTTGTAGGGAAGAAGTCGGTCCGGATGCAGCCTGGAAATTTTTGGACATACACAATGGCTTGTCAATTATTGGCTGCTGCAGAATGCCTTTAGTATAGGTATTGGAGATACAATTGCTGATGCTGCAACAATGGAAAAAATTAATGAAACTATTTCTACAGCCAAAGACGAAGTGAAAAAGCTCATTGTTAAAGCCCAAAACAAGGATTTGGAGCCTGAACCTGGAAGAACTATGATGGAATCCTTTGAAAACAAAGTTAACCAGGTGCCTGTAATCAAATTGCTCAAGCTCTCTTTTGTCTGGCATCTTTATGTTGCATGCTAATATGGCTCGTTTCTTCAGGTGTTAAGTAAAGCTCGTGATGATGCCGGAAACAGTGCACAAAAAAGTTTGATAGAAAGCAAGGGAAGTTTCATTAACATATCCCCAATGACAGCTTGTGTTGGTTAGCAGAATGTTGAGGGAAAGCGAATCCCATTTGGGTTCATAGATAGTACATTGCCCCATTTTACCAAGGACAGAGGCGACTTGTGAAGGCAAGGGAAGGTATTATGGTTAAATATGATGGAACTGTGAGGAACTCATTGGGGGATGTTATTCAATTCCTGTATGGTGAAGATGGTATGGATGCTGTATGGATAGAATCTCAGAAGCTGGATTCTTTGAAGATGAAGAAATCAGAATTTGATAGGGTCTTCAGATATGATATAGATGATGAAAACTGGAATCCATTTTCTTTTATGTTACCTGAACATATTGAAGATTTGAGAACTGTCCAAGAATTGCGTGATGTGTTTGATGCTGAAGTTGAAAAACTTGAAGCGGATAGATACCAACTTGGAACAGAGACTGCAGTCACAGGTGATAGTAATTGGCCTTTGCCTGTTAACTTGAAGAGGCTTATCTGGAGTGCTCAGAAGACTTTTGAAGTTGATTTTAGAAGGGTGTCTGATTTGCGTCCTGTCGAAATTGTGGATTCTGTTGATAAGCTCCAGGAAAGGTTGAAGGTTGTTCCGGGTTCAGATCCTTTGAGTGTGGAATCCCAAAAGAATGCCCCCCATTTCTTTGGCATTTTGCTTTGCAGTACTTTGGCCAGTAAAAGGGTGTTGCAAGAATATAGACTGACGAAAGAAGCATTTGAGTGGGTTATTGGTGAAATAGAGTCCTTGCAGTCTTTAGTAGCACCTGGTGAGATGATAGGTTGTGTTGCAGCACCATCAATTGGTGAGCCTGCTACTCAAATGACCCTTAATACCTTCCATTATGCTGGTGTGAGTGCAAAAAATGTTACTCTTGGTGTCCCCAGGTTGAGGGAAATTATTAATGTAGCTAAGAAAATCAAAACACCTTCTCTTTCAGTTTACCTCTCTCCTGAAGCTAGTAAGACAAAAGGAGAAGGCCAAGAATGTCCAATGTGCCTTAGAATACACTACTCTTCGGAGTGTAACTCATGCTACTGAAGTATGGTATGATCCAGACCCAATGAGCACACTTATCGATGAGGACATTGACTTTGTTAAGTCCTACTATGAAATGCCAGATGAAGAGATTGCCCCAGAAAAAATCTCCCCTTGGTTGCTTCGCATAGAGTTGAATCGTGAGATGATGGTTGATAAGAAGTTGAGTATGTAAGACCCGAAAATTCGGTGTCATTTTAAGAAATTGATATTAAAAATATGGATTAGTGTAATCTTGATCAAAAATCGAAGAAATAATTTAATTTCGAGTCCAATTGATCAAGATATAAATTATCAAAATTTATCAGAATTTTTGTCTCGAAAAACGAGCCCAAAAATAGTGAAAAATATACCGAAAAGGTAAAATCGGACTGATAAATTCATTTACGGACTAAATGAATTTAATATGAATTTTTGGGATATTTTGGGATATTTTAAGATTTTTATTATTATTTTAAGAATAAAATAATAATAAAAATATATATTAAAAAAAAAAATCTGATAAAAAAAAAAAAAAAAAAAAAAAAACAGAAAACGAAAAAAAAAAAAAAAAAAAAAAAAAAAAACAGAAGCAGCAGAATCGCGAAAACAGGGGGGAACCGTTCCTCCCCTGTTTTTCCTTCACCGGCGGCAACGGGCGGCGATGGAGGGCGAGAGGTGCCAGGCGAAGGGTCGGCCGGCACCGAGGGACCGTCCGAGCGCCACCACGCGCCCCAGAGCGCCACCGGCGAGGAGATCGGAGGAGGGAGAGCCGCGGGGGAGAAAGGGGATTTCGGCCGCCACCGGGTCCGATCGACCCCAGCCCAGGCCAGCCGAAGACTCCCCAGCCCGAGCCGAGCCGAACGGCGGTGGAATCGCGCCGGGAACCGGCCGGCAGCGCCGGCAACGGCAAAACTTCCACTGAACCGGTTCGGACCGGTTCAGTATGAAAAAGGGACTGAACCGGTCCGAACCGGTTCAGGAGGAGAGAGAAAGAAGAAAAAAAAAAAAAAATTTTTTCATCGGACTTCGGGTAAGTCGATACGAGGTCAAAAGTGGTCGATTTAATTTTCGATAAATTTATTTGAATTATATTTAATCGAAAATTGGCCCGGAAATGAAAAATACGAAATTGTGCAGTTCGACGATTAATTCCGAACGGAAGCCTGATCGAACTTCGATTCGCGCATCATCGCACAATATCGGGTAAGTAACGCTCATTTAAGACAATTTATGTGATTAACGCGTATTTAAGATTTAATTTACGCATTTCGGATTAAATTTCGGATTTAGTGAATTATAGTCGAAAATTCGAATAAACTGTCGTAAATGATATTCGGGCTATCCAAAGAGTTTGGAACGAAGCCCAATGGGTATTGATAGACCCAAAGAGTCGATAGACCCTGATGAAGGGAAATAATACGTGAAAAACGGGCTTAATACGGATTAAGGCCCGATTAAAGTATTTAGGCCCATTTAGAGTAAACGGGCCCAATTAAGTGAAATGAACTGTATTAAATGTGTAATACAGTAGGAAACGTGTAATTAATCCAGTGAATGGTTAAATGCAGCTCCAGAGTCATATTGAGAGTTGACCGGACTGCGAGATTTGGACAGCACAGAGGAAGAGAGGTCACACTACGTGATCCGAGGTAAGGGATCTATGGGAGCTATTAGAGATAGCTGTACGTATTTTCATCGTCGTTTACAGTCAATTAAATTTCGTATAGCGTATAGATATGAAATTTTTGGATAGTACCCAAATATGGGAAAATTACGAAAATACCCTTAGACTCAGGAATTTTAGAAATGCATAAAGTGCATGCAATCCATGTTTTCTCTGTGAAAAAGAGATTTTTGTGAAGCTAAAATGATAGACTGGCTTATGATTTGACTGTATGCATTAACTTGTACGTTTTTCTAAAAAGTGATTTGATTGACAAGTGATTTGATGGGATGTTTCCCTCTCACTTTGTTTTGCACCGTTTTGCATATTGTACTCGGTTTTGAGTACCACTGTGGTGGGAAATAGAGCCAGCTGTCTATTTTGTGTGTGTGAAATCGTGCTGGAGCATGATGAGATCTGTGGATTTATCCAGATCTGCTCCCACTTGATTTTGGTATTACATCTGTACAGACCGTGCTGGAGCACTGCTCGCACTGGATTCTGTTGTGATTTGTGATTGAGATCGTGTTGGAGCCTTGTGTTGACTGTGTGTCACACTGACTTGCTCGCACTAGATCTGAGACGACAGGCTATGGTTGATAATTTATTTGGTTGGGGTGGTGAGCTGTTGACTCAGGCACCTACAACTGTGTGGTAATTGTACCTGGTTCACGGAGTACGCTGTACCGTGTAGACAACATGGAGTACACTGTACCGTGCAACTATGGGGTGTGAGGATTGCGTCTTTGGACTCGGGCATGCTTTGTCATTGCTCTGTTTTGTGATAGTCCTTAGATAGGAGCCGATGGATAGACTAATCCCCTCCTCGGACTCAGAGACACCCGGGCACACCTGATCCGTGATAGCTTGTGGGTCTCGGACTTTGGCCAAATGTTCCATTGGATTTGTGTTGAAATCCCTGCCTAGTCTCACCTGTTTTATTTGTTTCGGTGATGAAACTAATTTTGATTTGATTTCTGTGTTGAAGCCGTTTGAAATGAGAACATGATTTTAAAGTGAGTTTCAATACTGAACACAGAAAGATTTTACTCTGAATGAGTTTTGATATTCGGTTTTTGGCAGTAAATTGCTATGTGTTTTACTATGATGGTTTTGTGAATGCCATGAGTTTTTCGGCATAAACCATGCATCATGAGCATTGTGGATAGTTTGATTATCTACTTACTTTATAAATTAAGGAGAGTGTTTTGAAAAGTAAATGCATTTGTTTTACGAGTTGATAAAACATGCATTATGAGCATCGTAGATAGTGTGGTTATCTACCTGCTTTCATATATTTCTTACTGAGCGCGTTATGCTCATCCCATTATTTTTTCACCTCTACAGAGCATTTCAGTAGAGTGTATAAGCTGCATCCATCCTGCGATCTTTTATACACAGCTATCCAGCAGCATCGAGGTATGCACACATATACTTTTGTATCTGAATAATAGTGTACAGTGATGTACTCATGTTATATGGGGGATGTATATATTAGGCAATGTAAACGAATTTTAAATTCTAAAATGATAATTTTATAAGCTTCCGCAATATTTGTGCCTGGGACGAAAGCATTGCCTGTTATCCATATATATATAATATATGAAACTGAGTGAGGGATATTGACTCACAGCCCAACAATTAAAATGTGGTAAGTTCGCGAAAAATTTGTAGTGATTTTTATAAATTTGGGTCGCGACAGAGGTGGTATCAGAGCAGTGTTGGTCTGATGTGAGTCAGTGTCAGTAGTTAAAAAGTATACATCCCCATGTCACTGTACATTATTAGATACAATTGTGTGTACTAAGCTGTGGTTAAACTGAGAATTAACTGTGTATGCGGGACGATAGAGATGTCTGATGGACATTGCAGCAGAGGAGAGAGTTCGCGTTCTCGGGGCCATAGAGAGTAGGTCCGAGAGACGCTGTGATAGGTTTGAGAAACCTTGTGAATCGTCATGTGATTATATTTCATCAGGTCCATTGAGACTATTGATTCCCGCGTTACGAGATTAGAGCGGAGTTGGAACACATTTATGGAGTTGTTCACTCAGGCTAACTTGATTATGGCTAGGTTAGAGAGTAGGCAAGGTCCGGCTGCTCAGACGACTCATACTGAGCCGGCAGTTGCTCCTGAGACACTTGCGCCTACATAACCTGCACCTATGCCACGTGTTGGTGAGACCCCTGTACCACTTGTAGTTCCACGACAAACTGGTGAGGATTCAGGGTTTGATTGTGAGTTTGACCGATTGAGGCAGTTTCGAAGCTCAAGCCTCCATCGTTCAGTGGGGTCAAGAACCCTTCAGTAGCAGAGGATTGGATCAACCGGTTAGAGAAGTTATATGACTTTTGCTGATGTTCGACTACTGAGAGAGTGGCCTTTGCTACATTCATGTTAGAAGGCGAAGTAGAGTATTGGTGAAAATTTGTCCGACCCATCGTGAAAGTTATGTATATCAGTTGATTGACTGAGAGATCTTTTTGGATGCCTTCAAGAGGCAGTATATCCCAGCCACTGCTCAACGGAGATTACATATGGAAATTTCTTGGTTTGATCCAGGGGAATAGATCGATAGACGAGTATGAGTCTCGATTTACATCATTGGGAAGATATGACCCCGATACCGTGAGTGGTGAGATGCGAAAAGTTCACAAGTTTATGGAAGGATTGAGACCTTCCATCAGAGTCAGATTTGCCCTATTTGATGTCACGACTTACGAGGAGATTGTGCGTAGAGCTTAGTTGTGTGGGCAAGACTATGAGATGCACGTCCTTGAGTTTGGTAAAGTCGTGAAGGGCAAGAATAGAGATCAGAAGAGATCAACATAGGACTGTAGTGTCCGAGTGGAAAGAGGTCGTTTGTTAGACGATCGAGAGTCGATGAGTCACAGGATAGGATGATTAAGCCCCCGGCGTATCAAGTCTCGACTTCAGCTAGGGGTATAGTGATTGGAGGACCCCGATCAACTACAAATCAATGTAGAGCATGTGGTAGATACCACAGTAGTAGGTCATGCCACGTATAGATTGGAACATGTTGTAGATGTGGCAAGACGAGACATATGATAAAGGATTGCCCAGAGTTGGCTGAGATAGCCCCACAAAAGGGCAAAGAGTCAGAGAAGGATATAGCTAGTACTTCTGCCCCGAAGAGGAGGGCTACAGCTGAAAAGAATGATGGAAACCTCTGACTGTGAATAGATTACCGGTTGTTGAATAAGGCGATCATTAAAAACAAGTACCTTATTCCACGTATTGATGATCTATTGGATCAACTTCAGGGAGCACATATCTTTTTCAAGATCGATCTGAGGTCTGCGTACCATCAGTTGAGAATCCAGAGTAGAGATGTACCTAAGACAGTTTTTCATACCTGTTATGGACATTATGAATTCTTGGTTATGCCTTTCGAGCTAACTAATGCTCCTATAGCTTTTATGGTATTGATGAATGGAGTGTTCAATCCATACTTGGATCGGTTTGTCATAGTGTTTATAGATGGCATTCTGGTGTATTGAAGTCTAGGGAAGAGCATGACTAGCATCTAAGCAGTGTGCTACAAACCCTCAGAGAGAGAAAACTATATGCGAAGCTCAGTAAGTGTGATTTCTGGTTGGAACTGATATCATTTTTGGGTTTGGCTGGATATTACCGTCAATTTGTAGAAAGTTTCTCTAAATTGGCTGTTCCATTGACACGTCTTACTCGAAAGAATGTTGCAATTGAGTGAGACAGTGTATGTGAGAAGAGTTTTCAGGAACTAAACTAGTGATTGACCACTGCGCCGATTCTCACTATTCTGACCAGCTCAGGAGATTTCTCTGTATATACAGACACCTCGGGCAAGGACTGAGCTGTGTATTGATGCAGAACAGGAAGATAGTTGTTTATAGATTCAGACAGCATAAGGATCATGAGAAGAACTATCTGACCCATGAATTTAGAGTTGGCAGCCGTAGTGTTTGCACTGAAGATATGGTACCATTATTTGTACGGTGAGAAATTTCAAGAATTCACTAATCATAAGAGCTTCAAATATCTGTTTTTAACAGAAAGAATTGAATATGAGGCAAAGATGATGGGTAGAGCTTCTGAAAGACGATGATTGTGAGATACTTTATCATCCGGGTAAAGCGAGTATAGTCGCTGATGCCTTGAGCAGAAAGAGCCTCAGGATGGTATCGTATATGATGGTCAGGGAACATGAACTGTTAGAGCAGTTTATTAGCCTCAGTCTAGATATAGATCCTTCTGATACTGATGCATATTGTGTGATAGCAAGTCTGAGATTGAAACCGGATTTGATAGACCGGACCAGACAAGCTCAGCGTATTGATCGCTTTTGTGTTGATATGCATAGTCAGAAACAAATGGGTAGAGTGACTGAGTGCTCAGTTGTGATGATGGCCTGCTGAGATTCAGAGGTTGAATTTACGTTCCCGATGACCCACAGCTAAAGGGATTGATTTTGACAGAAGCTCATTCATCGAGGTATACAATGTATCTGAGGAGTAATAAGATGTATAAGAATCCCCAAAGAGTATCTTGGTGGTCAGACATGAAGAAAGATGCTGCAGAGTTTGTGGCTAAGTGCCTTACATGTCAACAGGTTAAGGTAGAGCATCAGAAACATGCAAAATTATTGCAACCTCTACTTATACCGATATGAAAATGAGAGCACATCACCATGGATTTCATCATGAGTTACCGAGGACCCGACGGAACCATGATGCCATTTGGGTAATTGTGAATCGATTGACGAAGTCAACTCACTTCTTAGCCGTGAAGGCTACGGATACTCTGAGTGCGTTGGCGAATCTGTGTGTACGGGAAATTGTGAGGCTACATGGTATTCCAGTGAGTATTGTGTCTGACAGGGATTCCCGCTTCACTTTCCACTTTTGGAAACATTTTCAGGAAGCTATGGGAACCCGATTGAGTGTCAGTATAGCTTTCCACCTTCAGTCCGATGGTCAGTGAAAGAACCATCCAGACTTTGGAGGATATGTTGAGAGCTTGTGTGTGGATTTCAGAGACTCCTGGGATGACCATTTGCCATTAGCTGAATTCGCCTATAACAACAGTTATCACTCGAGTATTGGGATGGCACCGTATGAGGCGTTATATGGTCTTAGGTGTCGATCTCCTATTTGATGGGAAGAAGTGAGTGACCGAAAGATGTTTGCTCGTGATTTAGTGAAGCAAGCCTTTGAGGATGTCCAATTTATATATGAGAAATTGAGGACATCTCAGATCATACAGAAAAGTTACGTTGAGATGAGACATAAACCTTTGAAATTCACTGTAGGTGAATTAGTATTCTTGAAAGTTTCTCCCTCGAAAGGGATAATGAGATACTGAAGCGAGTGGGAAATAAGGCCTATAGGCTAGCCTTGACACCTGAGCTAGCAGGCATTCATAACGTCTTCCACACGTTGATGCTTCGGGAGTATTATCTGGATCAGGCACATGTGATTCAGTATGAGCCGTTGGAACTCACAGATAATATGTCGTATGTAGAGAAGTCAATTCAGATATTGGATTGGAAAGAGAAAGTGTTACGGACCAGAACGATCACTCTGGTTAAGGTTTTCGGGCAGTACCACACTTCAGAGGAAGTTATGTGGGAATTAGAGAGCCTTATGCGAGAGAAATATTCGCAGTTATTCGAGAATTGACTTGGTTCTAATTTGGAGGACCAAATTTCTTAAGGTGGGGAGGAATGTAAGACCCGAAAATTCGGTGTCATTTTAAGAAATTGATATTAAAAATATGGATTAGTGTAATCTTGATCAAAAATCGAAGAAATAATTTAATTTCGAGTCCAATTGATCAAGATATAAATTATCAAAATTTATCAGAATTTTTGTCTCGAAAAACGAGCCCAAAAATAGTGAAAAATATACCGAAAAGGTAAAATCGGACTGATAAATTCATTTACGGACTAAATGAATTTAATATGAATTTTTGGGATATTTTGGGATATTTTAAGATTTTTATTATTATTTTAAGAATAAAATAATAATAAAAATATATATTAAAAAAAAAATCTGATAAAAAAAAAAAAAAAAAAAAAACAGAAAACGAAAAAAAAAAAAAAAAAAAACAAAAAAAACAGAAGCAGCAGAATCGCGAAAACAGGGGGGAACCGTTCCTCCCCTGTTTTTCCTTCACCGGCGGCAACGGGCGGCGATGGAGGGCGAGAGGTGCCAGGCGAAGGGTCGGCCGGCACCGAGGGACCGTCCGAGCGCCACCACGCGCCCCAGAGCGCCACCGGCGAGGAGATCGGAGGAGGGAGAGCCGCGGGGGAGAAAGGGGATTTCGGCCGCCACCGGGTCCGATCGACCCCAGCCCAGGCCAGCCGAAGACTCCCCAGCCCGAGCCGAGCCGAACGGCGGTGGAATCGCGCCGGGAACCGGCCGGCAGCGCCGGCAACGGCAAAACTTCCACTGAACCGGTTCGGACCGGTTCAGTGTGAAAAAGGGACTGAACCGGTCCGAACCGGTTCAGGAGGAGAGAGAAAGAAGAAAAAAAAAAAAAAAAATTTTCATCGGACTTCGGGTAAGTCGATACGAGGTCAAAAGTGGTCGATTTAATTTTCGATAAATTTATTTGAATTATATTTAATCGAAAATTGGCCCGGAAATGAAAAATACGAAATTGTGCAGTTCGACGATTAATTCCGAACGGAAGCCTGATCGAACTTCGATTCGCGCATCATCGCACAATATCGGGTAAGTAACGCTCATTTAAGACAATTTATGTGATTAACGCGTATTTAAGATTTAATTTACGCATTTCGGATTAAATTTCGGATTTAGTGAATTATAGTCGAAAATTCGAATAAACTGTCGTAAATGATATTCGGGCTATCCAAAGAGTTTGGAACGAAGCCCAATGGGTATTGATAGACCCAAAGAGTCGATAGACCCTGATGAAGGGAAATAATACGTGAAAAACGGGCTTAATACGGATTAAGGCCCGATTAAAGTATTTAGGCCCATTTAGAGTAAACGGGCCCAATTAAGTGAAATGAACTGTATTAAATGTGTAATACAGTAGGAAACGTGTAATTAATCCAGTGAATGGTTAAATGCAGCTCCAGAGTCATATTGAGAGTTGACCGGACTGCGAGATTTGGACAGCACAGAGGAAGAGAGGTCACACTACGTGATCCGAGGTAAGGGATCTATGGGAGCTATTAGAGATAGCTGTACGTATTTTCATCGTCGTTTACAGTCAATTAAATTTCGTATAGCGTATAGATATGAAATTTTTGGATAGTACCCAAATATGGGAAAATTACGAAAATACCCTTAGACTCAGGAATTTTAGAAATGCATAAAGTGCATGCAATCCATGTTTTCTCTGTGAAAAAGAGATTTTTGTGAAGCTAAAATGATAGACTGGCTTATGATTTGACTGTATGCATTAACTTGTACGTTTTTCTAAAAAGTGATTTGATTGACAAGTGATTTGATGGGATGTTTCCCTCTCACTTTGTTTTGCACCGTTTTGCATATTGTACTCGGTTTTGAGTACCACTGTGGTGGGAAATAGAGCCAGCTGTCTATTTTGTGTGTGTGAAATCGTGCTGGAGCATGATGAGATCTGTGGATTTATCCAGATCTGCTCCCACTTGATTTTGGTATTACATCTGTACAGACCGTGCTGGAGCACTGCTCGCACTGGATTCTGTTGTGATTTGTGATTGAGATCGTGTTGGAGCCTTGTGTTGACTGTGTGTCACACTGACTTGCTCGCACTAGATCTGAGACGACAGGCTATGGTTGATAATTTATTTGGTTGGGGTGGTGAGCTGTTGACTCAGGCACCTACAACTGTGTGGTAATTGTACCTGGTTCACGGAGTACGCTGTACCGTGTAGACAACATGGAGTACACTGTACCGTGCAACTATGGGGTGTGAGGATTGCGTCTTTGGACTCGGGCATGCTTTGTCATTGCTCTGTTTTGTGATAGTCCTTAGATAGGAGCCGATGGATAGACTAATCCCCTCCTCGGACTCAGAGACACCCGGGCACACCTGATCCGTGATAGCTTGTGGGTCTCGGACTTTGGCCAAATGTTCCATTGGATTTGTGTTGAAATCCCTGCCTAGTCTCACCTGTTTTATTTGTTTCGGTGATGAAACTAATTTTGATTTGATTTCTGTGTTGAAGCCGTTTGAAATGAGAACATGATTTTAAAGTGAGTTTCAATACTGAACACAGAAAGATTTTACTCTGAATGAGTTTTGATATTCGGTTTTTGGCAGTAAATTGCTATGTGTTTTACTATGATGGTTTTGTGAATGCCATGAGTTTTTCGGCATAAACCATGCATCATGAGCATTGTGGATAGTTTGATTATCTACTTACTTTATAAATTAAGGAGAGTGTTTTGAAAAGTAAATGCATTTGTTTTACGAGTTGATAAAACATGCATTATGAGCATCGTAGATAGTGTGGTTATCTACCTGCTTTCATATATTTCTTACTGAGCGCGTTATGCTCATCCCATTATTTTTTCACCTCTACAGAGCATTTCAGTAGAGTGTATAAGCTGCATCCATCCTGCGATCTTTTATACACAGCTATCCAGCAGCATCGAGGTATGCACACATATACTTTTGTATCTGAATAATAGTGTACAGTGATGTACTCATGTTATATGGGGGATGTATATATTAGGCAATGTAAACGAATTTTAAATTCTAAAATGATAATTTTATAAGCTTCCGCAATATTTGTGCCTGGGACGAAAGCATTGCCTGTTATCCATATATATATAATATATGAAACTGAGTGAGGGATATTGACTCACAGCCCAACAATTAAAATGTGATAAGTTCGCGAAAAATTTGTAGTGATTTTTATAAATTTGGGTCGCGACAGAGTATGGCTGACATAGCTGAGAAGATCAACCAAGAATTTGATGATGATTTGAGTTGCATTTTTAATGATGATAATGCAGAGAAGTTGATCCTACGTATCTGCATCATGAATGACGAAGCCCGAAAGGGTGAATTGAATGATGAGTCTGCTGAGGATGACGTATTCCTGAAGAAAATCGAAAGCAACATGCTGACAGAAATGGCACTTCGAGGTATCCCAGACATCAACAAGGTGTTCATTAAACATAGTAAAACAAGCAAATTTGATGAGGCTGATGGATATAAGACCGGAGAGGAGTGGGTGCTGGATACAGAAGGCGTCAATTTATTGGCTGTTATGTGCCATCATGATGTTGATGCAAGGAGAACAAGAAGTAATTACTTGATTTAAATGATTGAAGTTCTTGGAATTGAAGCAGTTCGTCGATCCCTGTTGGATGAGTTGCCGGTTGTGATATCGTTTGATGGGTTGTATGTGAATTACCGGCATCTAGCTATCCTATGTGATACAATGACATATCGTGGCCACTTGATGGCCATAACCCGTCATGGCATCAACCTCAATGATACAGGGCCCATGATGAGGTGCTCATTTGAAGAAACTGTAGATATTCTCCTTGATCCTGCTGTTTACGCTGAGTCGGATTATTTAAGGGGTGTGACGGAGAATATAACGTTGAGTCAGCTTGCACCAATTGGCACAGGAGACTGTGCCTTGTATCTTAATGATGAGATGTTGAATAGTGCCATTGAACTTCAGCTACCTAGTTACATAGAAGGTCTGGAATTTGGCATGACAGCTGCTCGTTCTCTAGTGTCAGGAACTCCCTATCATGAAGGCATGATATCGCCAAGTTACTTTCTGAGCCCTAATCTCCGTCTCTCACCCATTACAGATGCGCAGTTCTCACCTTATGTTGGTGGGATGGCATTTTCTCCTACGTCATCCCCTGGTTACAGCCCATCATCTCCAGGATACAGTCCTTCGTCAGCTGGCTAAAGTCCCACCTCTCCTGGTTATAGTCCTACGTCTCCTGGGTATAGTCCCACCTCTCCTGGGTACAGCCCCACATCACCTACTTACAGTCCTAGTTCACCAGGTTACAGTCCAACAAGTCCTGCCTACTCTCCTACAAGTCCCACTTACTCTCCAACCTCACCAAGCTTAGCCCTACATCTCCAAGTTGCAGTACCACTTCTCCGAGATATAGTCCCACGTCTGCCAGCTATAGTCCAACTTCACCTAGCTACAGCCCAACTTCACCTGCATATAGCCCCACTTCTCCATCATACAGCCCAACATCCCCATCTTAGAGCCCGACATCTCCATCCTACAGCCCAACTTTACCCTCCTATAACCCCACATCTCCATCATACAGCCCTACCTCACCAGCTTACAGCCCCACTTCTCCAGGGTACAGTCCAACCTAACCAAGTTACAGTCCCACATCACCAAGCTATAGCCCTACCTCTCCAAGTTACAATCCACAGTCAGCCAAGTACACCCCATCCCTGGCATACCCAAGCAGTCCAAGGCTGTCTCCTTCCAGTCCTTACAGTCCAACATCACCAAGTTATAGGTAAGCCATGGAAGACTTTTTTTTTTCTTTGTTGATGCTGATGACTCTCTAATGGTGTCGCTGTTACATGAGCTCATTCCCAATTCTCCTTGGTTATAATGAATTTATATTCATGCGCTATCTAATGCACTTATAACTTTGTTTTGGGTGCAATAATTTTTTTTTTTTGTTTTGAATTGCAGCCCGACATCACCATCATATTCACCAACTTCTCCATCTTATTCCCCTTCAAGTCCAACATACAGTCCTAGCAGGTAACTTTTCATCTTTTGCTATGTAATTGAGTAGCTGCCAATTTGGGAAGTTGCTGTCAGTGAGAATGTCTTAAGGCTTCCACTTGTTAAATTTTTGTACTGAAGAAATGGTTGTTACTGATTTCTAATACCATTTCTGTTCTAAATGCCTTTTAATAATCTCTTTTTTGTTTTATTTCTCCATAGTTAGCCCTATAATTCTGGAGTGAATCCAGTCTACAGCCCAAGTTCGCCACAGTACAGGTAAGCAGAATCCGAGTTTTGAATTTAAAATTTGCTCTATTTTGTTGTTTTATATGTCCAATGTTCTGTGCAGTCCAAGTGCTGGGTACTCTCCTAGTGCTCCAGGGTATTCTCCATCATGAACTGGTCAATACACTCCAAGCCACAAGGATGATCGGGTGACTAAGGATGATAGAAGCAGTAAAGATGACAAGAGTAAACGTTAAGACACGCCATTTTTGAAAAGCTGGAGATGAACAAGGTTGATTTGATCTAAAAATCTAAAATTGTTGCAATATTTTGAAATTGCGACCCCTCCATGTCACACAATTTCCATCAGCTAGGTTTGCAGTTCCAGTTCCAGTTCCGGTGAAGATGCTGGCCTGTTGGGTCTTCAACATTCTGCAGGCGGAACGAGGCACAAATGCTCGTAGTTTGTTAGACTACTGTGTTGCCAACGCGAATATAAACCCGATTCCCTTCTTGTTCCCGCAGAATGGCTGAGATTGTGAAACAATCAACCTGTGCATCTCTTAGTACGAAGATATTGAAAAGACAGCAAATTGAACTTTCCTTGAGCTTTTTCTGGTTAAATGGATGTTTGTAGTGGTATGGTCTATTGAAAGGATAAAAATATAAAATTGATATTCTTTATTAAGCATTTTTTATTGCTTTCATTAGCTGGAAAATGTCAGTGTCCTTAAAACAAGTCGTCGGCCGTCCTGATGACCCGGTAAATGCGAAGTTCTGGCCGGCAACGAAGTTGTCTTAAGGCATCAGCTTTTCATTCTGACCACTTGTACCGCTTTCCTATCTCTACAAAGCCCTTCGCTTTGGCAGATCGTTTGATCTCTTGGATGGAGAAACCGGTGAAATGGAGGAACAAGATCCTGGCCTTTCTGCCTAAAGTTGCGTCAGCCGTCACTTTCCAAGTAAGCCCACCAATCAGCCCTGCTGGTAAAGGATCTTCAGCTCCGAATCCGATCGTATCCTTGATTCCCAAGGAGGCTCCGAGGAAGTCCAAGAATGGGAGCTTCGAGGCACGTGAACCAGCCTCACCAAGAGTTTCGTGCATGGGCCAAATCCAGTGCAAGAAAAAGAAAAAGGAAACTGTGAGCAAACCTAAGCTGGCTTCACAAGCATTTCCGGAAGAAGTGAAGAGGAAGCCGTCGATGATACTTAAGTTATCGAAAGAGACAAAGCGTGGTCATAAATCTGATGTTTCCAACGAGGCAAAGGTGGTTGCCGAAAGAACTCTTTCCCTTCGCCAGATGAAGCAATTTTCCAGTGCACGTGGCACGTTACCAGGCTTCGATTGGAGGACTTATGATGCAGCAGGCTGCGTGAGCAATCCTTTGTACGAGGGAAAGGGAGTGAAAGGTGAAAAAGAAGACAAGGTTGTTGTCAATGGAGTAGGTATTGCGGAAGAAACAAGAAAAGAAAATTTGTGGAAGAGAAGAACCACGGCACGTTTAACACCAATTCAGTTGTAACTCAATGACTGTTGATCTAGTTTGATTGTAATACCCAATGTTTAATCAAATCTTTTTGTTGCATTTAGAAAAGCTCCTGTTGTCCTACTGCAAAAAAAAAAATGTCGATGTACACGAATTTTAACTATAATCAAGAACAAGATTAGCCTTTCTGCTTAAAGCATCATCCCTGTCAGGAAGTCACCTTTCCAAGTATGCCTAATGTTCGTGCTAGTTGGCAAGGAATCTTTGGTTTCTAGCCGTATATGCCAAGAAAATCAGAGGCAATCCGAGAATGGAAGCTTTGATGAACGTGAAAACCAAACCCTCACCCAAAAGTTTCATGCATGGGCACGGCCGCCAAATCAATAGCAAAGAAGAAAAAAAAACTGGGGGCAATTATCTAGGGGGCAAGCGTCACCTCCTCCACCAGCAGCTTTTGCCATTTTCATTCTGAAAAGAATTAGTAATGGTGGAGATGTCGAAAGGGACAAAACGTATTGAAAACTCTGATGAAATTCTGGGGATAAGAGGCGTGAAAGAGTGCCTTTCCTGGGCCAGATGAAGCAATTCTGATAAAGCTGTAATGTATATGCTGGCATTATCTCAGTGGAGGATTAATAGTGCAAGTGCGGCACTCGCTGGGAAAAGTTTACTTGAGTAAAAATTTGGTATTTGAGAAGGAAAAGTGAAAAACAAAACAAGGTTGGTGGTGACGGAGGAAGTTGTTGAACAAGTTAATTAATGGGAAACAAGAACCTTGGCTCCTGTAAACTAATGAAGGCTGAACACACTACATTTGATCATAATGTTTTGATTTCGTACATCCTTTATTGCTCTTTAAACACGTACAATTAAGGGATGTCAAGCAGCCTTGAAATGGTTCGATCATAAAAACAGCTTTGATTGTTGGAGAATTTCCCTTGAATGCAGTCAACTTCTTCAATGTCTTTGAAAAGTCATTGGCTGTTGGGAAGTTGTGGAATGATGGCTGAGTAACAATGGTGCGTATGGTAATTACAATTACATGACATAAATTAATTAAAAAAATATAAAAATAATTAAAAACGAACATAAATTAACATTATAACCCAAATTATAAACCCCAATTACCAAATTTAGCTAGGAGATATGGTCAGGTGGGTCATGGGTGGGAGCCGACAGACAAACGGGGGATATTTTGAGGATCGAGAGATGGATTGGTGGAGGGTATCAATCTCCATCATTACCCATTACATTTACACGTTGGTTTTGGTCCAAATTTACCCCCTCTCCTTTGTTTGGATAAAACTGTAGTCTTTTCCATCACTTTCCTCTTTCTCTGCTAAAATATCATCATTAAGTAAGAAAAACAGAACAGGTAACCAATCACATCAGCCTTGAAAGGCGACCTTTTTCTACAAAGTTACAATCTTTTTACAAATAAAAATAGTAAGAGAAAGAACAAATTATTTATACATTAGACGGAGAAAATTTGAAGGAGGAGATCTGGAGATGTCATCATTCAGAAACTGAATAAATAATTTGAAGCCACGTTTTTCAATTAATTAATTACAATAATAACACTAAATTTTGATTTCGATTATTACTTTTTGCTTTTTTTTTTTTTTTCAGAATTTAATAAAATAATTTGATTAAAGCAAGGCAAAGCAAAACAAGCAAGTTTTAGCTGTGCGCCTGTCGGTAAACTGTTGTTGCTGCACGATTGCTTCGATTACCGCGACAGACACCCATAATTCATATTGCTCTTTCTGTCTGTAACTGCTAAGTTGTCTTCATTCCATCTTCGCCTCCTCAAACCCCACGTCTCGCCCCCCACGCCGCCTTTACTTTGCTAAACAAGAGCAAGTTTCCGCTTTCCCTTCGAAACCATATCCCCCACCACTGTAACCCTTCCAAAAGTTTTCCTTCCGCTTCGGCTCCTCTCTCCGGTTCTTGCTTCTGTGATTTTTCTGCAGTTTTTGTACAGTGAGCTTACTGACAATGGAGGAGGAAGGATCGAAGCAGGTGACTTGTCTTCATGGTGACTTAGATTTAACCATTGTTGAAGCCAGGAGGTTGCCCAACATGGATTTAGTGGCCAATCATCTTCGCGGTTGCCTAACCGTCTGCGAGAGTTGTAAATCCCCATCAAAGGCAGCATCTCAAGATGAAAGGGATACTAAAGTGCATCAGCACCGTAAAATTATCACCAGTGACGCGTACGTTACTGTTTCGGTCCCCCAAGCCACCGTGGCTCGCACACGAGTCTTGAAGAACGCTCAGAATCCCAAGTGGAACGAGAGGTTCATCATCCCCTTGGCTCATCCCATGACTGAGCTCGAAATCAACGTCAAAGATGATGACTTATTTGGCGCTGAAGTAATCGGCACTACCAAAATCCCTGCTCAAAAAATCGCCACGGGGGAGCATATCACCGGGTGGTTCCCGATCATTGCCCCCTCTGGAAAGCCTCCTAAGCCAGACACGGCGATAAACATCGATATGAAATTCACGCCGTGCGAGAAAAATCCGTTGTATAAGCAGAGCATCGCTAGCGATCCCGAGCGAGGCGGCGTGAGGCGCACGTATTTCCCGTTAAGGAAGGGGAGTCAAGTGACGCTTTACCAAGATGCTCACGTGCCGGACGACTTGTTGCCTAAAATAGAATTAGACGACGGTAAAGTTTATAGCCAAGGAAAATGTTGGGAGGATATCTGTTATGCTATATCTGAGGCTCATCATCTGGTTTACATCGTTGGTTGGTCCGTTTTTCATAAGATTAAGCTTGTTAGAGAGCCTACTCGGCCATTGCCACGAGGCGGGGACTTAACACTAGGTGAATTGCTTAAATACAAATCTGAAGAAGGGGTTAGGGTGCTTTTGTTGGTTTGGGATGATAAAACTTCACATGATAAATTTGGCATCAAAACGGTAAGAATTTCCTGCATTTTTTGTGTTGTTTTATCCAATGATTATTCGAATTATGAGATTATCATGTGGGCGATTATGGTTGTTGCAGGCGGGAGTGATGCAGACGCATGATGAAGAAACGTTCAAGTTTTTTAAGCATTCATCTGTTATCTGTGCGCTGGCTCCACGCTATGCTAGCAGTAAGCTTGGTTATTTCAAACAACAGGCAAGGTTTTTTCATTGTGAATTACTGTTGTCTGTAATGATTAACTTGTTTATCTTTGCGTGCAAGTATCTATATAATGTATTTGTAATTGATCTGTCATGAGTGCTCATTGATCGTGCTCATGTTTCACTTGCTCAATGTAGCTAAATAAATTTGGTTTCTTTGTTATCTTGTCGCCCTTGAATCTGTGCTAGCATTTACTGAATGCACTGCACAAGGATATTTTAGATTGTGTTGTTTGCTTATTTGGTGCCGTGAAAGTTAGAGCCTTTACCTTGAAGAACTTGATTCCTGCATATTCAGGCTTCTAGAGCTTTGACAGAAGCAATGTAATAGTGTTCTTTGAAGGTTGATGACTTCTGATGGGATCTCAACGTGTACTTAATTTTAGCTGGTTAAGCTGTCTGCATATATTCAACATACAATGTCTGGTTTTGCTTAGTAGATTTAGTTCAGCAGACGATTTTTATGGATTTGACAAGTTTTATATGTTAGCTTCCTTTTTAACTAAACTAGTTTGCTGAGGCTGCTTGTGCAATGGTTTTGATCAGGTTGTTGGAACCATGTTTACGCATCATCAAAAATGTGTTCTTGTTGACACACAGGCAGCTGGCAATAATCGAAAGATAACTGCATTTGTTGGTGGTATTGATCTCTGTGATGGTCGCTATGATACGCCTGAACATCGAATACTTCATGATCTTGAGACTGTTTTTAAGGATGATTTTCATAATCCTACTTTTCCTGTAAGTGCCTGGTTTATCTAAATAATGCTTTCTCTTGTGGTTATGCTTTCCTCTGATAAGATTTTCTGTTGTGCATGTTAATGGCTATTACTAGACTCATGCACGAGTTTACAATAAAGCGTCTCTTGTAGAATGTGACACTGGAAAGATGGGATGATAATGAAAAATTCAGTCTGGCCCCAAATCCAACAAGTTATGTACCTGTTCACTACTAGGAACTGGGTGACAACAGTAATTTCTTAACATTGCTTTTGAGTGGCTAAAATCTTTAAATCTCCTGCTAAAATTACCAACAAGCTAGGACCTATGTCACAGATGTGACAGGAAGAGAAGTGATAGTGACTTGGTACCTCTTACTTTCAAGGAGGATGGTCTTTGACAGCATAATTTAAAGAAGGGATTCATCTAACCACCTCCAGATAGATTGGGATTTGGGATTTGGGATTAAGGCTTGTTTACTTGAGTTGTAATTTGAAACAAGCTGCTAGCATATAAGACTGTTTTTGTTCGGTTAAATATTAATTGTATCTTCACTGGTTCTACTTCTGGTACAAGTAGTTCTAATGATAGCACTTATTTATTTTCTCCTCACCTGTTCCACTTCTCTCTATATTTTTAGGCTGGGACCGTGGCTCCAAGGCAACCATGGCATGATCTACACAGCAAAATTGAAGGGCCTGCTGCGTATGATATTCTTATCAACTTTGAGCAGCGGTGGAAGAAATCAACTAAGCGGAGAGAGTTCAGTCTACTTTTTAAAGGAAAATCTCACTGGAATGATGATGCTATGATTAGGATAGAACGAATCTCATGGATACAAAGTCCCCCCTTAGTTGTAGCAGATGATGATACTACAATAGTTCCAGAAGATGATCCCAAAGTACATGTTCTTAGTAAAGATGGTCGTGAAAACTGGGATGTGCAGGTTGTGTAAATCTTTACTGCTGATAACTGCATGTTTGATTTTGTTCTTTTTCTTCTTTTTCGTAAAAAGAAATAGTATGTTGGTTTAATTTCTTTTTCTTCCACAGATTTTCCGCTCTATTGACTCAGGATCAGTGAAAGGATTTCCAAAATATATCAAAAAAGCTCAGAGCCAGGTTTTTCCATGGAACTGCTCTTCTTCTGATTTTTAGATAGGAGAAACCTAATATGTATTATGGTGTCCATGTTCTAGCAACTATTTTATATCAGTATTATATTATATCGTGGTTCTTAGTTTCTGATATTTATTTATATTTTTGCAGAATCTTATCTGTTCAAAAAATTTGGTCATAGATAAAAGCATTCAAACAGCTTATATACAGGCAATCAGATCTGCCCAGCATTACATATATATTGAAAATCAGTATTTCCTTGGTTCTTCTTATGCGTGGCCATCGTATAAAAATGCAGGTCAGCAGTTTTATCCTCGCTAATTAAGGTTATATGTTTCCATATCTTAGAAGGAATTCTTTGTTTCCAGAAGAATGTTCCTATATCAAGTATTTAGTGTACAAATTTGTGTGAGATATGTCTCTATAGATCTTTTGGTAGCGATAAAGAATTTCAAGTATACATTTTCATTATTTGTTTCTTTTAAATTTTCATAAGTTATTTGCTTTTATGGGTATAAGCAGGGGCTGATAATCTGATCCCAATGGAGCTGGCCCTAAAGGTTGCTAGTAAAATCAGAGCAAGGGAGAGATTTGCGGTATACGTCGTCATTCCTCTGTGGCCTGAGGGTGATCCAAAATCTGGTCCTGTACAGGAAATTTTATACTGGCAGGTTGGTATCTATTTCTTGAACCATTTTAGTTGTAAGCATTTTATGTCTATTCATTATGTTAAAAACATAAGCAACAATGCAATTGTATACTTGTTGCAATATATACCTTTCTTTAGTTTCTTGAAGAAAAATCAAAATATATTGTGTTTCATTGCTATTCCATGGGTGGTTCTGAACTTCAACTTGATACCTGATGGGAGACTTTCCAAATTCTGGAAAAATGTTTATGCATTCTTTAAGAAAATGTGGTTTCTATTACTTGGGCTTATTTGGAGTTCTTTTATGCTTTTAGTTTGATTTTGGTTTAGGGTTTACCTTTTCAAATCACCATACTGTTATCCACACATGAAGGGGGAATTCTCCGTTTCTTCTTGTTAGAGAAATACAGGAAGAAAAGCTATTCTACTTTTATTCACCTTTTTTTTTTTTACAGTCTCAAACAATGCAAATGATGTATGATGTTGTTGCACAAGAACTCAAGTCCATGCAAATCAAGGATGCACATCCTCAAGATTACCTGAATTTCTATTGTCTTGGTAAGCGGGAAGAGGTCTCCCAGGAAATGCTCGGTGGTAATAATAATTTGGTAATCGCTTGAGATATTTACATCCCTTTTGTTCTTTTTTAGTTTCTTCTTGTAGATTAACGTCTGTTTAAATTGGATTGGTCGGATCCTGCATGAGTCTAGATTTCAACATTTAGATATTTTTTATTATTTTACTCTGTTGTTTTAGTTCTAGTTTTAGATTTTTATGAACAGTGGAGAGTTTCTTTTTGGCCAACAGTGGACACTTTCTTGACTACTGAATAATAGCTCTACTGATAATTTGTAATGAAGTGATAAGTTGCTTATCATTACATTAATATATTTATTTTTTGCTTAGGTCTCTGACTCCGCAAAATTTGGCCGGTTCATGATTTACGTGCATGCAAAGGGAATGATAATAGATGATGAGTATGTGATAGTGGGATCAGCTAATATTAACCAAAGATCCATGGCTGGTTCAAAAGATACTGAGATAGCTATGGGTGCCTATCAACCACATTATACATGGGCTGAGAAGAAAAAACAGCCCCGTGGTCAGGTTTGTATTTTTTTTGCTTGTTGTTTCTTCCGAGCAATCTGTTGATATTGGACTAAAGTTTTTGGCTGTTTTTCTGATATGGTAAGAAGCGTTGCATTAGGCAGAAAGCTGCTCATGGAAGATTGTCTTTCTTTCATTTCCGTACTTCTTTTCTAGGCTGGAAGTGTCAAAACTGTGTCTGCTACCTGCTAAGAATGGAATTTTTTTTTTTTTCCGATATGAAATACATGCTTCACATTTCTGTTGGGTTTGATATAGCTGTTAAATATATACTACTAAATGGGAAAATGCAGTTTGAATCACTCACTTTATATTTAAATACATGAAAATAAGACCGCCCAGAGACTGCATTGGAAGGGATCTCGTAATGAGAATTCGAATGAATGTTCGTGCACTTAATGATATCTCTCTGCATTTGGCAGGTGTATGGGTATAGAATGTCACTATGGGCAGAGCATCTTGGTGAGGTAGATAAGCGCTTCAAGGAGCCAGAAAGTCTGGAATGTGTGATGACAGTAAACAAGATTGCTGAAGAGAACTGGAGGAAATTCACAGATACTGATTATTCAGCATTGCAAGGCCATCTTCTGATGTATCCTGTGCAAGTAGATGTTGATGGAAAACTAAACCCACTCCCTGGACACGAAAATTTCCCGGATATTGGCGGTAAAGTACTCGGAGTTCAATCGATTCAACTTCCGGATATTCTTACAACATAATAATCTTTCCTCCTGTTTTATGTGAGCCTACAAAAACCATGTCACTGGACCTTGTAAAATCAGATTACCATAGCAGTGTCCTTGGTGAATTCTTCCGTTTTTCTTTCTTTGGTGAGTAACTAGTTTGTTGAAAGAAATTGCATTGCGGTATATATGTGAAGCAGGGTGCATCCACGATGTACTCGGCTACTTAGATTCTGTTAGTGCTAGATTTTGAACACTGTAATGAAAAAAAAAAAAGGTTTGGTGTTGGTTTTTCATCTATTTTCCTATTCTGTATTGGTTCTTCATTTGCTGTCGGATTGTACTTCTATTTTTTTTTTTAAAAGGTAATTGTAGTTCTAATTCTAATTCACTTTCCAGACGCATAAGTCGGATATTTATTTTTTTTTTAATATTTTTTAAATATGGAAGGTTACATAGCAAAATAATAATATTTGAATGCAAATGCATATTACCAATTTGCATATAAACATGGTAATTTCTATACATGGTCTCATTGTAAAAATAAACATTTTAAATTTATATATAATTTTTTTAAAATAAATTATTTATATTTTTTACATTGGGATCATAAAATCTCATTATATCATATTTGAAATTGCAAATGATTTACATTTTTTTTTATGCGAATACGAAAATTGACCTCATCCAATTATTTACTCCTTCAAAGAGTGGTGGGCGCACTCAAATCAACCGCATTGAATATCTTCTCTAAATAATATCCAACAATTCTTATGTAAGGAAGAAATTTCATTGACTTGACTTGTCCATCTGCGCGTTAAAACCCTAAATTTTTCAATTTCCAATCTCGCGTTTTGGGTTTCTCTTTCTCTTTCTCTTCTCATCAATATGGTAAACTTTCACATCGTCTTTCTTCTCTCATGTTTCCTTTATCCTTTTGCTTTTATTTTAGTTAGCTAAGAATAATTTCCTTTTATTTTGTTATGACACAGGCGGATTCTCCTCGTAAAAGGTAACGCTCCATTTCTCATCGTTGTATTGTAGCTTTAGCTTTTGATCTCTGGCTCTATTTCTGTTTTCGCTTATTTTTTTCGAACTAATTATCTTGAAACCCTAGATTAAATAAGTTGGGCTGATTTTAGGATTTTGATCAGCATTCTTTATGATAAATTATAAGCCCAAACGAATGGTATCAATCTTGATGATGCTAAATTATGTTCCTTTTTTCTTCTAAAACACTATGTTCGTCTCTAAAATTGAGCTGAAGTAGGCTTTGCTCTGTTATTTCTTCTACTCTGTGGTATACGAAGGCCAAAGAGGGAACCTTTGTAAAGGGATAGTGTTGGGCGAGTGTGAAAACAATATGAATTATTTGGGAAGCAATTTGCTTTCTCTCTTTTTTCTTTTTGATCTTCTACTATGTATTGCTAAGATTGGTTATATATCAAGAACTCAACATTTTGCCATGCTTGTTATTCAGTTGCTGTACATCAATCTCCATTTTCAGCTAATATATGTGCTGGATGTGTCAGGAGTTCTTTGTCCCCTCCACCATGGAGAGAGCAGTCTAGGTCACGATCCAGATCTAGACCCAGGTCTAGGTCTAGGTCTAGATCGAGATCCCGCTCCTGGTCAAGGCCAAGGCATAGGTCTAGGTCGCGTAGTCGGGGCAGGTTTGTTGTCCACCTGCTTGATTTCAATTTACAATAAATTATGTGGTAGTATTGCTTATCCTTTTTCTTTTTTTTGTTTCTTATCCAGGTCAAGATCAAGAAGCCGTGGCAGGTTAGTTTTAATTTTGGTTTTGCATTCCTTCGTGAAGCTGTGACCTCAAGTGCAATGTGATACCTGATCCTGTATTCTCTTACATTGTTGTTGGAGTTTCAAATGCTCCATTTTATTTTTATTATTTTTTATATTTATATTCTTTTGGAATGATGTGGTAGGGTTGAAGCTGGAAACCCTGGAAATACACTTTATGTGACTGGTCTATCTCAAAGGGTCACGGAGAGGGACCTTGAAGAGCATTTCTCAAAGGAGGGAAAGGTTGGTTAATTGTTATGGACTCAAAATTGTGGTATTTTTCCTTGATCATCATTGTATTACTATTATCCAATCTTTATCTACTTCTAATGAGATGTTTTTGTTTTAAAGGTTGCATCATGTTTTCTAGTTGTTGAACCTCGTACTCGCATATCTCGTGGTTTTGCTTTTGTTACCATGGACAATGTTGAGGATGCCAACCGCTGCATTAAGTATCTCAACCAATCAGTTTTAGAGGGTCGATACATAACTGTAGAGAGGGTAATCTGACTCTAACCTTGTTGCTTAGTTGAACAATTTTCTCTGGTTTTTCATTCTTCTTAACTTGGAGGTTTTCTGGCTATATTCAGAATATTTTGCCTCAGCTATGTTGGCAGCAATCAAAGATGATGACTTCATCCTTCTCAACTTAAGTGAAACAAGATTGATCAATGGCCAGCTAAAACAGCTTTTCAAATGCATGTGATCAACTAAATTAGCAACTATTTTGCCCAACAACTATACAACTTCAGCATTCACTTTCAACTTTCAACTCTCAACTAATCAACGGACAATACAACAACTTTATAATCAGTCTTTTATGGTATTTCACATTTAGCATTCATTTAATAGGCACTACTTGTGTCCAGATGTCTATCATGGTTTTTGTTCTTCCCTCCATTTCAATGGCCAATTTTTTTCACCTTCCAGGTGATCGTCCAAATGAAGTTTTTTGCTCTTCAATGTAACATCGTTGGTTTTAAATGTTATAATTCTAATAGAGGGTTTATGATGCTGTAGGATTCCTAATACTTGCTTTACTTGAACATTAAGGTGTATTATTTGTCTTTCAGTCACGTAGGAAACGCCCAAGAACTCCAACTCCAGGGCACTATCTTGGACTGAAAAATACCAGGGACTATGGTAAGTGAAAATTTAAATAATTTTATTTGTTATGAAACTGGAATTTATGGTTTTATGATGTCATGACTAATATTTCTGAATTTTGATTATGTTGTATTGGTGAAAAGGCCGTGGTGACCGGGGCAGGTATCGTGGTGGCCGTGAAGGCCGTGATGACTATGGATACCGTCGATCTCCAAGACGCTCACCATATCGAGGTCGCGATTACTCTCCAAAATATTCTCCTCACGGTGGAAGAGGAAGGAGGGAGCGTTCTTATTCACCTTATTCCCGTGGCTCTCGATGAAGCTTTTTATTTGGTTTGGGCAAAGGTCTAAGAGGGGGAGTAGCTGGGGGAGTTTGTTAAGTATTATTGATCTAGTTTGGACGAGGTTTAATGTGATTGTTTGTGTTCATTTTAGCAGTTTTTCGACTCTATTAAGCACGTAGGTGTATGGTATTGAACGTTGGTTATTTTATGTGCAATATTTGAATCTGATTTCCGAACCCTTTTTTTTTTTGGCGAGTGATTTCTTAAAATTGTTTAATACCATCGCCTTTGGTAATTTGACATCCAGATTTCCAAGCTTCCAGCCCCGGAAATGGGAGTTTTTGGAGTGAATCGGAAAGAGTTGCTTTTGTCATATTCAGCTGCCTGTTCGCGGATGGTAGTAAATCATTTTTACACGGTATGATTGCAAAGCCACTAGAAGAATGGCCGGTAAACATATATCTATATATCAAATCTCACCACCCAGCTGCCTCTCAATTCCATTGAGAGCAAGTTTAACTCCTACGCGTCATGTTTCTGTTGTGTTAGGTGGCAGGCGGGTTTTTGTTTCTCTGGGCTGTCCTTGGGCTTTTGGCTTGTCAGGTCCCGCCCGCAGCATCAACCTGCAAAATCCAGGGCCCAACCATAGCCTGGATCAAGATCCACGTACACGAAGGAGTATTAATACAACCCGATGTAACTCCTGCTTCGCCTCAGGCTTAAGCTGGAGAAAGAAGAGAACGATGTCACTCCTCTCCCTGCTAAACCCCTCAACCCCCAAAGTCTCCACCCTCCTTTCTCTTTCTACACCTCGCAAGATTTCACTTCCGGGAAACTTGTATTTCCCTCGAAAATTGCACTCCGTCTCCCCTTCCTTCCTTTCCTCTTACATCACCCGAAATGACGACGTGGATGATGAAGAACACGTCATCGGTGATTGCCTCGTCTTTGAAGATGGTGCTTTCGAAGATTCTTATCTCCCAGCTGACTCCGGCTTTGACAATGCCCGTACGAGCACAAGAATCGCTAAAACATATCCCAAGAAGAAGAAGAAGAAGAAGAAACAATCTGTAGAAATTGAAGATGAGAATTTAGTTCCAGAGCAATGGAGACATGTTCTGGAAGAGATCAATATAACCAAGAAAGAAAGACGGAAAATGGCGCAGCAGCTGGAGTTTGGGAGCAGGGTTGAGAAAAAGAAGCAAGGTTTGGTCCCTATAAGGAACGTGAATTTGCCAGAATACTTGGAGTATAAAGAGGCTAAATTGGCTCAGTTGAACCCCGTGGCTCTTGATAATCCTTCGAGTTTTCCAGTGAAGGAGGAGAAGAAGAATGAAGAAAAGTCAAAAGAGGCTCAAACGATTCTGCCTTCTTCGATTGAGCGCTTGGCGCCTAAGAATCCCAGGTGGGCAGTTTACGGAAGGGGTTTCGATGATGTTGCGGAGTTTTTCAACAGCGAGGACTATCAGCAGCGCGAGAAAAAGTCTGAAGGTAACACCTTTTTGTTTAGGTTCCATATGTGACCCTTTATTTTGCTTCAAGCTTTGTTTTTTCTTTTGTTAAGTTTATCTACCCGTATTTATTACTGTTATTGAATTGATTCTAAATCTTCCTTGGTTGAATATAGGCCCCCGTAAGTTGTTTACAAAGGAGGAAAAACTTATGTTAAATAGGCGTGTACCTGATCTAGCAGCTGCTACTTCTGTAAGTTTCCGGACCTCTTCATTGTTGGTTAAAATTGTATTTTCTTTCATCCATTATTAAGCAACTTCTGGTCTCATCTTATTGGATTGTCGTGTTGGATCCTGGATCTTTCTGTTAGTGTTGGAAATACCACACATTGGCTGTGAAGCCAGTGGCCTCTCTTTAGTAGTATGTATTTAGTATGACAAATGACAATGTTTGTTGTCTTGCTGGTTAAATCTTGTATAGAGAAAATGGCTACCTCTTCACACTCTTGTTGCTTCGGGAGAGTTTTACCTTGTTGATGCTTTATTGAACCACAATGTTGACATCAATGCTGTGGACAAGGTATTAAAATTACCTCTTGTTGACTGGATAAATTCTGGCATTTTTTTTTTCTTTTTTTAATATAAATTGTCTTTTGCTCTTTCTCATGTCATTCTGACTATTACATGCTAAAACACAAGGAGACTTTCTTCACATACTCTTTTTACCTTTGTTAATGATTTTAAGTTTCCAACGTTTATCGCAGAATGGCTTGACTGCAATTCACAAGGCAATTATTGGTAAAAAGCAGGCCATTACCAACTATCTTTTAAGAGAATCAGCTAATCCATTTGTTCGTGATGAAGTAAGTTTGTGCTTAAGATGTAAATTAATAAAAGAAAATGATTATGTCTCTAGAATTGTGGGACTTCTGGATTCAGTTGTTCAATTGGGTTGTCCTCAAATTGCTGGACACTTCCCCAGCAGACAACCTTAAATGCCATTTTGTTGTTATTTTCTATGTTTTAGTTTCATCAAAGATGAGTGTTCATACAAGGAAAACAAAAGGGAGAGGGAGGCTTGAAATACTTTGACGATGTTTACTGACTGAGTGATTCCTGTTGATATTAACCTTTTCCTTTTGTCCTTCCAACAGGATGGTGCCACCTTGATGCATTATGCTGTCAACACAGCATCAACTCCTACAATTAAACTTCTTCTGTTATATAATGTTGATATAAATCTTCAAGACAATGTATGGTTAACCTTTCCCATTTTGTTGCTTTATGAGTTTCTTTTCAATATTTACACTCCATTTGATAATTTATTTGTTTGACTTTTGCCCTTTCAAGGATGGTTGGACACCATTACACCTTGCTGTTCAAGGTAGAAGAACGGATATAGTGAAACTTTTATTACTTAGAGGGGCAGATAAGATGCTAAAAAACAAGGTTAGGAAATTTTGATTTTAGCTGATGTTATTTTAACCGGTTACTTTTCATTTCATTTTTTGGTGGTTGGTTTTCCAACCTGCTGAGTGTCAGTAATTCATACTTTTGCTCATGTGTAGGCTTAAATTTTTCTTCATGAGCAGCACAAATGGCTCACCCGACCTTAATTTCTCCCTTATGTGGTTGCATTGAGAGTCTTTTGCTGTTTCAGGATGGCTTAACCCCACTTGACCTTTGCCTTTACTCGGGTCGAGACACAAGAACATACGAACTGATCAAGCTATTGAAGCAGTTTCCCAAGCCACAGTCGGTAATTGCATTAAGTAAGAAACAAAGATGATCGATTTTCCAGTTATCTTGGCACTTGCAAAGCCTGTAACTGGAAGTACTTTCACCGTCATTCAGTTTCACCTGAAACTAGATTCTGATGAGACAACCGGCAATCTACCGAACAGAAGAATGCTTGCTTCTACAAGCAATTGCCACATATTGATCAGCTTGTAACATGTAATTATGTAATTATTAGGAGATATTATCGAATCGGTAATTATAAATAAAGCTTTCGTTTTCTTCTCTAAAATTGCACGCCATGTTCTTTTTTATATGTGGTTTTTTTTTGGTTACACCTCAAGGCATGGACAAGGAAATGGGCTCGTGAAAAATGAGTTTTTGTAAGTACATATCGGATATTCCCGCGATCCCGTCGTTATTGTTAGCTTAGATGTTAGTTAAAATCAAAGATTTTGTTTCCTGAGAGCTTCCGTGGCAGACAGAACAGGTTGCATCATCTTGGTCGATAAGCACATGTCCGTGTCGGGTTGGTGGTTCACCTATCTTTGTTTCCCCTCTCATTTAGCTACTTTTCATTAAGTAAAACTTCATACCAAACGGTTTCCATCCTCCCTCTCTCTCTCTCTCTCTCTGCCTCGTTAGCTACTCTCTCTGATAATGCTCTGTGTTCACCTTTGCGTCCGTACAGTCTCTTCTTTTTGGACTTTCTCAGATCAATCATATGCTGTTTATCCATCATCTTCTTCTCGGCTTCGTCTCTCGTCCTTTCACTCCTCTATCCGTTTACAGTTTATAACGAAACGCGGTTCTTCTCGTAAACAAAAAGTCATATCTTGCCTCTCCGCCCATGGTAGCTTCGGTAACCAATCTAGCAACGGCGACGATCAAGATCAACAGTTTCTCGAAGCTTCTCTTCTCGTCTCAGGTTTCCCTCCATTTCTCTATCAATTTTTATTATTTTGGTTGGAAATGACAGTTTTATGTATAAAAAAAAGTGGGAATTTGTTAATTTTGGAGTTACGAATGATGCAGACACTATTTTGCACTACCGGATGTTGAGTCAAGGATTTCAAGACGACATAAAATGGCAGTCATCAAGGAGACAGCTTCCCATGTCAAGAACTAAAATTAATTCAATTGGACAAGCCTTTCTTAGTCGCTTTCCTAGTCCAACTATTTTTCTTAAGATTTCTTGTGCTGATGACTTCTTGCTACCCATTATTGTAGGTATACAAGAAATCAATAATTCTACCCTATTCCATTTGTTTCACTTAATTGTGATTGTTGGTTCAAGGTTGGATTTTTTTTGTTAGTAGCTCTAATTAATCTGCGGTTGTAGGGGAGTTTGCTATTGAAAAACTTATAGCTTCCTTTTGGGGAGATGATAACTGGGTAACTTCTTAATTCGTTACTGTTATAAGATTGATCATTTTTATAATTAGACTTATGTCTTTTTATTAATTTGTTGACATGGTATTTTTTGCAGGATAGTCCTCCGGATCAGTTTCATCTTGTTAAAAATGTTGTGGAGAAGCTCGGATATGAAGTATGGAGTTGTTTTTGCTAATGTGTTTAAACATGCTTATATCTTTGTAGCTTTTATCAGTTGCTTTTCTTTTTTTTTTTTGTTATTTCTTTACATCCATGTCTGTTACAAATTGTTTTTAATGGTAGAACTTGGCAGAGATAAGTGAGAAATTTGTAAAATAGAAAGGGGTAGTCAATAGTTTTAGTCAATCAATAAACTTGATTGTGAACCACTACTAGTTACTCTTGCAAGCTTTAACCATGGAAAACTATGCACTTTATTTTGTGATATCTCTTTTCATTGTGTTTTACATGTCTCTATTTCAGGTTAAAATGGTGAGAATTACTGAAAGAGTCGTCAATACTTACTTTGCAAAATTGTACTTTGGCAAGGTGATTAAAAGATTGATTCTATTTCTTTATTTTCTTGGGATGATATAGGAACCTGATTCAATTATTGTTCGTATGTTTACAGCCAGGGGAAATTGATCTCTTAAGTGTGGATGCACGACCCTCAGATGCCATAAACGTGGCAACTAGATGCAAGGTATCATAAAGCAAATCTTGTGCAATATGAAAGGGGAATTGTTTGCTTTCTGGTCTTTCTCTGTCGCATTTGGTACTCAGAACCTTACTGTCTTTGACTTACACCAGTATAATCAGCATCAAAGTTCAATAAGACTATCTTGTCTGATAATGTGCATGGCCATATGCTGATGTTTTAAGAACTGTTGCCAGATGTTCCGTTTTGGAATCTGCCTCTCTCACATTCCGATGCCAAATGGCTTATTTTTTCAATGTTCAATAGTGTATTCACTTCAACTGATTGCCTCTCCAAAGCTTCTAATCTGTATTTCCTGTATGCAGGCTCCAATATATGTAAATAAACAAATTGTCTTGACAGATGCTATTAGAATTGGCTATCTGATGGGCAGAGTGCATGATACAAAGCCTACTTATGATGTATTCCTTGACTGGTATATTGTTTATACCGCCGTTGGTGTCTTCTCACTGAATTGTCTTGCTTATATAGTAACGGTAACCATGGTTATATATTTTCAGTGCTGCTGATGGTCCAGATTTACTAACAGAGGAACTGGATCTTGTGAAGAATATGAATTTAGCGGTCAAAGAAGAAAGGTACAATGATGCAGGTAAGAAAAATCTTTTGACCTAAACAAAAATCAGAACATAATCTGTTTGTTTTATTCAATTATAAATATTCGAAATGAACTATTAATCACCGTACTATTTTCTTGATCCATTTACATTGAAGCTGCAACTGTCTTACACTCTAAAATCAATTTATATTTGTATAATTTTTTCTTGCAGCAATGTTAAGAGACAAACTAATGAAGTTACGCAACTCAAGGCACGGCCAGTAACCTATTTCAAATGTATCCATGTTTGTATGCTCACTGGTTGGCGGTTGGCCTGCTAGTGAGCTAATTCCTTTTGGATTTTATTATTAAAAGTGTAAGGATATACCTTCTGGTTTTGGAGTTTTAGCGGCTTCCCAGTTGTTGCTAATTTGCTTCGGGAAGGTGCTAGCCTAAAACTACCAGAAAGGAAGCCTTGGAAGTTGGAAGCCGACAACCCCATTAACCTAGAATTCAAGTGTTCAAGTTAAGTTCGAGGGAACATTCTTGGAATGAATGCATAATCATGCTTGACAAAAGGTAGAAGTAATATGCAGATCGAACTTAGAAATCTTGCCCACAAAGTGTAGATTAACTGAGACAGAGCATAGCCAAGATCATGAAGGTTATAAATATTCAAGTTACACATGGAGCTGCCATTGATTCTGCTTATATTTCTGATTATATGATGTATTATAAGACCATAATCGAATGTACATGCAATGTGTCCTTTCCCTAGCTGATAGCTCTATTGTCAATCATCCTTTTTTCCCCCTTATGAACAAGTCTGCTATCGATGACATTTACCCACTGCAAGTTCTCGTGAATAACTTAAAATAAACAAGGAAAAGAAGCCAAAATGATTAGTAAAATAACCTGAATTGGCATGAAGCAACAAGGAAACAAGGGGAGGGCAAAACGATGATATGAATTTATTGCATTGGACATGTACAGATTCGTAAATGGCTAATGAGTAACATCAAACAAAAGCTACAATCGAGAGTATTGCAGCATTCTCAAACTTATTATAGCTCATATAGGAAATGAAGCTAGACGCCGGCAGATAGGAGGTATACGCAGACGGCGAGGTTTTGGCATCCTTTCACCATCTCCCCACAGCGCATAAGCTTCCTCTCCATGCACTGCATCATCCCCTATCAGAAGGTCCTCTTCATCCATCCTTAAACTAACAATGCGGCTTATAAATAGGCAAATGATGCTGGTAACAGCAGCATTCCATACAGCGATGAAAAGTGCTCCTGCAACCTGATACCCCATTTGTCTAAGGCCTTGGTGGAACTCTCCCTTGCTGTGGAGTAAGCCTGGACCGTGAATGTCTGAATAATACATCTTGAGAAGCCTGGGTCTGGCAAAGAGACCAGAGAGAAGGCCCCCTAAAAGACCAGCCACCGCATGTGTATGGAAGACCCCTAATGTATCGTCCACGCTTTGGAAGAAGGCTGATTTTCTGTGCAAAACCATCATTGTGTACCACGGAATAGATCCAGACATCATTCCCATCAGGACTGCCGCCCATGGATCCACAAGCCCTGCCCATGCATATTTATTGTATGTCAATGCACTTAATACTAGAAACATATACGATGCTTAATTTTCTCCTTTTTGGCTCTTCTATTTTATATATGGAGAGGTTAAACATGCCTGGTGAATGACTTTATTTTTTGGGCTGAATGGAGGCTAACCTGCACCAGGAGTAATGCAAACAAGGCCTGTGATCATCCCCTGAACTGCACCGATGACTGAGCTTTTCTTGTACACAACCATGTCTAAAGCAAGCCAGACCAAAAGGCTGGTGGCAGTGCAGATATGGGTGTTTACTATGGCTAGAGATGTGATCAGCCCTGCGTTAAGTGGAGATCCTCCATTGAAACCGGTCCATCCTAGCCACAGAAATCCTGCACCTCCCAAAATTTGAATTATGTTGTTGGGAGGAAAGTGCTGCCTGTCATGCGAATGTCTAGGTCCTACCTGCAATTGCAATCATCCGCCTCAATCACCATTCACCAGTACGTAGTTAATAAACATAAATGAAAATGTTTGTGACGGTATTTTCTATATAGAAAAGATTCAAATATGTCATCGTCCAAATGAACAAAACCTAATTAATCAAGTTGTTTAGCTTTTTCTGCATGGTGTATATAATCTGTGAATGGTTTTAATCTTTTGCATCCAATTAGCTACGTCGGCTTCTCTTTATCATCGGTCCTCTGGTTTAAAGGAGTTAGTGTGCTGAAGCCTGAATTGCTTCAAGTTCTCTCAGATATAGGGTGGAGTGTGGCTAATAAGCTACAAATGGCTTGACTCGTGAGTCGTGACTGACAGAGTTAGATGAGCATGTCAATTACCCAGTATGCAGCAGTAAAACCAGCCACCCCAGATGAAAGATGGATGACATAACCACCCGCATAATCAATAATTTTGTTATGAAGAAATCCTGCTCCCCATATAGTGAATGCCCCAACGCTGTAAGATAACGTCAACCACAATGGAACAAACATCATCCAAGCGTAGAAGTTCATTCTCCCAAGCAATGATCCAGCCAGCAAAATCACAGTAATGGCAGCAAAAGCAAATTGGAACAACACGTCGTCAGCCGCTGGCAAATGAGTTGTACTATCCTTTTGTCTCAGAAGAAACGCATTTTGCAGTGAATTACAGGGCTTTCCCACTAGTGGGTTATTATGGTTTCCGAAAGACATTCGATAGGCCCACAAAACCCAGCAAAGTAGAGCCACGGCAAAGGCGTAGAAGGCCATGAAAGCGGAGTTGACAGCCCATTTCTTCTTCACCATGCTCCCATACAGGATTACTAGCCCTGGAACGCTTTGCAGCCCAACAAAGGTCGTCGCTGTTAGTTGCCATGCATTGTCGCCCTTGCTGAGCCATCCAGGTGATGCTTCATCTGGAACAAGCCCTTCCGGGAGAGAGTACTGTAGATTCATAAAGGAAGAATAGTGGTATAGAGAGGAAGAAAGATAGAATTTTCTTGTTCTTTTGGAAATTTTGGACTAGCTTGGTGGGTGTTTGAGTATAAAGAGCAACCATTTTTGGAGTTTTTATAAGGTGAACATTGGAATAATCCCCACCAGACAGATGATACACAGACATTCTTCATTGTCTTTAGCAGCAGGCTATGAATCTTCATTCGACAAATAATAATTAATCAGAGGTAAATAACGTTATTCGCCGCTAATCGAAAGAGGGTGTTTAAGCGCTGGCTGATGATAGCGATCAAAGGTCGTCGTTCGAAATAACTAGAAAAAGACAATGTTTGATGAAACCGATTAGTGCAGCTAACAATTCTAAAGCAACCGTATTGGTGTATTATCTTCACCACCGGACAAAAGGAATTCTTTTCACTTCGGCTTGTGAGTTGCGACACAATCATAGCTAGCCAGCTAGGTTCCCACCATGAAAGCTGAAAGACTGATTGTTTGAAGTGCATGCATTAAACTTCCACTTAATTATATATCAAAGTTAACCATTAATAATGAAGTTGAGATTGTGGCGGATGGTTTGAGATATTTTTTTATGACAAATTGACAAATTCTATACGGAGATACGCAAGTACGGTATGTGAATCTATCCCCGTTCTTGCCGATATTTTTAGTTTTTATGTTAAGCTCTAGTAAAAACAAACCATTCACCATCACCACAAAACAGTTCTATCTTATATCATCTCTTCTTTCCGGTATATATAGGCCGAAAGGTTCCTTTCATAGCTACTAAACTCCCCATTATTACTACCAAAACGATAGTTTAATACATAAAGTAGTTCTTTTTTTTTTTAAAGATAATTAATCTTTCCTTTTTCTTTTCTTATTTTGGCTTCTTTGAATTCAGAAGACCGTCTCTTTGCTCTTCATAATATATGTATCATCGAAATTATGCATGAATTAAGCCTGAGAAAGCATGGTTTGCAAGTGTCTATAGGAATTCTTTTTGTGTGTTTATATAGGCATATTAATCAACAATGCATGCATTAATTATTCCCACAGTTTCATAAAAGAAAATAAAGAGCATTTTCCTTTCCAAAAGAAATAACTATACCTAATGATAATATTTGAACATATTATAGGTTAGACAAAATAGTGGTAGTGGGATTTTGGTATTATCAGAAGCTTGAAAAGTGCTTTGTAATTAATTATTATAACAATATTAAAATTCTTTACAAAAATAAATTAACGCCCAGAAAATTTGTAAAACAGAAGAAAGAGAAACGTAGAAAATAATCAAGACTTGCCGTATTTATGCCAGCAAAGAAGCATCACAAGGCATCTTCTGGCGATATAGAACCTAGAACGCCGCTCCTTCGCCATGGCCAGACACCCCTGCAGCCTCTCCGAGGAGACGCTAGAAAGCCTGGAATGATCTTCCCAATTCTTCCTCTCTCCAGCCGCCCGAGATGCGCATTGACCCATTCACGTCCACCAATGATGATTATCCAACGCCAAAATATATATTATGCTTTAATTAAGTTTTCACAATAAACAACCCCTGCAGGGATTAGTTTATTCTCTTAAAATCACATCTTAGAAGAAGACTCCATAGCCTATATATCTCAAAACAAACAAAGATGGGCAATGGCATATACTTGTTTGATAGATTTGTTTTACTTTTCCCCCAACTACTACTCCCTGTCTTGTGTGTGCTTGATGTTATGGTTTTTCTGGTTTCCATAGATGACAAGACATGGATTTTTCCCTGTCCTTTGTCAATTTTGTCTTGCTACAAATGTGGTAGGCCTCCAAAGCGCTGTTGGTCCACGCACCATCGCACGGCTCTGATCAGATCGCGACCGTTCATGCACATCAGTGGGCCATGTTTTGGGCTTTAATTGCTTGTGAGAGACATCGTCTTCATGCTATAAAATATATTAATATATTATTTTTCTAATTATAGAACCCAACCTCGGACCGTATACACTGGAATTAATAATCGGCTTAATTTTATTGATATTTTAATTATTACTGTGTAGTGCGTACTAATATTTTTGAAACCTAATCAGCAAACCCTATAATATATATATATATATGCATGGTTTTCTATTATTAATATTATTTCTCAAATTATAGCATACTTTATGTTAGGAGAGCGTATATAATTTATTTGGTTACAAGATTCTCAATATTTTATTAATTTGTATTAAATATATATTTGAAATTATAAGAGATTAAAATTGTAATAAAACAAATAAAGTTAACGGGTTTTGGATTAGCAGAAGCCATTGTAGTTGAAATGATTGGTGGTTGAATAATTTAATTAAGCTTTGGTTGGAATGTTAAAAGGATATAGGAATATTAGAGAAAGTGGGGTTATTGCAGCTTGTCTATCAATGAAGCAACAACATATACAGCTTGCATCTCTTCATCTTTCGTTTTCTTAGTTTATAAATTACAAATAAATACCAGTTAGCTAGCATAAGCTGATGACATCTGATAGGTTGGATTCCTTCCTTCCTTCCTGCTGCCTTGTACGCGTTAAATGGTTTGTCTGACTCAATTCCACCTCTTGTCGGGTGCAATAGAACCCCAAAGACAAATTTCATCTTCTCTTTATGAACTAATTGCTATATATAGTATTATATGAAGAAATACAACTTCTATCATTATATATTTAACCATTAAGTATTGCCCTTATTTGGTATATTCATCTCTCAATGCATACTTGGCTTTGTTAAATTTTTTTCCTTTTTAAACCATACAAAAACCTGTTAGATATAGTAACTATTGGGGTTTATGAATATTTATATTTTTTATCGACAGGTGAAATTTTAATAGATTTGTAAATTTTAAAATGAGTTTACCATTTATTTTGATTTTCAAATTTCTCTTGCTTTTGATTTTTTATTAAAAAAAAATACCTCACCTTAGTACCTAACTGTACATAAATTGGTGTAATTTAACTTGTTTTCAAAGAGATCATGTTCTACTTTCTAGCTCAAAGTAAATTCTCTCAATATTTACCCCCTGTTTTTACTTTATCTTTGTTCGAAAAACTGACGAGGGAATTCAAGGCAAGATATAATATACATATATATATATATATATATATATATATATATATATATATATAGCCTTTAACCTAATTTCAAATATAAGATATATGTATTTATATATATGTATATATATGGGTTTCCACCCTCTTATATATAATCTAAATTAAAATAAAATATTACTATATCTACTGACCGATCACCTACTTTTACAAATTGATGATATGCATGATTTATTATTATTATTATTATTATTATTATTATTATTATTATTATTATTATCATCAATGGAATCCAAATTAATTTATTTATTTTTTTCAAAACTTCAAAAGCATGCTTATAAGTTAATTAATAGGCAGACAATTATATGGAAACTTGCTGGAGAGATTTCACATGTGGTTGCAAACTGCAATTCTCTTCTCTTCTCTTCTCTTATATGTCTAATTTGCGAGTCATGATGAATTAAATTACCCTCCAAACAAATGCAGCGAAATTGGATTCAACTACACTTCCAAATTCTAAAAATAGTCTGACTGGGTGTACCAGCTGCTTGTAGCCTATTAATGTTGCGGTCTGTCCGTCCCAGAGAGAGATTCCCTCATTAATGATGGTGGTCTTGCTCGTTCGGTATTGCAGAGAGTATCACGATCATGGCATGCCCGATCGATCTCTACCTGTTGGGGCACCTCTCTTTGAATTCTTGCTTCACCTCGCTTTAATTACGACCACCCATGTGCTCGCCTTAAAGGACAACTTCACCCTTGGACTTGGACTTGTGGTTTACCCATTTGTATTGAGAATTGAGGGTCTCAACTCAAACAAGCATATTATTTGCGCTCTTGGGGTGTCATTGATATCTATAACTGTTCTAATAATTGGATTATTACTATCAATAAGATTGCTTTAATTCCATCTCTTTATATATTTTTGTTCTTCCTACCAAATTACAGTATTGGATTTTTTTCATAAAAGGATCAATACAATACAGATATAGAGAGAAAACCTTCGCAGTCCATGCAATGTTATTCTAGCTATTGAGGTTATTGTATTTGTTATGATTACTCAAACAAAAGCTTACCTTTGGAAGAGGGTGCCCCATGGAAAAAAGTCGATAAAATTAAATTTAAGGCTGGCTTCATGATTCAGAAAGAACGAAAGAGAGAAATTATATATGGATGGGACCAAGGGAAGGAGGGAGAATAATGGATTTAAATGCACTGACCCAACTTTCTGCTTCGGTAGTAGCGGCTTTTAATGCTCATGCAGACCCTCTTACTCTCTTAAATCCCGCCCAGACATTCTTACTCTCCTCACAACAACTTCCCCTTCAAACTTCTTTTCCCCTCTCTCTGTTTATTTGCTCTTCTTCAACCCATCTGTCCTCCCAATATTCTTCAGTCTTTTCTGTTTGATCCTCTAACGATGCATGATTCTTCATTGCTTATTGTTTTTTCTTTAGGGATCTTGTTGGGACAAACTGCTTGTATGGCACAGAAGAGACTCGCATTTAAGCTCTAAAACTACGTGAAATAGTAGCTGTGATATTGGCCTGGTTCACTCAGACATGAAACAAATTAAGCACTTTCAGAAGAAGAGTAAAGCATTTGTAGTTTTGGCCTGATTGAGCCGTGCCAATATCTTAGTGCTCTTTCATATCTCCAACCTTTCATACTTTTTCGAAACGAAAGATCGATGAGCCCAAAGGTTTGTTCTCGTCCATTATTTTGTAACTTGCCCTATTGTTCCCTTCGGTGTATTAATTTGACAAAGAAGTTTGTAGTACTAATTATTTATGCACTTATCTTATACATTTAGGGTTCTTATACTGACTATCAATCAAGATCGAAATGTGACAAAAACAATTTATATTGGGATAGAAAAACTGTTGGGAGCAGCTCCACCGTACGTCCGGCCTTTGCAGCTGATTTGGGACTCGAGAGCATACTAGTATATACATATTTTAATGTCAAATCCTATCAAACCACATGAGTAATTTATCGTTGCTTTGGGCAAAACATGTGGTTTATACTTAATCGAGTAAGATTTAGCACTGTTAACATATGGTTCCAAGTAAATATTGTTTACTGTGGTTGGTATGCGGCGGAGGTAAACTACAACTACAAGTCTCATGATCTGGTGTTTCTATATAATTAAAAAGGGTTGTAATTAGTTTAGAAACGTCCCTTAATTTATTGCATAGCTAGCCTATCCCCTAAGAAAAGAGAGGAGGAGGGGGTAGAGGCTACCCTAACACCCTATATTTATAACCTAGCTAGTGTACTTTAAGCTTATAATTTATGAATGTAGAGAAATCGCGGTTTAGAATTTTAAATACCATTACAATTTCAATTTTTTTGACTTGCATGTCTTGCATTTACTTCTCATGAATTAACATTTCTCCCCCTTTCTGCAAAAAGCAGAAGAAAAATGCGGTAGTAAAAAGTCAGGCAGGCTTGTTAATTCTTTTCTTGAAAAGCAGATGCCAGTGCAACCATTGCGTCGAATTATCATTCCCTCCCAAAAGTCTTCTCCTTCTCTAAGAGATTACTGGTTTGCTATGTATTTTACTGCAGAATGAGACAGTTACTCAGCCAAGTTTTTCCATGATGTGTACAAGAGTTAAGGAACGGTTCATTCAGTATATATCATTGATGATCCACCTTGGCCAGCCAGCCAGGCTCAAGTTTGATAGAAGGCATTTTATAGTCAAGGTTTGGGCTTAGTTAGCTCCCCGTACATGCAGAGAAGTGTAACAGAAACTACATGAAATTCTATTGGCATGAATATTTTGAAAAGCTTTTACATTGACAGACAGCTTTCTCAGGTAGGGGAAATAGAAGTAGATATGAAGGAGACAATTCTGTACACATCGATCACATACAAAGTTTCACGTGGGTGAATAGTTTTCACATTTATGTTCTCATCTGTATTCATTAATTCATCCATCCAAGAGGACGATGCATTCGGTTCAAACCTCAATCTTCATAAGTTTCCAACTGCCTGATCTATAAAACAAAACCCTATAACTAGGCGTGGCGTAGCTACGTCTTTCTTTTGCTTTGTGCATGTATAAATGGGTAAGTGGGTTGAATCCATGCTTGAAGTAATCGGAAGTGGGTTCGTGATGGGTTGGCCCAAAGACAAATATTCTCATGCATGCAGCAATGTGTTATAGAGGAACAGATCTGGAAATTAAAAAAACAAAATGGCAAACGCACCTCCATTTCCCATGTCCTGAACAGTGATGAACAGGATCTTTAATCCGACTTCAACGGTCATCACTTGCGGCTAGGGATGTAAACGGGGCGGGTACCCGTTAATTTTGGACTACCCGAACCCGAACCCGATTAATAATTATAAAATCCGAACCCGATAATTACCCGATTAATTTTTGAAACAATTACCCGAACTCTACCCGAATAAATTTTGCACTACCCGTTAAAAACTCGAACCCGTATAATTACCCGATTATTCAATTAATATTTTGACAACCCGTTTAATAACCCGAACCCGAAACCCGAAACCCGACTATGAAAAAAATTATTCTAATATCAAAAATCAAAAACATAAAATTAAATAAAAACATACATGTTCCATCATAATTAAACAAACTTTAATAGTTCAACAAGTAACTTGAAACCATTATGAGTGTATAATATATACCATAGTATTTCTAATTTGATACATTTGATTTCTTATGAAGTTATGATATATTTATGTAATGTAAATTAATTTAATCAATGATAATAATATTAAATGATTAAAAATATGTAGATCTTAAATTGATAATTAATATTTTCATTACAATTTGTATCATATACATATACTATAATATTATATATGTAAATGATCAGATATTATAATTATACTATAATATCATATACTATAATATGAAGTTATCAATTTATCATATACTTAAAATTTTAATTTGAATCATTGATTGTTTTAAGTAAACAATGTTTTATTATAATTGATAATTTCAATTTTAAATACAATTTGTATCATATGCATGTACTATATTAGTATCATATATAATACATGTAAATGGTCAATTTGTAAGAATTACATCTTAATCAAATTTGAAACTTTTATCATTTTAATTTCAGTAGTTTATATTTAAAATTTAAATACTTATTATCTTAAACATAATTTACTAATTTAATTTCATAATTATTTTATTATAATGTTTCTTTAATTTTTTTGACTAAAAAATGTTTTACTATAATTGATAATTTGAATTTTAAGTATAATTTATATCATATACAAATACTATATTAGTGTGTGTGTGTGTATATATATATATATATATATATATATATATATATATATATATATATATATATATATATATATATATATAAGAATTTGATTTTAACTAAATATGAAACTTTTATTATTTCAATTTAAGTACCTCGTATTTAAAATTTTAAGACATATTTATCTTAAGCATAATTAACCCAATTTAATTTCATAATTATTTATTTTATTATTATTTTTTATAAATTTTTTTAACCAACAATGTTTTATTAAAATTGAAAATTACAATTTTAAATACAATATGTATCATATAAGTATACTATGAATTGATATCATATATGCAAATGACTAATCATTAATGTGTAAGAATTGCATTTTAACTAATTATGAATTTTTTTAAATTAAAATTTAGTACATTATATTTAAAATTTTAAAACTTATTATTTTAAGTATAATCAATTATTTTAATTTCATAACTATTTTTATTATGCCAATTACTAATTTTTTTTAGACACACAATTTTATTGTATAAATATTTTTTAGAACACATTATGTCAAATATAAGTTATGATTTACTTGACAAGTTCATTGTATAAAGATTAAAAAATGAAGGTTCAAGTCCCCACAACCTTAAAAATTATATTTTGTAAACAAAAAATAAACGGGTTCGGGTACCGGGTTCGGGTACCCGAACCCGATTAATAACCCGATTACATTAATCGGGTTCGGATACCGGGTATCCGAGGGGTACTACCCGAACCCGATCCGAACCCGTCACGGGTAGTGAAATTACTATCCGAACCCGATTAAAACCCGTTTATCGATATCCGAATCCGACTTAAACGGGACGAGTAGTATCGAATACCCGTTTATACACTACCCATTTACATCCCTACTTGCGGCCTCGTTGCCTTTGTACAGTAGCTCATATTTGAGATTAAAGTCAAAAGCAGAATGACGAAGCTCTTGACATGACCAGTTGATATAGTATATTTTTTGCATATAGTGGGATGGGTCCACACTATGTAGTTCATTGAATCTTTCTCCTCCACCTCCTCATTTTTATACTCTGTGATCACTCATCCATTACGTTAAGTCATGAAATCCATGATTTTTTTTTTTTTTTTAAAAAGGTACTAACTGAAGGTATACATTGATAGGAAAGATGTATTGTACGATTTATTCACCTTTAGTTCTGATTTTACAAACTACGCTATCTTGCAATAGTTTCATCTTCTTTTTGTACTTGTTAAAATTCATTATTTAGACATAGTTTTAAATTAGTTTAAATGGATAATAAAATTAATTTTGATGATATTTAAAAAATTATTATAAATATATACATTTTAATAAAATAATAAAAAAATAAAAATTATAAGTGAAATGATAATTTTATATTTTAATTTTTTTATTATTTTTAATTAATCTTGTCTCATTCAAACTTAATATTAAATAATAATATATATTTTAAAAATATATGCAAGTTAAAAGACATATAACATATGACTACAAAATCTCATCATATTTTGCTTGGGATTTTGTGTTTGAAACTTTTTTTACATTTGTATTTTAGTATTATCGTATCTTAATATTTGTCTCTAATAAAAACTCTATTACTTGGTACTTAATAAGAATATTATTGTGGTTGGATTCCATGGGTCTTAACACTAACACTACAATTTATTCACTCACTACGTGAATACTTTTGACAAAAAAAATGTTTTAAAAGGAAATTAAGTGATTATTCAAAAAATAAGATATCATATATATATTTATATCCTTAATTTCACATATTATTATTTTTAGATAATTTATTTTTTATCAAATATCTTATCGAATTGGTATAGTTGATTCATCATATAATTATCCAATTAAAAAATTTATAATTAGTATAAATGAAAATATTGAAAAATTAATTAAATCGAAAATAAAGAAAAATCTAGAAGTCGTATTATTCCCTTATATATTTTTAAAAAATTTCATTACAAAACAATTATACATGTGTATACACATATGTATATACAAATGTATTTTTGTATATATAACATTGTTTAACCGAGAAATATAAAGGAAAAAAAAAAAGACTTAAAGAGTTTCTTTTCTTTTAATTTTGGATAAGAATGTTTGTCCCAGTTATTTGATGGGCCTTAATCCAACCCAAGAGTTTTAGTTATGTTTAAAATTTAAGAATTTATCCAATTAGTAATATGCTGGCAAATAGTGACCCACCAGCTGGTGGTCCCAGTGATGACGTGGAGTGCTCTGACTGAATACTGGATACGTTCAGTACTCGCGGTGACACACAGCAACAACACGGCATCTCTCTCGCTAACTTTTTTTTTTTTTTTTTTTTTTAGTGGAGCTTTTGTCTCGTCTCGTCTCTCTCCTTTTCCTTATCCTCTCCAATTTTTTTCACTTCCATTAAATAATAAGCTTTGTCCGTTTCCTTTTCATTTCGTTTCTTGATTTCTTTAATGAAACTGAGTCCCAGATTTCTCTGTGATTCTGTTTTGGTTAGTGAGAGTGGTTGTTGTGAGTCTCCAATGGCGATTGAAGAGGACACTGAGAGCTGCGGGAGTAGAGCTGTGCACTCGCTGCCTCATGTAAATCCTCGACATCACTGGCAAAAGCTGGATATTTACAACGAGGTGCTTAAGCGTATCCAGGAGTCTAATTATGAGGAAGCTAATTTGCCTGATTTTGATGATCAGCTCTGGCTTCATTTCAATCGGCTCCCTGCTCGGTACTAAGTCTAACCCTAGTTTTCTGCTTTTGTTCGATTTTGTACCTTTTCTTTTTAAACTTTCTAAAATGATTGTTTGGTTGCTTATGACTGGAAAGATAAGTTTCAGATAAGATTCATGAATCCTTCAACCAGTGTCAGATTCATAGTTATCATCCCCCTTAAAAAAAAAAAAAAATCATTTTGTCGTTAACGTACAAGAAAAAGAGGAGTTTAAATCAAATTAGTGAAGCAGTCGTGTCAAGGTGAATCTTTCTGTTTGTCTTTTATCATCTTTTTCATTATCTTTCCACCTTTGTCTAGTTAATGAAATTTGAAATTATTGGTACTATTTCTTTTTTGGAATGTTTAATACTTGAGCTTAAACTAAATAATGAGTTCGTCCCTTGATGTTTTGAGATTTATGTTACTGCTGATAGATACGCATTAGATGTGAATGTGGAGCGGGCAGAAGATGTGCTAACACATAAAAGATTACTTCGTTTGGCAGAAGACCCTGCTAATCGTCCTGTTTTTGAAGTTCGTATCGTGCAGGTATACATCTCTGCATGTCTGCCAATTCTATGTAGTCCTTCTCTTTGACTGGAATGCCTCATTCGTGTCATGAAATCCTGAAGATTGAATGTAGTTTAGCTTTAACGTGATTAACATTGACTGATGTATGTCATCTTGCAATTTTGTGTGATTCTGGCATCTTCTGTAGGTCTATCCCGTCTCCACTGCGCATTCTGTTGACTCTGTTCATTCTGATTCTTCTATGAAAGAAGATGCTCAAAGTGCTTATCATTCAAATAGACAAGGGTGAGTCTCATTGTAGTTACGGTTACATATATGTATGGAATTTTTGGCCTCTTATTCCTTTTTGCTTCTTGATCCAAACTTAACTGTTCCTTTTATTTTGGGGATTCATGCTGTTCCTTTTCTGTCTTTCTTCAGCATCCATCCACCTCCTACCTTTGGTTCATCACCTAATCTTGAAACTCTTGCCCTTCAAGCAAGTAGATATCATGTTGAAGATGGAGACAGTGCTGTGAATTCAACATCTCGTCATTTCCGGTAAGGGTTTTGAGGAGTTTATCACTGTCTCCTGTTAGTCTTATGGTGCATAGTGGCTCTCTCCTTTCTCACCTGTTTTTTATGTGGCTCTGGAGCCCATCAACTGAGCCAATATCTATTTTGCTTATTTTTTCATTTAAAAAAAGTCTAATGCATTGCATTTTGGTAATAGCTGCACAACTTAATTTGACATAAATATTATTTTGTAATGTGGAATCTTGTAGGCCTATGCATGAGATCACCTTTTCAACAGTTGACCGGCCAAAACTCCTTAGTCAGGTAGTTGAATGCTTTCTCTTCACTTGTCTTGTTGAAGTTTGCCATTATGTGTTCTCATATATCTCAGATAGCTATTGTTGTTCTTTTTTTGCTTCTTAACATGACAATATCTGTAATGCCATCTTGGTATTGTTAATCGCTGAAATTCACATAAAAAGAAAAAAAATAAAATTTGGACACTTCATTTGGCATTTACATTTACTATGTTCTAGTTGTGGGAAGATCTCATCTGGAATGTTCTATTTGAACTTTCTCTTGCAATGAGTGATAGATATGGATGATTAATTTTGCAGTTGACTGCTTTACTTGCGGAGATTGGATTGAACATTCAAGAAGCTCATGCTTTTTCCACTGTTGATGGGTATTCTCTGGATGTTTTTGTTGTTGAAGGTTGGCCTTTTGAGGTATGCTCCTATATATCTTCATAAAAATAATTGGATCAATTGCTTGTTGCTAAGGCTGGAAAACAATGATTCACTCATTAATTTTTTAGGAAACTGAGGAGCTCAAAAATGCATTGGAGAATGAAATTTTAAAGTCTAAGGTACCTCTTCCTCAACATTGCTTACATTCCTCTACTTTTATTCTGCTGCTCATGAATAACATGTACATATACCTTTTGCTACTAGTGCTGAATCAAGCGCTATGGCCTGAATATGGCCAGTAATCTTCCTTTTGTTTGGCAGAGAAATGAATTGGTTTCTTAGATATTGTTTCTTTATTTATGAGCTGTAAGTTTGATTGAAAGTATTAATGCTTAACCTTTGATGAAGCAAGAAACTAAAGAATATCCGATTGATGCTTTGACTCTTACCCTTCTTAATTGAAGAGGTTAAATGCTAAATACAACTTATCTGAAGATTAAAAGGTTAATTTTGGTTTTCACTTTTCAGCTATAAGGTTCTTAGCTTTTTAGCCATTGTCCTCCGAACTAATGCATAATAACTGCTTTTCAGTATATCGACCTACTTTGTGACTTGTAAAATCATAGTGGCAATCATGTTTATTATGGATTACCAGAGCCAACCTATTTTTCTGCTACCATTTGATGGTTTATAATTGGCTGCAGGAGCAACCATATTCAAGAAAGATTTCAATATCTGCTATGACTGAGCATATCAAAGAAGGGGCCATTTCCTTACCCGATTGTGTTGAAATCCCTACCGATGGAACTGATGTATGGGAAATTGATACCAGGCAGCTCAAAATTGAAAACAAGATTGCATCTGGGTCATATGGTGATCTGTAAGTATTGTTTTTTTCATGACTGCTTCCTTCTCTTTTTGTTTTGGGAGAGTACAAATTCTAATCCATCATCTCATTTTAATATCTTCAGATACAGAGGCACATATTGTAGTCAAGAAGTGGCTATTAAAGTCCTCAAGCCTGAGAGGGTTACAGGAGAAATGTTGAGAGAGTTTTCTCAGGAAGTTTATATTATGAGGTTTGTTTGAATACTAGTATATTCTAATTGTTACGAAGGGAACCTGTCACATCTCCAATAAGCATTCTCTATGCTCTCAGATTTTATTAATTTTACTATAATTATATGTTTCTTATTAAATAAAGAGGGATTATTCTTTCTCTAAGTTTAAGTTTATAGGATTTTGGCTTGAATCTGCGTTTATGGTGCAGATTTCTTCTGATGGATCTTTTAATTTGTAGCATAAATAAGACTACTTAAATCTTGGCCAAAGTTTGATAGACTGACAGGCCTCAGTGCACACTGATGTTCAGTGTTATAATAGACACCCAAATAGAATTGAGGTTATGATTAGGGAAGAAGGAAATCATCATATTGAAGTCTCCTATTAGTTGTAGCCTTGTAGGAGCTATTTTAAAATTCAAGTTCTTTACAAGTGACTTTATCTTGAGTTCTTGATAATTTTTTTAGGAGAGTTTATTGATTTATTTATCCGCCTTCCATTGTTATATCCAGGGATATTGAGGCGATGTTTGGCTTCTTGGAGGGTATAGTATTCCATTCATAGTTTCTCTTGTAAGATGAGATAATTCAAAAGTCATGTTTATTTCCGTGACCATCTAATTTAATGGGCACAATTTTTGATTTCTTGAATGTTTCCCTCCTTTCTTCACATGCCTCTCCAATCACACATTCTCCGCCCCTTCTCTTCCAATCCCTCTCTAGCTGGTCTGAATTTTTAGTTACTGCAGTTCTAAGCATATATTGAATTTTCAAATGAATAAATACTGGGAAAATTGGGTGTTTGGTACTGAAAATCCCAAAGGGATAACTGTTTTTTCTGTTTTGTTCTTAAAAATTTGTCAGTTAGCACTGAAAGGAGGGTTGGGATGTTTCAGAGGGACAAAGCTCTGAAATAGGCCATTTTTTGCTTGCAATCTGCATAATATCTATTTTCCGTGCACATTGCCATTTACTCCTCTTTTTTCTTTTCTTGATTGGGAGTTCTAATGAAGTCTGAATTCCAGCATTTTCCTGTAGCCTCCTGTACAACTCAAAATGATGCTATTTGTCCGTCTATATATACATATATGTCGGGTGTGAATATTGCCAGAAAAGTGTGGCTGGATTCTTCCGGATATCTCATGGTTTCGCACATATTATAGTTGAATTTAAGAATTTCCTAAGTTTTTGAATGTATTAATGTGCTAATCAGAGTTGGTTCCTGGGGTGAGACCGATTGGTACTCATCTTCTAGGCTGACTCACACGCAGTGGAATATCAACCTTCTTTTTCCTGTTTGCAGGAAAATTCGGCATAAGAATGTTGTTCAATTTATAGGCGCATGTACAAGAGCTCCAAACCTGTGCATCGTGACTGGTATAATCTAATGAAATTTTCTAGCTATGCTGTACGATGCTCTCTAACTTCTTTAATCCATAAAATTTGGAAACTTTTACTTCAACAATGGTGCTGTTAAGTGTTGGTGTTTTTCATCTTTACCAGATAATATCTATAATTATGTTGCTAGAAGGGAACAATTGTGGCTTTGGAGTGCAAAGTGAGAGATTGACACAAAACCCAACTTTACAAATTTAGTGTCTGTGAATTCCCATATGTATACCAAAATTTTAATTTTCGGATGTGTATGCCTTTTTATCCCTTTTAATTCTTTGATGATAAACTCAGTAACTTTTTAAAAAAACAGAAACATTTCATTTCTTTTTTCAGATAGTTTTTGACAGTGATATTTGTTCTTTATCAGAGTTCATGGCGAGAGGTAGCATATATGACTATCTACATAAGCAAAGGGGTGTTTTTAAGTTGCCATCTCTACTAAAAGTAGCCATTGATGTTTCCAAGGGAATGAACTATTTGCATCAAAATAACATCATCCACAGGGACCTGAAAACTGCCAATCTTCTGATGGATGAAAATCAAGTAAGATAATTAGTTTTAAGACAATTTTTTTCCTCTATGAATCTTGACTTAGAAAACTAATTCTCTTTCCCTCTAGTTTTTTTGTCCTTTTTTATCCTACAAAATCTTCATTATTGCTTAAAACCACACCTGATCTTGTTATGATATACTTATTTATTCACTGTATATTTTTTTATTTATCATTTTTAGGTTTATTCTTTAGGCTTATTTATGCATCGTAGTATGGGCTCAGTAGATAGAGATTTGACTTCGCATTGGAATTGGAAATGCACGTGTTTTTTTAAATTATAGTATGCTGGAATTAGGAGAATAGATTTACTTCTGATATTTGTCCTAAACTTGTTGGTCCTTGCTTGCCAGGTTGTTAAAGTCGCTGACTTTGGAGTTGCTAGAGTGCAGTCTCAATCAGGAGTAATGACCGCTGAAACTGGAACATACCGCTGGATGGCTCCTGAGGTATGCATTTTTCTTGAACATTATGTTTGCTCCTTTATATTCTTTACGTTATTATAATTAGCTACTCGGATGATCTTAAATTATACTTTTCTTATTTATGTTGCTTCATGATTATCAAAACATGCAATTATGGTGCTCTAGCTATCTTATTTCCACGTTAGAACTAAAGAATCATCCGTAATGTTACCCCATGATATATAATGAAATTCGACCTGATTACTCTTTGTTTTGTCGTTTGATCTGCCTTGTGCCTTATACTTCAATTGACCGAAGTTATACTCTAATATTTCTTTTGCCAATCGTTAATTAATGTAGGTGATTGAGCACAAACCATATGATCACAAGGCAGATGTTTTTAGCTTTGGAATAGCACTCTGGGAACTTCTGACAGGAGAAGTAAGATTCTTACTCTGTTTTTGGAGGATGAAGCTTGTTTTTGAATGTGCATGCTCATCTGCGACAAACTCTCTTTCATCTACAAATTCTCTTTCATCTGCAAGTATGGCAGTTTGAGATTATATATCTTTATGACTGATTTGTTCTTACATTCAAAATGCCAGCTCCCATATGCTCTCTTAACTCCATTACAAGCAGCAGTTGGTGTGGTGCAAAAGGTACTTGTATTTCTGTATAAATATGAAACTATGAATTTTTCTTTCTGTTCTAATGAGGATATTTTGTTTAAAACAATCTTTTCAGAGTCTACGCCCTACAATCCCAAAGAATACTCATCCAAGACTAGGAGAACTGCTTGAGAGATGCTGGCAGCAGGACCCATCTCAAAGACCTAACTTCTCTGAAATTATAGATATCCTTCAACAAATAACTAAAGAGGTACATTATTCATAGGACTTGCTGTTTGTCATCCCAATAAACAATTCTAACCATGGTATCTTTGAAACAGATTGTAGATGAGGAAGAAGATCGCCGCAAGAGCAAGTCATCCGGTGGTTTTTTCTCAGCTATGATAAGAGGACACTATTGAATCCAAGAGAAAAGAGGACGCAGTGAGCTACATGTATTATTATCTAACTGCATGATCCGTATATTGTCATATGCTTTTTGCATTGTATAGAGTTGTGCTTAATGAGCGGTCGTAAGTTACAATTGCTCTCTCTTTAGCTGTTATGAAAACACTAGAACTTGCCATTTTTTTTCCGCAATCTGTATCACGGGTCTTCTGGAAAACTGCTGTAAGAATTACGTGTGGGCTTGTTATATAAAGAGCGACAAATAGATCATTGGTGACAATACCCTCACTTGCTTGTCTATGCTTTTTCCAATTGTCTGCAGTTAGGTTTGGTCAACCACTTGATTTTGTAGTGATTAGATAAAGCAAGGCAAAACAAAATAAAAACATGTAAAGGACAAGGATTGTTTTGAGATATTTCTAATTCATCGTCTCAAGCTACTTACAATTTTGAACTGAGAATAGTACCGGAATTATTGGGTATCGGAAACATTGTTAAAAGGTTATGACCAAACAGATAGCAGATGCTCGATAATTGAAACGGAAAATGGTGCCTAATAGAGTCAAAGGCATGCAGGGTGCATCACGAATGGTAACTATACCTGTCAAGGAGTTGCCGGGCACGAACCCTGACCTGTAACCGGACAAGTGCATGCATGCATCGCAGTGCTATTTGTGCTTGTTTCCTTACATACGCCCCGCGGGCCATTGCTTGCAGCTTGACTAGGCTTCTCAATGCTCCATATGCTCGTCTTGCCTGTTAAAATTGAAGTTGTTATCATTTTGGTTTAACTCGGCTCTGAGGAGAAAATCTTTGGAAAACAAATGGGATTAAGGTGGATGCAATTACAAGATGACCCCTGAAAATTGATTGGATTTTAATTGCCGCAATGTCTTCTTTGGTTAAATGTTTCGTTTGAAATGATGATCTTGAGGAAGCTGAGATGATGTTGTGGAAGTCTCTAGCTTCTCTAATCATCGACTGCTCACTGTGATTTCCGCTGTGGAGAATGGTGATATCTCTTTTAGATGATTTGATGAACTTCTTTCGGACTGTGTTGAACCATTTTCTAGCAGTGCCCATCTTCGCAAGCTCTGCTGTTCTCCTCTATTGCTTGAGCGCAGCTTTTTTTTTCCAATCTGATTTAATGTCCTCATCTTCACAGGAGGAAGAGGTCGCTTTAAAGGGAGGACTTGTGCCGTGCGCACCATATTTTATGTAAGAGCATGGTTTTCCTTTCTTTGCCTAACGCTTGTCAGATTGAGAACGTGGAAGGATGAATATCTATGCCCATCAGTCTGTAGGTTTGAAGGATTCTACCACACGGCTATAGCCCAACCAACCTTTAGTTCTTATTTTATTTTGTTACAACTTACTACAACATTGGGGTTGATAATGATAAATTGGCACTGAGATGGGAAGAATCCTTAGATCCTAAGGTTCAAAACAACGTGGACTTGCTTGCCTTGGCAATTACAACCAGTCCTTATGGTTATGCCATATCTCATCAGGTTTTACAAGAAGTGATTTTTCTATCAAGCAGAAAAAAGTACAAAGTTTATTATTATTTTCCCCTTTTCCAGACAGAAGAACAGGTATTATTTTCTCCAGATTCTAACATTCACATACATCTGGTAAATGCCATATATTTACTGCTATCTGGTTTTCCTAATTCAGCTACTATATTTGTTACTTAACATTTAGTTTATGTCTCGAAATTTATTGTATCAGCAGCTCATTCTCCGCAATTAGCTTACTGCATCATCCTTCTGTTGGAAGCTGATTCTGAGTCCAGGCTGCATACCCACCAGCAATGTCTGTAACGGCAGTAAAACCCTGAAAAGATAGCTTTTATCATTATTGAACACGTAGAATAGCCAAGGAAAAGGAGTAATATGTAGATTAACCAAGTTCAATAATTTAAAGATTAAAGCTCGGAAAAGGAAAATTTCCATCTAGTTGACCAAATACTATGGCAACTCAATGATCAACCTACATGTGCAAATATTCAAAGTTTAGTTCTTAAAGTGATGCTGATATCCAACCAAACCAATATGCTTATTTTCTATTTCAAACGACAGGAATAATGGCTGATGTAGAACCAAACTAGAAAGACTGAAAGATGATAAATAATATGCTCACAGCAGCTAAAAGATCTGTGGCTGCCATTAAAGACCTTTTCCCAACTTGACAGCCCTGCACAACCAGGCAATTTTAACATTACAAGAGGAACCTAGAAAAAGATGGAGGAGAGGAGTGTTCTGAAAGAAAAGTTTTCAGTTCATCTTGAAATCAGATATTAAGAAGAGGAACTCACAACAATAATTTCATCGTATTTTCCAAAATGTGAGGATACTTCCTCCAGAAAATTGAGGTTCTTTGTCATTCCTGCAAGCAGAAACAAAAGTTTTAGCATAAAAACATGGATAGAGTAATTTGAAATTGCTAATTCAGCTGCAGGAAAAGACAATTCCATCCTGTCATGCACGCCACCGCATTAGGCAAGCAAGTGCCTGCCGAACAGCGAGGAACCTTGGGTTAGAAGTAAAGCTACTACTTTATGACACGAGACATCAGTCAATGTCCCCATTTTGCCAGAAAGAAGGTGAATTGAGAGATAAATTAGCTGAAAAAGAAAAGAAGGTAGTAACCTGATCCAACTTTGTACATGTAAGGTATGTTTATAGCCCCTAGGGCATGCCCTGCAATGAACTCTTCGGGAGTCCTACACAAATTGCAGAGAACCAAAACAACCATGAAGAAAAACAATAGAAAACCACTCTCTTATACACATTTGAAATGTTGCTTCTTCAAGCCCTTGCTTTCTAACAATTGGAGTTTTTGCTTTCAATCAAGACAGAAACAATACCTGACATCCAAATATCGATGCCCAGCTAGATGAAGCTCATGTGCTACTCTTACTGGCACAGAAGTTGGAACTCCTGTTGCCTGCACATTTCCTCTCATAGCTGCCTTTGGGCTTCAGATATACAACCAAACAAATTATTCAAGTAAGTAATTGCTAAAATACTATGCAAAGAAATGCGAACTTAATGTCACAATACCAAGTTAAATAGTTTCCTTGTGTGTCAAGTACCAGAAACTCAATCTTTTGCGGACAACAGACATTCGGCATCTCTGCGGATTTAGAGTTAATGAGAACAGGCCCCTGAGGAAAAAAAAACTGTTCAGTATAAACCGTATAGGAAGTGCAGAACTTGTAAGAAAAAAAAAATGCAAACAGAGAAAATCACTGCAGAAATGTGAAGTGACCAGCTGACCTGTGGTCGAGATTTTGAGGCCAAAGAGCTGAAGGAAGGGAGGAGGCTGTGAAACAAGATGAAGAAATAAGCAAAGATGCTTCCATATTTGTTGGTATTGTGAAACTTCTTTAGCAAGACTGTTTCTCAATATGTTCCCGTACAAGAGAGATTGACTATGTATAGTGCTGATGGTTATGGTGGTTAAAGGGTGATTATTTAATGGAATTTGTTGTGAATGAAGAGCATCACCGCCACGCAGGCTATGGCGGTTAAGTAATCAGTTGAAAGTTATAGATAAATACAAAGGAATCAGAAGAGGTTGACATGTTAGCAATGGCACACGGACATTTGCACGGACAAGTCTGAACCTTTGAAACTGCCAGTGAGGTTTATCATATCTGCACATTTCTCAATGTCTGGCAGCACCCGCGAAATCGCGGGAAATCAACCAAAATCCTGACCACCAATTGCCCGAAGTCCAAAATCGATTCCCATAGGGCCGGACCAAAGGTGGCCAGGGTCGTCATACTCATTCCAAGGGCAGGGACCCAATCAGAGTCCATCCCTAATTCCTATCTCCAACCTCCTTCCTCGCTTCACTTTCCCAAGAAAAGAACTCAGTAAGTCGGTATAGGATACTGAGTGCTTCGTCCAAGTTTCTGACTAAACAGATTGACATTTCTAAAGTGAAACTTACGCACGGGCGGATTCGGTTGTTTGATGGGCTTGGAGCATTTATTTTTCTGAAAGCCCAATGTAATATTCCAATGTGAAGCCTAATCTAATTTTGGGGTTGCAATTACGTTGGCCCAAATTGAAATTGGGTCTGTTTATATGTGTGCTATGGAGTTTGGGCCTAACTTGAATCGGTCCCATGGTGGAAGCTTTGCTACTGACCTGAGCTAACGGTCCCATGGCGTTGCATTTATCTCTATCTCTGTTTTAGGCCCATTTTAGCGTTTGAGCTGAGGGCGCTAGCGCGAAGGCTGGCTGTGGTAGGTTGTACGGGAAATTGAAATACGTGAACAGGGTGGATTATCCATGGGAGCACGTGAGGAGGAAGGAGATTGAGATTCCTGATTTTGTGTATGATCATGACGAAGACTTGGAGTACCGTCCGATGATGGAGTATGGATTGGGGAGTGATCACCCTAGGGTGTACGGTGCACCCGCCCTTGATTCACCTTCTGCAGTCTCCATGTACTCCTTGAGGCGCATCTCGTAGACATAGATAATACTTGTGCTAATGATAATTCTTTTCTTCTCCTTTTGTTTTTGGAGAGATCTTAGCCCGTTGAGGTATTGTGACTATTTGTAAAAAAAAAAAAAAAATGCCATGGGTGTGTACTTATAGAACCTTCAAGCAGAAGCTATATAACCTCAGAATCAGGAGACAATGAGTACAGAAAGAAATGGAAGGGAAGCTTCCTATGTTCACTTTGCGAATATTATTGTGAAAGAGTATAGATAGAAAATACTTGAATAGCAGAAATTAAATTAAACTAATGGTTTAGAAGATACTCTTAAAACTTCTAACAATGATAAATAGTCTGCAATTATTACAAAATACATGGCAATTATTAAATTGAGAAGGTCGATAACCTGTAGTGTTCTTTGTAAGTCTTCTCCACAGTTATTTGATTCATGCTTGAATTATACTTATGGCACACACCAGATTCTATATATTTTGTGTTATCAACCAAGTGATATAAGATGGGAGAATGTGAATGGAGACGTTAACCCCTAACAACTGACTGAAGATTCAATATTTTCCTAAAAGAGATTATTGGTTTACATTCTCTTTACCCCCTTTGCAGTTTTTCTCGTGTTATAATCTGTCCAGCCTGTTGATGCATCAGAAGCTAGCAGCTGCAGCCTGCAGGCGACATGTCTTGTCTCCTTAGATCATCTTCCAACGCGAATTCTCTATGTTCTTTGGTGTCTTCTATTGGCAGGAAGTTAGAAACAATGTCAGTCACTTCCATCCTGCTTACAATTTTCTCCTTCTTTCATGCGTCCAAAAACTAATTCACAGAATATTCCTGGAACAATGAATTTTCTCCTCCTTGCATTCTAGAATTAATCCATGTTCAATTACCAGGATGGTGTGATTTAGATCATTATCTACCATAACAGAAGCAGGCTTGATAGGTTTCTATAGTCCTCCCTGTTCTTGATGAGCATGCCATTGCCATATCAATTCCCTTCCTACCATATTGCAATTCAAGCTCAAGTTGATTGTGATTCCACCCAGCACCCTAATCATCGAAACTATAAGATGAGACTATGAGAATCAAGATTTTGATTTTATCATCAGAATTATGAGATGGGATTAGCTTCGATCATCATCCAATGTACTTTGTCTTTACAAAGAGGATGAACGTGCAAAAGTATCAATAAGAATCAAAGAATATCTTTTTCACAATATTTTATCCATCATCTAATGATGCAATAAACATGTTAATTACTTCAAGTTTAAACTTTAATTAAACTAAAGTTAAAAAGTTGATTAACATTTGTTATTTATCATTGAATCATTGTTCATTTAAACCATTTTTATTTTAATGATACTACTAATGACAGATGTTCTTATTAGTTAATACCATATTCAAGCAAAGGTTCAAAGTTGTCACTAGCAATTACTACCAAATACAGCACATGGGTTTTGATTAATATATATATATATATATATATATATATATATATATATAAAGACAATCCCCGCACAGCCCATTTTAATTATCACATGTTCATAAAAGCCTATGGGTTTTCAGTCTTTAATCTCAAGGCCCAGTAAACCAATCCAACTATATCTATTAATTATTTTATTTTATTTTTTAAAGTTTATCTGCAATCTTCTGCAAGCTGGGTTTTCATTTTCTGGTTGGAATTTGGTTTTTTACCAGTTCCTAATCTGCTGTCAAATTCCTAAGAAAAGCAAAAAGTCTTTACTAGTAAAAGAAAAACTTTACCAGGAAAAAAAGAAAGAACAAAGGAGCATTGTCGTTTAATGATTTGTTTTGATTTGAGTTTTTTGTTGTTCTTGGGGGGCTTTGTTTGATCACGATGATCGTAGGTATATGCCGCTCCCTTCGCGATCGAGCTCTTGACCGATGCTTCCACTGCTTTCCTTGTCTCTCCGATCCTGGTACGATTTTCTTTTCCGACAAAAGGAAAAGCAAGTTTTTTTTTCTTCTCTAAAAATTCAGCTGAATTGCGGATAATTAGTCAAATACTTGCTATTTTTTTCCTTTTTCTTTGTAAGCTTGGGTTTTCTTTTTTGGCGGTTAATATTCCTCATTTGCTTTGGCTTTTTACTTTTTTTTGAAAAAAAAATAATTTGGATTTATTAATGCTGGGTTCTTAGCTCGGAGATCATCGTTGGTTTTGAAAGTGGCATTAGTAATGCTGCACCTGATATACGCTGGCATTCTCTTCCTGTTCGATAGTGATTTGATTGAGAAAACAAAAAAAGAACCATGGTATGTATGACAATGCAATTGTTTTTATTTTCAATTAGAATTTTTAAGTGGGATTGTATTGCTCAAGTCTTCCGTGAAATGATTGGTTTAGCCTCAAGTTAATGCTTGTGTTGCATAATAACATCTATGAGGAGAACTAGGCTGTATATTGCAAAATAACATTTGAATAATAAAGCAATTAAACACATCTTGCTCTCAGCAGATGTCTCTGTTCCTTCTGGCCAAACTCACTTGGTTTAGTATTCTTTTAGGGCGTAATTGCTACATAATGTGAAACCTTGAATTTAATTCTTTCCCGTTTTCTCAGGTACACTGCCTTATATTTGTTGTTATTTTTGGCCACGTTGGTCCAATACTTTATTACTTCTGGTTCTTCTCCAGGGTAAGTATCAGTGTGCTTTTACTCTCAAAATCAAAGTTTTGAACTGTATAATGTGTATAGTACATTTTCACTCTGATATGTTTGTTTCCTTTAGTTATGTCCTTGATGCACTGAGGTCTGTTAACGAGAGAAGTGTAATATATAAGAAATCATCAACGGCGTCAAAGTAAGCATTCTTCTTTTCTTTTTTTTTTCCTTCTCCATTCTTTTTCTCTACCATCTTTTAGAAGTTAGAACTAAATTATTTTGGATAATGATCTAAGAGAGATAGAAATGGATTTATACTTGGAATCTAACTATTTATCATGCTGTTATAATGTTTAAGCAAAGACAGCCTGCTTCAAGGAACAATGGAAGCTTGATTGTCACTGTAGAAGGGAGTCAATCGAGTAGAAATTTTCAAGGGAGTAATTGGACAAAGCTGGTGATGGACATGTATCCCCCTGGGACATCCATTAGGTATGCAAAACTTCGTTGACTTTGTGAATAATCACTTTCAATTACCTTTTCAAATCATTTATGTTTATGGATCTGCATGGGTGCCTAGTGCTAACTAAGTTGAGCAATCATGGTAATTTCTGTTGTGCCTCACTTGTTGCTCTTGCCTTTTACTTCCTTACCCATGTTGCTTTTATAAATCCAACACGTGTGCATTTATGTTTTTAACCACTTTGCCTTACTAGTTTTAATTTTCTATTGCAAAGCACATCCATTAAACAAATGACATATGAATCTTGGTGTTTTGTTTGTTTTAACCCCAGCAGGTTGAGTTTAACTGATCTTTTTTGAAGCAAACAATCAAAAAAAGTAGGTGGAAGTTATGGGAAGTTTATTGAAAATAAAAAAACTACTGACTTTCTCTTGGATTTTGCAGGAGTTGCACTTGCTCCTTTTGTAATGTTGAGCAGGTACTGAGATCTCATGTTTATGATCCTCATGTGATACAACTTATTTTCCTTGAATCAAGATCTCTCGATGACCTTTGTTAATGCTCTGTTACTCACCTGGATAGTGGATGTTTATTCTTGGCTTTTTATAATGCCTAGCAATAAAAAATAAAAAAAAAACATGCGTGAATATTTTGTAGCTTTGCCAGTGAGGATGAATGTCCATGTACTCAGGAAATGTGTTAACTTGAGTCATTGTTGTGGCTTTTGATTGGATGTTCATTGAAAAAACTGTGTAACAAACCGGTTTGATTATCCAGCTACCTTTTTTGGATGTTACTTTTATGTGCTCTTATTACCTTACATGGCATTTGATTGTTACTATATTTCTTGTATAATTGCAGCCTCCACGAACCAAACATTGTCATGATTGTGATAAATGTGTTCTTCAGTTCGATCATCATTGTGTATGGCTTGGAACGTGCATTGGCCAGGGTAATCATTGCAAATTTTGGTGAGTTTACATCATATTTGACATGTTCTTTACGACTTTACCTATGATTTGTACCCTCATGTAAGTTACTATGGTAAAATGTTGCTATAATCTAATGAGAAGGGTGTTCTAATTGTAAAGGAAAAAAGAAAGAAAAACTCATCATAAACTGGTAACATTTTGAGAAAACTTTTTCCCTTTTTCTTTAGTATCTGAATTGGTATTAAACTGTTTGCATACCACATCCAACTTTAGTTCATTCCTGGAATGGCATATATGATTTTGCACACATGCTAATATTCTTTCACCACACTAATAATTTTATATATCTGAATATATTTTCCTAATTTGGTACCGATTTGTATTCTCCTGTCACAATTTGTAAATTAGGTGGTACATTTGTGAAGAGACTGCATTGTGCCTCTGGACTGGCATCTTGTACATTACATACCTGAAGGCCAACATATCAAGGGCTTGGTATGTTATAGTATCACAGTACCTTTTTCTTTCTAACATGTTGATATGGCAGTTCCAATATTTTTCTAGTGTGAGACTATGTGTGGCTAAATATCTATTGTTTGACTTTTGTTTACATTTGGATCTTGTGTACCATCTCCTTCTCCTTTTTTTTTTTACTTTTGGTTTGAGAAAGAGCTGTGTATTTACCTGAATCTGAAATTCGACCTGGAAAAATATTGTTGACAGGTGGAAGGATGCTATCATGATTCTGCTATTAATTGCCTTGGCAATTTCCATAATATTTCTGCTTCTTCTTCTACTTTTTCATAGGTAACTTCTGTCATTTTTACTTGTTTTCAGCATCAAATTTCAGATTTTGATAATTAGTTTTCATGTTATGTAAAAGGTGCACTGTTCTAATTTGGGAACCTTTATTTTTCACGCAGCTATCTTTTTCTGACAAATCAGACAACTTATGAACTTGTTAGACGCAGGCGAATCCCATATCTAAGGTTAGTGGGTGTTTTTATTCCCTTCATACTGTTTTGCATCATGCGAATTGTGAAAGAATTCGTCTTGAAAGTGCAATGCCATGTCATTATTTTATCAATGGAATTTTTAATGCAGATCAAAGGACTATCACGATTTCATTTTGATAAAAAACATTTCATTATCACGATTTCATTACGAAGTGAGAGTATTGATGAGAGACAATGAGGGGGGAGGGTAAATCTGTGCTATGAATCTTGACTCAGGACATTTTCTTGAGCGCAGATCGACTGTTTTTGAAAGTGATTGACCATGTGTTGACAGCTTACATGGTTGCCATTTTTTGTTACAAACAGGGGGATTCCCGAGCGAGTATATCCTTTTAGTAAAGGAGTTTGCAGGAATTTATATGACTTCTGTTGTGTTGGAAGCGGCATATACAGTTTGGAATCTCTACCCTCAGTCCAAGAACTTGAAGAAAAGTCAAGGCCCTACACTTGCTTAGATGTTTTAACCTGTCGCTGCTGCTGATACTGTAGGGCAATGTACCATTTACTACAATATGATTCCTTACCCAAAAAATTTTAATTTGAGGTTGTGTAGAAGCAGTGATGTGCAGCCAAATTGTTCAAGACTTGTAGTTATGTTTCACTGAAGGTCGAGTTGCTTGTCGGGTGGCATAGTTGTGATTCTTTTGTTTTGGTATATGAAGAATTTGGAAATTTTGTTAACCAGGTTTAAAGTATCAGATGTTAGTCATTAATCGTAACCATCTTTTATGTATCTTAAAGCATCAAGCTTTATACAGCTGTCATTTGAATCTGAGCGTCTCAAGGCATTCCTTGAAATTTTCAAAACTAGATGTTGAAATTAAGCTCAGGCCATCAGGCACCCTTCTGTCGCACAACATCTTTTTTAGGCTTATTCACGTTCTTGAGGTTGGGGCTTAAAGAAGCTCATTTTGAACCCAGTTTCACTCACAACAGCAATCCCAGCTGCCGCTGGTGCACAGGTAAATCTCATTACAGACCTGTGAACCATAGGCATTATAAGAAATATGATAATAACGTAATACGAAAAAGAAGAGGATAAAAATCATAAATAGATTTAACAAAAATTAAAAAAAATTATTATATTTAGTATATCGATACGAAAATTTTGTATTTGACAACACAAACAATATATATATATATACACACAAAAAAGGGGTATCCTCCGGCACAAGTGCCTTTGTGGCTTCCTAATCTTTTCCTGCACATAGACAAAGAAAGGACCCATTTTCACATCCATATTAGACCCATAATATCCAATATTATCGTCTCATTGAAAAATCCATTTTTATTTTTTAAATATAACTCATTATACTAAACTCTTAAAGCAATGAAATAAATATTCTAATTCTAGTCACTTTTATAGGCTTACCTGGTTTCTCTCCACCTGTAAGAACCTTTGAACAGCAAAAGGTATCAAATAATATTTTTTCTTGATGTTGAGATCCAGATCTGTCAGATAAACCAAAACCAAATGGCAAAGTGCATAGTTTATAGGTTGTTATAATTCCAAGATCTTGATCATAGCATAATTGCCAACCCTTGTATTGCTATTATATTGTGCGCACGAGTGGCCTGCACTACTGTTGTCTCCATCGTTTTGTTTATGCTAACTAAAAATGCTCCATTTGATCTGTTTAAAAGCCTGCCATATTTTCTTCTCTCTTTCATTTTTTTTAAGCAATCCGAATGCACACTTGGGTAAGGTAAGTAACAACACGTATTGTTCAGTACTAAACACTTGTGTCAATAGCAAGGCCTGCATATCATGGAATTCAGAGAATTAACATTTGCCATCTGGCTGCTGCTCTTTCAACAAGGAGGTGTTACGATATGAGTGGTGAGGGGAAATGAAATGAAGAATGCTAATACAATTACGGAAACCAATCATCCAGAACTCTAGAGACTATGAATTGGATTGTTTTAGGCTTTAAGTATGATACTTTGAGTAAGCTTTCAAAATGTATCCTTAATTAGATGAATACGTGGAACTCTAATAAGTAATTACCAATGCATATTGGGGTTTCTCTCAGGTATTGTTCCTCACCTACTTGCCTTTGTTTACTCATAGTTTTCTCCTTGCCTCAAGTCAAGTCCTTGGAAACTTCAGTAGAGATTCTTCGTTGTTTTATCAAGGTTAAGCTCGCTCAGTTCAAAAACAGGTATGTTGGAATCATAAAGAGTCAAAAGTCCAGATTTGTTTGTGTGCATTCATGATTAAACAAACATTCAAACATTTTAGATTGTGATTCCAACTGATTTTGTGTATGGTTATATTATATGTAGGATGACAAAGATGAAAGCAGGAAGAATTCTACAACATCCTGGCAATGGATATGATACGAGAGAAGGAAAATATAAAAGGCTAATTCTATTTGTATTATATTTGACATTCAACTACAATATGAATCTACAACAATTTAGAATCACTGGTGAGTGATGATGTTAAGGAAAGTGACTCTATTTTGGACTAGACACTTAAAAATGCAATCTAATCCAGCTTCAAAGCCATCAATGCTGGCATCAAGAGTCTTCAACATCCTCTGCACTGTTTCCATCTTTAAGTGTCCATTGATGGAGTAAACCGCAAGATCAACACTTCCAACTTCATTCATTACCTTTTCCTTGTCAGGGGATAGTAATCTTGTGGGAATCAATTTTGAGATCTTTGACCATCCTCCAACCCTTGTCTTCATTGAAGGCATTGACAGGAAGAGCAAAAGAGATCGAAAAACGGAGATGGTAATGGAGCTTGCTTCTCTTAGGACTTTCACCACCATTAACAGATGATGATCTACATCTAAGAGTGTTGAGGAATCGAATTTGCCTTCTACTTTCTTCAATGCTCCAAGGCACTTGGCTACTTCCTTTCTGACCTTCTTCCTGAAGTTGATGTAAGCAGCAACTTCAGTTTCAATCCTTGAATCTGCACCCCTTCTGCGTAGAGCTGATTGAAGGGTTTGGACATTTTCTTTCATGGTCAACAACAAATCCCTTCCTTTGCCACAACTGTCCAAAAATGTGTCCGAGTCATCTAGTGCATCCTCCACAAGTTTCCCATTATGATAGTGACGAAGCGTTCGTTGTGTTTGTGGAGAGCTAATAATTTCCCGGACACAGTTATGCAGCTCTGCAAGGCTAACTAGCCCAATCTGAATAGTCTCACCAGAAGAAACAGCTGTTGCAGATACTGAGGATGTTTTCCAGGCTTTAAGGTGGTTTAGTGCGGCTTCAGGTTTAGTAGAAGTGGGATGTACCCTGGAAGGTAAGCTAATGGATCTAACAGGATGATGCACATTACGCAATGGAGGTAAGCCTGCCATTTTACTTTACCAATTCTGACAGCTATTGCGGTGCTTAAATTGCAATGATTCCTTAACCTATTTATAAGAACACAGTGAAGGGAACCCTCGGCATATTCATGACAAGGCAGTAACTAACGCATGTGGTGGCATTGTGAGTGACCTAACTTTCTGCTTAACTTGTAACATTTTTTGCCAACACTGTGTACCCTGTAATTCTTTTTTTTTTTTTTTTTTTTTATTCTTATGGTCAGACATGAGCAACATCGACCAGCCAGAATACGTTAACAAGTGAACACATGCCAACACTACACGTTGCATGCCTCTTTGCCTCCTTAATCATCAATGGTACCATGGTCTCAACAAGAATTCATTATGATTCTTTGATGATAATAACTAGTCATATATATGTAGAATCGTACCAAACTCAATACAGGTGTTGCAATTCATGTCTTTGAAGAAGCAAAAACAAGAATAGACTAAAAAATTTGGGTTACCTTAAAATGTTGCAGCATTAAAAAAAATGGGCTTAGTCCTTGAATCTAGCCAAAGATTAGCAGAGGAATCTATAGGTAATGTTGGTGGTTGTGCAGTTGGTGTCCTCATGAGACAAGGAAGCATGAAGCAGAAATATTTCATTTATCTCGGAAAATGAAGGTATAAGCTAATGGGGACAACATTGTACTGAAAATTATTCAAGCAGCAGCATGACAAAATTTGTTCTCCTTGTCTCCTCTAGTTTTCTGTATGTAACCAGCTCGTGAATGAGAAATAAGAATTGAAAAATGATAATTTTTGGCAGAGAACTAAGGCATTGTCAGAAAAGTTGAAGAACCTGCGGCAATGAAAACTTTGGTTTTTTTTTTTTTTTTTTTCAATTAAGGATGATAATGAGTGGATGTTCATTTTGAGATGCTAATGTTGTATCACATACCCATCTAATCAGAGGGAAGCAAAGAAGCCTGTGCCATCAGATGGTTCAGTTAGTCGGCCCCGTAAGGCACGAGGCATACATGTGAAGGACCTCAGCCGGAGGTCAGTTATTTGTCTGTCCAACATGTGATAAGGCTGGAGAGGTGTGCACTGTGCAGAAAGCAAATGGAAAATTTTCCTCTTCGCTTGTCTACTAAAAATCTCAAATTCTTTCTTGACTCTTGTCATCCTAACAGTTGATACTGAACTATGCGGCCCATGACAGCCCAGGTTTGTTCTTCCTGATTAAAATGACAGGCTAACAGATGAAATGAACCGGTAAAGTTTGAATCTTACCATCCATAATGGCCAAGTATTGCGATTTGCAAATTTATTTGTTCACAGAAAATATTAATTGCCATTTAATTGCCGGATGTGACTCAAAATGGGCTACTCAACACGTTTAAAGCGAAACAAAACAGCCATAATTCTCTCTTCTCAGTTCTGATCAGTAGCCGAACAATATGGCTTTATTTATTTATTTAAAACCAAGTGGAGAAATGAGAAGCACGAGCCATTGTTCGTTAGCCAGTAAGTCCATAATGAATGAATAATTGACAATAAGCAAAACATAAATGAGAAAAGAATCAAGCGCCTTTACAAAATCTGGTTCTTGAACATGGATCAATCCTTTAAAATGTAGATGCCATGCATGAACAATGGGGTGTACAAATACAATAGTGTCTTCAAGCTGTGAGGATATCAAGGAAGGACACTCTACTTCTGATTAGGCATCTGAACAGGCAATTTAAACCTGCCTCGAGACCTCTGATGCTAGCAGACAGTCTGTCTAATCTCCTTAGTTCAGTCTGTGTATCAATCTTAGCATCATTTTTTCGAACTTGTCAGGGAATGTATACAGGGTAAAGTCGACAATCTCCACCTCATAGAAAAGCTTCTGGCTTCACTAGGCTGCAACTACTGGAATCAATTTTGAAATCAAAGACCAACCTCCAGCCTTTGTTTTTCATCACTGGCATTAAAAGAAATGACAGGAGTGACTGAAACTAGAAATTTTCTTTTACCACCATCAGGACGAATTGGGAACTGATTATGCACAAAGCTAGAACCCAAGACAGAATCTAGGGTGGCCACCACATGCGACAGAATCCCCCGGGCACTGAATTCTGTAGGATCTTGTACGCCACTACCGTAAAAAAAGAAAAAGAAAAGAGGGACTGTTTATTGAGGGAGACATTATAATTTTTGTTGGAAGATAATGTAGACTTAAACAGAAACAAGCAATAGGAAGAAGTGTAGATGGATACATGGTACAAAATCCACCATATCCCCAATTGTCGTACAATAATTTTAACGGTCATTTTCTTAATTCTAATTTGGAGATTATGTTTTCATGCTTACAAATAAATGTACCTGCTGGTACGTACGAGCTCCACCAAATATAAACTATAAGCTTAGACATGTTAATTCCTAGTTAATGCATGATTGTGGTTCATAGAATTTCGAACCTCAAAGTAATTAGAAAAGTTCAATTGCATAATTATTATTTTCTCATACATTAGCCGCCAAGATCGTAAAAACCGGAGCAATTAAGTATACAATATCAACTGTGAGAGGAAGGAATTAGCAAAATTAAGGCAATTACATTTATACATTTGTATGGCAACTTCATGTGCAAATACAAACAATAATGCACTTGCAGTAACAGTAATTATGATATCACTAGCCAATTTAGCCATATAAATGTAGGCTCATTTTTATCCATAAAATAGATGTCAAAATTGTAATAATTAAAAAAAAAAAAAAAACTATAAATAAGAGAGCTGAAATAGAAATCAATAACATACTAGTTAGACCATGAGCCCTTGCTCTCTAGCTTTCTTCAGCCACTTAAGGGTAACCTCCAATGTTGAGTAAGCAGCAACATCAGTTAGACTCTTACTCTCAACAGCATAATCAAACACTTCATATGCCTCTGCAACCCTGCCGTCCCTACAAAGCGCTCTGACAAGAGTAGCATAGGAAGCAGTCTCAAGCATAATACCAGCTGACTTCATCAGCTCATACAACTCCATTCCTTTCTCCATCAATCTACACTTGCACAACCCATGAAGCAGCGTGTTATAAGTGCATGCATTCGGGCTACACCCCTTTCTTTCCATCTCCTCCAACAAAACCACTGCACCCAATGCATTCCCTTCTCTACACAGGCCATTCATCAAAGATGTATATGTAACAGCATCTGGAAAATGCCCTGATTCAACCATAATATCTAAATACTTTCTAGCTTCTTTAACTCTCCCAGATTTTGAGAGCCCAAAAATCAAAGTATTAAATGTCACAAGATCCGGCTCGACACCTTCCTCTTTCATTTTCTTATACACCTCAATTGCCTCACTCCCTTTACTCAACATACAATACCCTTTCATAATAGTATTATAAACATAACCATCTGGCTTAAACCCTGACTCATGAAGCACACCAACCAATCTCATTGCCTCACGCAAGTTCTTTGAATTACAAACATTATCAATCAATATGGTATAAGTAACAAGATCAGGCTTTATGCCAAAAGAAATCTTCATATCATCAATAAAACCGTAGACTGTACTCAAAGTTCTACACTTGCATAAATTCTTAACAACAAAGTTGAACGTAAAACTATCAGGCGGGCAATGCTTTAAAGAAAGCTCTTTTACCAATTCCACGGCTTGATCGATGCGTCCTGATTCGCAAAGCGATCGGATAGCAACATCAGTGGTGACCTGGTTCGGTTCGAGCCCATTAGTGACCATCAGATTGAGGACTTGGTGAACAGGGGAGAGGGAAGAATCAGGTACTTTGCAGGATTGAGAGAGCAAGATGTGGTAAGTCGATCGGTCAGGGGAAAATGAAGGGTGGGTTTTGATCATATGGTGAAGAAGGGAGATGGAGTCATTGAAGGTGGAGATTGAGGCATAGGATTGTAAGAGAGTGTTGTGGAGTCGAAGATCAAGTGGAGCCTTCATTGTGGCAACGATGGAGTTGAAGACTTTCTTGGCGGATGAGAGGTCTGAGGATTTGAATAGGGGTTCGGTTTTGCGGGATCCTCGGGAAGTGTTGGCTTCCTTAGAATGTTGGGGTGGTTTCTTCTTGGTGGTTTTGTCGGGAAACTGATGAGGAGTTGCTGTTGGGGACTGTGAAGGCAGATTTCTAATGAGAGAATTTGAGATTGCAGGCCGAAATGAAGGTGGGATTTTTCCCATTATTCTGCTTCTTCTTCTTCTTCTTCTTCTTCCTCCTCTTGAAAGAGATATTGGAGTTAGGGTTTTGCAGGGTTTTAAGACTAAAAGCCTGAAGGAGAATCTGAATATGGGCTGGGTAGGTTTGGTCCTCCTTAAATTTCACCAAACCCAATTCCAATTGTTCAAACCGAATCCTTTCATATGAGCCTCAAAAATCATTTTAGGGCCCAATTGCTTAAAACAAACTTCTAAATATTGGCCCAAAAATGAAGTTCCATTAATCTTTTTTTATTATTACTATTTTTAGGAAAACAAAAAAAAAAGTAGCCTTATTGGTTGAATCTCCATCTACCAACTAAAATGTTTCATTTATTACGGAATCAATCAAATTTACTCATATTTAGATATGAAACAAAGGGTACAAAGTACTGTGATAGCTCGTATAAAGCCTGATTCTTTTCTTTTGGGTACGTTACTGATTTGGATATGGAAGTAAGTTTTGAAATCTAATTATACTTTCCATGGAATTAAACTCTCAATGTTAATTATATGAAAATACGATTTATTACTTTTTATTTTAAATAATTAAAATATAAACGTTTCATGTTTCATATCAATAAAATTAAATATATTTTTATTTGTTATTTTTATATAAGTGACGGTCTACAAAAATACTGATAAAAATATTAACATGGAATGTAAATTTTTTTATCAGTAAATTTTTTCAAAAATACTTTGTAACTATTGAAAAAAAAATTTATAAAAATATAATTTTAAAAAAATTATATATATTTACATCAACAAATATTATAAAAAAATAAAAAATTTCATAGTTCAAGTAGCAAATTAAATGATATCAACATCTTTTTCACCTACCACTTGTGTAAGAATAATTGGATATATATTTAATTTTATTATTATAAAATATTTAAATTTTAATTGATTAAAATAAAATTTGATTAAGATAAAATGTAATAAATTTATTTTTCTATAATTAACGTTGAATATTTATTTTTATTTTTTTAAATATGAAAAATATATTTAAGAATTAAGCCTTTTGAAATCCAAACTTCATTTCTTTCTTCATCATCTACTAGTCCTGATCTGGATCTTTCTCAGCCCACTTGTCAACTTGGTGACAAGAACGATGTGTTGGGTTGTTTTGTGTTGCGTGCAGTGGTGGAACCAATTTGACACCTGCACATCATATAATGACAAACCCAACCCTCCTCCCTTAATCGATTTGATTTTTCGGTGATCTGTCAATAGTTAACAGGGACAGGTCACAATCTCAATATTTCTATTACAAGAAAATAAACAACCCCATGAACTTGATTAGGCTAGCGGTAGCGTTGGAAGAAAAAATACTGACTCTATCTCAGTAGCAAATATTTATATCGATCGACAGTCCATACCTGTATTTTTCATACCATGACTGATTCCAGAGACGTCTTAGCTTCCTCGGCCAAAGTCCCTATGGATCGTAACACTCTTAATTCTGAAAGGCGGTCATGGCCCTTGGTTATTTTCTTATCCACAGTGCTTCCTGTGGTTGCATCTATAGTTGTCTACCACCTTGACTCGTTCGACGCGGCTCCTATGCCCCTCCACGAGTTGAGTCTGCCCCCCGAGCCGGCCTTGCTGCGTAACGAGCGCATGCTACTAGGGGCAGAGTTATTGGGTGTGGGGAAGCTTGAGGGGCCGGAAGATATTGCGTATGATTCCAGGTCAGATATAATCTTCACGGGATCTATAGATGGATGGATCAAGCGAGTTTCCAGGTTCAACAAGTCCGCCGATGACACGGTTGTTGAGAACTGGGTCAGGACTGGTGGTAGACCGCTTGGCCTCGTTCTAGGACTCAACAATGAAGTCATCGTTGCCGACGCTTATAAGGTGGGTTTGTTTTAGCACTATTAGTATACGTTGTTAACTAATTTCACAAGTAGAGCAACTTTGATAGTCTACAAATTACAACTTAAGCTCTCCTTTTTTTCTTTTTTTTTTTGCATGATGCTACTATACAAGCAGTGGTAACTGACACTGTGTATAGTTGCCTATGCAATTACATTATGTTTAAAGTTGACTTTTAAATGCAGAGTTATTAATGAACCACACTTTCATTTGATTGTATATACTGTGTCTTTGGATAAGCTCTGTCAATATGATCAGGTTTATTGTGTGGACCATAAAAAATAAATTAAAAAAAAAAGGCAAAAGTAAAAGGTGATTGATTTTAATTTTTAATGTCCATAAATTATTTTCAAATGCATTTAATTCCGTAACTGTTACTGATTAAAATATGGTTTCATTCAAAAAATCAACAATAACCACAAATAGATAACATAATAGTAGCTGTATGCAAATCTGTTCTCTTCGCTTACTGGAGCTGTATGTATGTATGTATGTATATTATACGTATAGGGGCTACTGAATATAAGTAGAGATGGTGCTATGGAGTTGCTAGCGGATGAAGCCGGAGATTTGAAGTTCAAGCTGACGGATGGTGTGGATGTAGCAAAGGATGGCATGATCTATTTCACAGATGCTTCCTATAAGTACAGCTTGCACGAATTCGAACAGGACGTTTTGGAGTGTAGGCCTTATGGTCGACTTATGAGCTTTGATCCCGTCTCCAAACGAACCAAGGTGCTGCTCAGCGATCTCTACTTCGCTAATGGAATTGCAGTGTCACCTGATCAGGATTATCTAGTCTTCTGCGAAACCTCCATGTATGTCTGCAGTAGCTCGCACCATATATATCTGATTTTTGTCTGATATATTAACCCCTTGTTTCAGTGCATGCATGCTTCTTTTGGCTAATAAAGAGTCGTATATTTTGACAGGAGGAGGTGCAGAAAGTATTACATCCAGGGCATAAAAGAAGGACGAGTGGAAAAATTTATCGATAACTTACCAGGGATGCCTGATAACATCAAAAATGATGGAGAAGGCCATTACTGGATTGGAATGGCCACGGTAACAATGCTATTATTGAGCACCGAATAGCTAGTACTAATTAATAATGGATGCTCTAGCCTCTGATGAATTTATTCAGCATTATTCATCTCTTTTCATCACTCCTCTCTATCGACTTCGAGTAATTAATATTTAGCACTTGACGATGAATAAATGTTTAAATTACTAACCTAAATTATGCAATGGTAGCCTGATGATCAGTGGCTGCATGCAGCTGGTAGTTGATATATTAACGATGAATATATAGTAATTGTAGTGCATTTGGTGACAGGAAAATACAATGTTCTGGGATTTAGCATTCAGATATCCTTGGTTTCGAAAGGCAGCAGCAATTATTCAGAGGTTGATCGGGCGAGTGAGTATGGAGAAAAATGGTGGCGTATTAGCTGTAGACATGGATGGAAAACCTGTGGCACAGTATCAGGATGTTGGATTAAATTTGATTTCAACTGGAATGAAGATAAGAGGCCATCTATACTGTGGTTCCGTCCTCTACCCCTATATTATCCGCCTCAATCTGCAACAACATCCAGGGCAACTCAGTTAAGTCTCAATATTAATAAGGCTTTGAACGGCCATTTCTCGATACTACAAGTGTGCAACTCAGTTTAGTCTCAATATTAATAAGGCTTTGAACGGCCATTTCTCGATACTACAAGTGTCCTCCCAACTTGTATGAAGTTGCTACTAGTTAATTAATTAATAATCTTGTTTTATATTCTTTAAGCTGACTTAATTTAAGCCGTCTTCCACTTAAAAAGCTAGCAAAACTAGCTTTTCAACGAGAAGGTTTACACTTTCTGACAAGAAAGTACTGACAGACAAAAAAGTACAACTTGAGGTTCACTAGGACTGGTGGATCAATGTAATTGGTTTATGTGTATGGTTGAAAGGCATGGGTAATGGGCGGTATATAGGCTATAGAAGAGGCATCAGAGAGGTAAATAATGTTATAGAATTAATTATTAATTTAGTGATATATATATATATATATATATATATATATGTCAAAAGAAAGTGTTGTGAGATATACGCTACCAGAAATTCAGAATCATCGATAGCCACGATGAGAAGCATATGACCGTTCTGACATTTTCAATCTCCATAAAGGATACTAATAATTTATCCAGAACCTTCAACGCTGCGATGCCGAACTCAAGTTCTGAATCGAACTTGCAATCTCAGGTTTCCAACTCTGTTTATCAACCTCGAAAGACTTTATGGCCCTTCACTCTTGTTTTATCCACAATGGTTCCTGTACTGGCAGCTGTGCTTGTCTACCAGCTTGACTCGTTTGATCCAGCGCCTTTGCCCATCCACGAGTTGGGTCAGGCACCCATGACTGTCTTGTTGCGCAACGATCGCATGCTACAAGGAGCAGAGTTCGTGGGCGCAGGAAAGTTGCAAGGAGCGGAAGATATCGCATATGATCCCAAGTCACAACTCATCTACACGGGTTGTGAAGATGGGTGGATCAAGCGTGTCAGGTTGAACGATTCAGCCGTGGAAAACTTGGTTAACACCCATGGTAGACCACTAGGACTCGCTCTTGGACCTAACGATGAAATTATTGTAGCTGATGCTTACAAGGTTAGTTACCTTTTCTACACGGTACTTGGCCTGGAAGCTACCAAAATCAATTTTTGAAAAGATATGATACAGGTATATATATATATATATATATATATATATATATATATATGGCAACAATTGTTTCAATCTATATTTTACTTGACAAATAAGTAATGCAAAGAATGTTGATTTCTGTATAAGCGATGTCTTCCATATAGACAAAGGTCAACTGTTCTTCTCAATGACCTCTATCCTTGATTTATTCTTTGATGAGAGATTACATGCCCCACCATTAGAGCAGACTTTGCTCCTGGATGAGTTGACCGGATCAGTTAATCGATTCTCCTTGATAACAGGGACTGCTGAATATAAGCAAAGATGGTAAGGTGGAGCTGCTAACGGATGAGGCTGATGGCCTGAAATTCAACCTTACAGATGGTGTAGATATAGCAGAGAATGGAATGATATATTTTACAGACGCTTCATACAAATATAACTTGCATGATCACTTTAAGGACGTGCTGGAGGGTAAACCTCATGGTCGATTTATGAGCTTCGATCCAGTTAGCAGAAAAACCAGAGTGTTAGTCAGCGATCTTTACTTTGCTAATGGAGTTACAGTATCACCAAGTCAAGATTCAGCAATCTTCTGTGAAACCATTTTGTATGTTGCCCTGGTTCTAACCTTGTAATCTTTATTACCAAAGCCTTCTGCTGCCATTCTGATCTGATGATTTTAAAAGCTCGACATTGACAAAGAGTTTTAACTTTAATTGAGATTTTTTTGACATGGGTTGATAACAAATTAAATTGCAGGAGGAGTTGTAGAAAGTATTACATTCAGGGCAACAAACAGGGACGCCTGGAGAAATTTCTTGATAATTTACCAGGCTACCCTGATAATATTAAATATGACGGAGATGGCCACTACTGGATTGGAATAGCCGCGGTAATACTAATTTCTAGCTTATTTATTTCCATAAGCATATCTTCGAATGTCCCATTTGTGGACAGAAACAACAAAGAAAGATAACCTACTATTTTTTCTTAACAATTTCTGATAATTTGAACACTGTTGTACATATTGAGCAGGGAAATTCGGTTGCATTCGACTTACTATTAAGGTATCCTTTCATCCGAAAGGCTGTGGCAATCATGGACAAGTACATTGCACGACTACCTAGCGGGAAAAATGCAGGCGTCTTGTTAGTTGATTTGGAAGGAAAACCAGTTGCGCACTACCAAGATCGCGAATTATCTACGATTACAGGCGGAATGAAGATTGGAAATCGTCTATACTGTGGCTCTCTCATCTATTCCCACATTATAAGCCTCAACCTGGATCAACATCCTGCAACTGCCACTGCGTGAGCAACAAACTTTGCAAAGCTGTGTTCCCTGCTGCATTGTTGTCAATATGGCTTTGTTTAAGTACCTGTGGATGGTAATCACATTTCAATAATGAGCAACTTTGAGACATTTTTATCTTCCGGTTTTGGAGAAAACTTGGGTTAGAATTAGCACATTATCACTTTGCTTTTGACCTCCACAGACATCTGCCGTCTTGCTTGCCTAATCATTTGATATGGGCCTAACGTAAACTGGGTCCTTGGCCCGTTGGAAAACCCTACTCTTTGGACTATATGTATGAACTATGAACCAACATAAAAAAGTGAAGTGGACAAGTGGAACGACCAGAACCAGGTTTCGAAAGCAAAGTCCAGCTAGCCAAGCCGACCCATGAGTTGACATGGGGAATTCAAAATCGAAGACGTCTTGCATCTGATTCCGCGGGCTCCGGGAGGGAGGGAGAATTCTCCAGCAAAGTTTTATATTGTCAATTCAACATGACATAAACGAACGTGAATAAGCTGCTACGTGTCTGGAATCTTAACCGTTTAAACGCTTCATTAGCCACATTGATACCCGTTCACATGCTCCCCTAACCATCTCCACTAATTAATCAATCGCAATATTATTCTTCTTTCTTTCTATGACTATTGTTGACTATGAATGAAACTTTTTCTTTTCTTTCAAACGATGATGGCCGTCGGCAAGACAGAAAAAACTAAAAGAAAAAGAAAAGTGAAATTGTTTGAATAGGTAAAGACGAAGATCAATCCATTGATTCAAGCCATGTCATCCTGAAAGCTAAACTTTTTATGTCGCTTCTTATGGTGGGACACACTCTCTCTCTCACTGATATTATTAGTCCCATTGTCCTTTTTCTCTCTTCTATTACCTACTTTGGAGCTTTTGTTGGTTTCTCTCCTTCACAATTCACGCTCACCCAATATTTGCGAACCCTAAAAGGCTAAAACTTCCCTCACACCCACACACAGTCTCTGGCTCAGCAAATTTAATCTTAATCTTGTCCCTCCTTACATCCCATCTAAAGCCCAAGTAGGCAAATACACTGAAAAGCGTTTTTCTCTTTTAGTTTTTTTTTTTTTTTTTTTTTTGCAAATTTAATCTTAATCTTGTCCTTCCTTACATCCCATCTAAAGCCCAAGTAGGCAAATACATTGAAAAGTGTTTTTCGCTTTTAGTTTTTTTTTTTTTAAATGGCAAAAAGGTCGTTTATTGACTCGGAAACATTGCAAGAATCAGAGATAGAGGAAGAAGAGACAGAGACTGAGCATGAGGAGAAGCAAAGAGAGGAGAGGAGAGTGATGATCAGGGTGGTTCCCCGGGAGAGATTTGAGAGGAGGAGGAGTTTGATACAATACTCGCACTCTGCGAGCTGCAGCGGTGGTGGTAATCTTTTGTGTTGTCAAGTTGATGAATGTGGTGCGGAATTGAAAGATGCAAAGCAATATCATCGGCGCCACAAAGTCTGCGAGCGACACGCCAAGGCTGCCCTTGTTTTGGTTAAGGGCATTCGCCAGAGGTTCTGCCAGCAGTGCAGCAGGTTAAACTTTTTCTCATTTTGCTCCTTAATTATCAATATCCTTCTGTCATTTCGAATTTTTCCAGACATTAATGTCCAAATTAAGTGTTGTACACCTAATTGTAGTTCGTTGTTTATGGTTCTACTTATGCTGTCCTAGTTGTGAGCCTGGTTGTGCATATCCGGAGGAACATCGAAATGAAAGGAATAGTTGCTTTTAGCATGCCAAGCTATGAACTTTGCAATGCTTTTCTGTACATTTGGTGATTTTTGGACTGCAAAACGCAGGTTTCATGAAATTTCAGAGTTTGATGGCACCAAAAGGAGTTGTCGGGATCGGTTGGCTGGTCATAATGAGCGTCGGAGAAAGGTCCAATCAGAGCAACAAGCAGAGGATGTTAAAAGATCACCAACTTCGAAGATGAATAGTAGCATGGTGAAAACGAAAGCTGTAAAGGCATCCTAAGCACGGGGAAATAGCACTCCGAGGTTGCAGCAATACCCAACATTTTCGAATTAGATGACAGCAGTATTCTACCATTTCCATTTTAGATCCCTCGGGTTATACTTATATAATTCATCCAAAAATAAATATATTATTATTTATTCTACCATTTCCATTTTAGATCGCTCAGGTTATACTTAAGTAATTTATCAAAAAACAAATATATTGTTATTATTATATATGTGGATGCAAGTTAGCTTAGGCTGGAGAGTACTTAATTTTTGCCATGGGCGCCAACTGCCAAGTCAAAGTCAAAGTCAATAATACAAGGTGCCTAGTTTAATTGATCTTAAATTACAATCAAGGGCTCAATTAATATGCAAAAAAGATTATGCCTTATTAGCACAACCATGAAAACTAAAATAGTATATTCGGGCTCTTAGCCTAAATTATTCAACTACATTTGTCTGGAAAGCAGACGAAAACCTCACTGTCCAGACAACAATATTATGTTAGCAATGTCACTGCAGCAAAAATGATTTTTGATTACAAAATATGGCTTTACCTCAAAAAACAATTCCATGGATTGAGATTATTTAGACATAATAATTTCAATTGTGTATGTTAATAAAATCAACAGTAATTGATCCAAGCTCAAAATGAAAAATTTGTTTGGGAAATTTCCCCAATAGATGGCCAAATTTTCTGTAGAAAGCAGTGACTACTCAACTATCTTCTTACTCAGTCCAATGCAGCTATGACTGCATCAACAACCTCTTGAGTGGTACTGGATCCTCCAAGGTCCTTTGTGCGGTACTTGCCATCTAATATAACCCGTTTCACAGCAGTTTCCAATCGATCGGCAAATGAGGGAAACTGCAGATGTCTCAACATCATAGCAGATGATAGAAGCAGGGCAACTGGGTTTGCTCTCTTCTGTTCCAGCTGTTGCTCATTGCCCACATTTCCTGCCGAAGCCCCTTGCTCAAAAACAGCATGATCAGCCCCAACATTGCCTGCAAAAGCAGCACCCCAGCATTGGAGCAAGATTTTAGTCATACATACATGATTCAGAGAGTCCCATACTGTACTACAACTGGTGGCACCCAACTCTTTCCTGCCAACAATATCTTATAACCTAACCCTTTTAAAACTGAATAATGAAACGAAAACTAGGTTTTCAATGTAATCTCACATTTTTAGTATCAAACGTTATTCAAGGAAACAAGAGTACCATAACAGAAAGAAGGCTGCATGGTTTAAATTCCTCTCTTGGAAATTACACAATTCTTCGTTGTATAGTTTACAAACAGTGAGCATAAAAAACTAATCAAACTTTAGTCCCACAGCCAACATATAAGCAATTGCTATTGCATTTTAGATATGTGTGCATATACAGTTTTCTTGAAAGGACAGAGAAAAGAATAAAATTGATAGGCAAGAATTATTTGATTTTAATGGTTTAATGATCACCAATTTCTCCTTTTGGTAAAAGTCAAATTATGAACTCAAATCCATGTACTCATGTTCATATCAGAATTTAATCCATGCACAATAATTAGAACAAATTTAGTCCCTAGATTTTGTGGTTAGAAAAAGAGTGGATGGAGAATTGAAACAAAGAGAGAGAGAGAGAGAGAGAGAGAGAGAGAGAGAATAAAAAGTCGCTGACAGGGGATTTACATAACCAGAGAAAATCACATAAGCAGCCCACATGATCAAAATAATTGTTAGTTCAGCAACTTGACGTGATTTTGTAACTTTATTAGTTTTTGGACTGACATCTTACATCTTGATAAATTTATTCAAATTATTTAAATTCTGATTTTTGGATAAGTGCAGGGATCAAATCCCATAACTTGACCTTTGGTCAATAGCACCGAGATTCTGAGGACCCTCTTTTGTCATGTATTTATCAATTATTCAACAATATGAATGTAGCCCATTCCAGAACAAGGCACCAAATATTTAAGAAACAGAAGAACATTAAGAAGATTATCAACTGAGTGTGTCAATGGATGTACCTCCAGGCATAACTCCAGTTCCCCCAGCAATACCAGCAGCAGTATTTGCAACTAAATTGCCATAAAGATTGGGTGTCACCTGGAAAAAAGACCAGCCAACATCAGTTAGCGAATCATTAATTATAATAAGAAGAAAAGAGGAAACTAAGAGAGAAACAGGTTACTATAGTTGGAACAATAATCACCAATTTACCACTGTTTTCCGAAAGGTTGTCTACCATTCTGTTTTTCCCCCCCTTTTTTTTTTTCTCTCTATCATTTTCTAGATACCCCTTTTTTCCCTTTCCTAATGTGATTCTATAAGGAAAAAGGAAATCTTAGCATGTACAACTGTATGCAGAACTTGATCGCTCTACTGCTCTAGTTGAGAGGCTGGAAGATAGAGAAAGGAACAGAGTCTCTTAAAATAACCTACTTTCATTGACATTACCGGGGATTATCTAATGTCCAAGAAAGTGACTCGTTTATATGGCTTTGTTGATAGAGATAGGCTAGCAGTGTAGTATCATACCATATCATATCATCACGTTTAATTCCATCATTTTCAAAAGCCCATTTGTTTCAGGTTGTTTCTCTTGAATATGAAATTCTCAAACAAATTTATAATTTTAACCATTGAATATGACTCTCAATCATAACAAACATCAATAGCATAGAAAGATGGATACGAATACCATGACATCAAACTGCTCAGGCTTCGAAACAAGCTGCATACAGCAATTGTCCACAATTATTTCATTGTACTTAATCCCTGGGTACTTGGTAGCAACCTCTCGGCATGATTCCAAGAACAACCCATCAGCAAGCTTCATGATGTTTGCTTTATGCACAGCAGTCACTTTTTTTCTATTGTTTAAATAAGCATATTCGAATGCATATTTTGCAATTCGCTCCGAACAGAACTTTGTTATCACCTAGCAATCGAGTAGTATGAGACACAAAAAATAAAATAAAATAATCATAATATTTACTCAAATTTAGCATAAACATAAAGCATGGATGAAACGGAGTACCTTAAGGCTCTCGACGACTCCAGGGACGACCTCGTGTTCCAGTCCAGAGTACTCGCCTTCGGTGTTCTCTCTAATCACCACAATATCGACGTTCTCGTGCCTAGTAGGCAAGCCAGGCAAATTGAAGCAATTGACGAGCGATGCGTATAAATCGAGCTCTTTTCTCAGCTGGACGTTAAGCGAGCTGACACCTCCTCCCATCGGCGTCGCCAATCCTCCTTTCAAACAAACTTTATTCTTCTTAATCGACTCGATCACTTCTTGAGGCACGCGCTTCATGTCGCCGTGAACCTCATACCGCTCGAAATAGACTGGCGCGTGCATCGCCTCCATAACTTGCTCCACCGCGCCCGTCACCAGAGGGCCGATCCCGTCACCCGGGATCAAGGTAACGGCTCTCGGCGCACCGTCGCCCGGCCGTGGCATGTAGGTGACGGATCGAGTGGGTGTGAGGTTAGAACATGGAGAGATCAAGAGTTGCTTGAGGATCGGTATGGATCTTCGGGCCATCGGGCTCTGAGATATAGTCTAGTCGGGTCGGGTTATAAGGAAGGAGAGAGAAAGCATAGAGAGAAGGAATTCTGTGAGTGCTTTGCTTGGGCCTTCAAGTGGCCATTGAAAGACAAGAGAACAGAAGCGCGGAGTCAATAAAGTAAATTATTTAATTATGGAATAATTATTGTAAAGTAAGAAAAGAAAAAGTAATGGACGATTAGCGAACCAAGTAGCGAACCAAGAGTCGAGTCGCGTTAAGTAATTTGAATAATAAATTACGTCGGATTTAAATATTTAAATATTTTTATTTAATGTTTTATAAATTTAATTAAATTCTTTTATTATACATTTTTAATATTTTTAAATTAATTTATTATTTTATTTTTCATAATATATAATTTGAAATTAATAATTTGAGTTTAATGTGTCGAGTTCAAACAGTTTAAATATTTTATCAAATAAAGTTTAAATTTTAAAAATCAAGTTCTATCTATTTTAAATCGAATTTCAAATTTTAATTTTTTAGATTAAATTGAGTTCAAACCTAATACTAATACAATAATATTGAATTATCTCGACTCAATTACATCCTTAACCGATGCCATCCAACATTTTACTAACAAATTAACATCATCCATATTAGAAATTACCTCATTTTAGAAAATATCTCCTCTTGAATGCGTTTGAACATTTTTGTAAAAAAAAAAAAAAAAGAGTTTGAACTTTTCTATTCATTACTAATTAAAACAAAGAATTTGAAAGAAGCTTATATGGACAGGGCCATACTAATTATTTATCTAGAATAAAATGTGTTATATGTACTATACATGTAAAATTTATGTGATACAAAAAATAACAAATCATGTTGTCACGTTAAATTATTAATATATATTATTTTATTTCAATGAATCAAACCCTTCCCTTTTACTATTAAACCAAAGTTAAAGCTTCTTTGGCATTGACAGACTTCTTTTCTCATTTGGTCTTTAAATGGAATTTGCGAGTCATAATAGCATTTATAAGATAAAAGTATTGGAGCAGCAATTGTAGCAAGCAAAGCAAACGAATATGATGAAAGTGCGAGGGAGGGTTGTTTAATTTCATCCCGAAGCAAGGCAATGAAAATGCAGTAGAAAAAGATAGTGGTGGGCCAGGGCATAGACCATGAGTCAGAGTGTGAGAAGTTTAGATTAGATGCACGATTTTGTGGAACAAACGAAGGCTGTTCTATACAAACAATGCTGAATGTCCCTAGTCGTTTACATGGCCATGTACATTACATACAATTGGATCTGTTGAGTTCAGTGCCATCGCTCACTAGTACTCCCCTTTTTTAAAAACAAGATACCATTCAGATGTGGACAATGAAAACCTCTGTTTCTTTTGGTTTACCTCCTGCTACCTTAGCTACTCTACTCCTACTTAAATGACAAAACAAAAGTTTGAGTTGTCATTGCATGCATAACATCCTATATATTAATACTTGATGATTCTTACTACCATGTATTAGTTAATGTGGGATTATTCTTAATATGTTCATTTCTTATTGGGGCAGAAACAATGCAGCATAAACTATATATAAATTAAAAAATATTGATAATAATATCTTTTTCTCATCACAAAATTTAAATTAGTTAAACTAAAATCAACCTTCCACGTTCAAAAAATTGTTCTTTTTACTACTAATATTATTATTCTTAAAATATGAATGCCATAGTTTCAGAAAAAAAAATAATAGTAATAAAATATGTTGTATAGTAAGAACTAAGCATTGTAGTGGTTTTGTACCCTAGAGAAACTCAAGGTAAAATAAATAAATAAATAAATGAATATGATTGATAGAGGAGCAAGTCTTCAAGACCTCAAACCCAACCCCAAGTTCCCAATAATGGTGAGGAACAGTGATAGGTGAGCCATTCAAAAAAAAAAAAAGAAAAAAGAAAAGAAAAGCCATCATGTCATGCATCAGACCGCCTCTGAAGAACGAGAAACACACTTTGTTTAACGAAAAATAAAGAGGCCACTTCCGCTGCACCACTTGTCTTACTCGTTTTCTATCTTTAGATTCCGCTCTTTTGCTCATACATGAATAGAGCTGTTCATTTGCAATCAATCCCTAGCTTATCTTTTCCCTTCCATCTTTATTCTCATGGGTTGTGTCAGTGATAAGCGTTGGGAGTCGTTTCCCGCGATGCTCTCAAGTGGGCTTTCTCTTAAAGAAAGAGATGATGCAGAGGAAACTAAAGTTAAGTCTATAGAGTTCCCTTTTGAGAAGGTGTTTCCGGTGTATGCAATGGGCCTTCCCAAGCCTGCCAATGACTCTGTTGCTAATTCGGGTCATGACGCAATTTGGGGTGCTGTGAGAGAGGAGGCCAAGTTGGAGGTACCCATTTTGATAGTTACTTGCTCTTTTTTTCATGGCGTGCTGCTTGAACGGACTGTTTGATCTGTTGGTGATGAGATTTTGATTGTTGAAGATTTTGCTTTGTGTTTCTTGTGACTTAGTTCTGTGAAGGAATGTCGGATTTATAAATCAGAAAGAAGTTGTTAGTTTCTGAGTTTTATGTTTGTAAGGCTGAATACTAGTCTCATGGTTATTTAACTTTCTATGCAGAATTTTCTTCGGGTGAGTTTGTTGGTAATCACATGGTCTTGACTCTTAACCTGTCTTCAGTTTTTCTATTATCACATGCATGTTAAATTGGAATATTGGCTGTTTATTTTGCCAGAAACTTAAGGCGCAGCTTATGTGTTTTATGATCAATTCTTAATGTGCTTGTCTAAAATGATCTCCTGGCTCCTAGTCTCCTTTAAAACGTGAATGGATTACAGAAGTTTTTTTTTTTTTTTTTGTTCTTTTTTTTTTCTTATGAAAGGAGGTTGTTTATTAACCTATCCTTCTTGATTTATCACAATGATTTAATATAGTTTTCTTTGCCTTTTGGTATTGTGTGAGATAAATTGATAGAATGCTACTTGCTGCAGGCAGAAAAAGAGCCTATTTTAAGTAGCTTTTTATATGCGAGTATCTTGGCGCATGATTGTTTGGAACAAGCATTGGGTTTCGTTCTTGCTAACCGTCTACAGAATGCTACACTCTTGGCAACTCAACTGGTGGATATATTTTCTGATGTTATGATGCATGATAGAGATATTCAACGATCAATACGCTTGGATGTGCAGGTAATTTTGTTAGTTTTAAAGATGGTATAGAGTTGATGTCTGTTTGTAGAAGTCTTTGCTTGAACCATCATTTTAACTGTTTTTAGTTTGGATATATTTCTTCTGCAGGCATTCATAGACAGAGATCCTGCTTGTTTGTCATATAGTTCAGCTTTATTATATCTTAAGGTAATATATATTTTTTCAGCTACTTGCTAATGTATGCACAATGTCATGACTTTTATGCAAATCAGTTATTTACTGCCCTTGTTTTTAAATTGGGGTTGTTGTATTCCTTATGGTGAAAAGCTAGTTGATTTATTATGATTTCAGACATAAAGAGAAGATATTTTAAGAGATGAGAAATGAAGGCTTTTAACTACTGTTGTGCATCCAATTCTATCAGTCAGAGTCATTTGTTTTCTGGGACACCATTCTCTGATCTCTCCGATATGTTACATGTTCCTTTTCAGGGATATCATTCTCTGCAGTCGTATCGAGTAGCACATGCCTTATGGAAGCAAAGGCGAAAAGTGTTGGCACTTGCATTGCAAAGCAGGATTAGTGAGGTAAGGTTTTGCATCTGGTTCCTTGATTAGGATCATGCCTTTTTGGTTTGCCATTTTAACATATCTTTTACATACCTTTCAGGTTTTTGGAGTTGACATACATCCAGGTATATTTATTTCGTACTTTAATTGCATCATGTCTTTCCTGCTGTTGGCTATATATAAATTTATGGTTATTAAGTTCTAGCAGGAATTATATGACATCTTATGCATAGAAGGGTAGAAAGAGTTGTAATTCTGTGGTTTTGTTGTATGAAACCTCTTATAAGATCTCTCTTTCTTTTTGAGGGTTTACAAAGTGATTATTGCCTATTCAGTTTAGTGCCCATGAAGATAATGAAGGTTTTATAGTTCTCATGTAATAATGTATCTCAACTTCCTTCCTTGTGTCATGATTTGATGTAGCTGCGAAAATTGGAGATGGCATACTATTGGATCATGGGACTGGTGTTGTTATTGGTGAAACAGCAGTTGTGGGAAATCGTGTTTCATTGATGCATGTAAGCCACTCTGTTGCCATTCAGAAAATATGTCTGAAACTACCTAGTTGTTTAAAGCATCTTACTTTTGTGTTCCTTATTTCTTTATTACACTCCACTGTTAATAGTTTGAAAAAAAAAGAATAGAAATCAGAATTGAAAGTATTTCTTCAGAAATTCAGGAAAATCCTGGTTGATTTTGAAGCATGGGATTGATGGCTAAACTGTTCAATATGTCCATAGAGTTGGGTTTGGATTTTGATTCTGGATAAACTTTAGTTGATGATGATATCATGAACCATATTTTCTGAGTCTTTCCCATCCTCAACTTCCTATCCCATTTGTTTATTCACAGGAGGTCTTGATGATACCTTTCCCTTTCCTGTACACATCTGGACCAGCAATGCAAGTGCCCATTTTCAGACCTTTTTTCCGCATTTAATAGCATGAGATGTGTGAATGTCCATAAATGTAGATTCTTTCAATTCAGTATGAAGGGCTTGCTCTTTTGATTATACTGTTCTTTATGTTTCCCGAATTACTTGGAGTCTCAACTCTCAATGTGTTTTATCTCCTAGATGGAAGTACCAACATCTATGGTATGAGAGAACCTGCTAATCAGTTACATCACATGATGCTCTCTTTCAGGGCGTGACCTTGGGTGGGACTGGGAAAGAAATTGGTGATCGCCATCCAAAAGTTGGTGATGGTGCTCTACTTGGTGCATGTGTGACAATACTTGGGAATATAAAAATAGGTGAAGGTGCTATGATTGCTGCTGGTTCCGTCGTATTAAAACACGTTCCTCCACATAGGTAGATTGCAACTTTCCCAAATATTAATGATTGCATTTTATTTGAAATTTATTGACTGAATCTTAAATGTTTGATATACAATCTTGGGGTGTTTTGAAGTATGGTGGCAGGTGCTCCAGCACAGGTAATTGGATCCATAGATGAGCAAGATCCATCTCTGACAATGAATCATGGTAGGTCTTGTGACATAACATCGGAATCATTTAGGGTGGATTTGCATTAGTTTCGTGCATTTGCTACAACTTTGATCATCATGGCTGGGTTATATGTTATGGAATCTGGGAAAAATGGAGAATTATTTCCTTAAGAATATGTAGAAATGATGTAATGAAAAAATGACTTGATTAACTATTTCTAATCATCTGTGTTGTGGTATTTGAAAGTTGGAACTCATGGCTGGAATCTTTTTATAATTGCATAGATGGATTACTGCTAAAAGTACATAAAATGAAAATTTCCTGAGGATTTGTTACAATTGCTGTAAATGTTCTGATGTCATTACTTTGTCTCTGTCTATCAATGCTCTCATGTTGTCTATTTAAGAATTCTCTTTGCTAAGCTTTAATTCTTTGATTCGAGAGGAGCACAGTATGTTTCGGAACTTTGCATCTCAACCCAAGACGCCATCCTCCCTTACTTTAGTTTCATTACTAGATATACATCGGCCCTGACTGCAATGCTTGCTATGATAAACATGCAGATGCTACCAAAGAGTTTTTCAAACATGTAGCAGCTAGTTTTAGAGAGGGAAGATCTAATAGTAAGTATTCTTTACTTCCCTGTCTCCATCCTTTATGAGAAAATGCGACCGGGGTGTTTCAGCAATTATGATTTCTTTGCTGTTGTTTCTTCAATGCTTTTGATCGGTGGGACTATCACTCTGACTTTATCTTTGCTATGGACAGCGATATTTGCTTGCCAAAACTCTAATCAGTTTAGTTTACTTTTCAGAGCCATTGGGTCTGGAAAACAAGGATGGTGTACTTGAGGGTGTCCATGGGCATTGATGTCCTCTGGGCTCTGCCAATGCCAATGAAGTTATTTCATCAAGGGAGAATGGTTGTAGTCTGTACTGTATATGTAAGAGAATAAGAAGAGAAATTTATAATGTAATAGCCATAGGTCATTTGATATTTATTGCCCACAGCAATCAAGCCCAAGTTGTTCATGGTTTCAGACAGGAAGAATTCAATGAAATCTAGGAAGAAATACATGTCTGACTGTGCCTTCCGGCTGTGCATGTGAGAGCTAAACTAGATTTGGAGGTATCCGATTTTGAAGGATATCATGGCTCTTATCACTGTGACTAACGCAAGTGGTCAAGTTATTAAAACATTTTGTGTAGCTTTTAGGAAAGAGGAGAAGTACTGTTCTGTTCTTTTCTTTCTTTTTTTTATTTCTTTTGACTATTGTTTTGGAATTTTCCAAATAAAGAAATAATTCTTACATAACTTGGATTACATGTACTTTACGTTGGCGAAACGGTTTGAAGACTTTTTAAGCTAAATCGTAATTACTGAAACACCCTCAATGAAATCGTAAAATTCTGTGAGCGAAGGACGTGTTGCCTTCAGCTGTTAAAACTTGGAATCAAACGCCAAGTAAGCAGGGGACGGTGAAGTTTCCTGCTTTGCCTTTTGCCCATCCTTTTCTCTACCGATGTAGCGTCAAGCCCAGAAAATGAAGCTTCGGGACCACACCTTTCACTGCTTTCAAGCTTTTGCCACAGGTGACTGCCCTCTGTGTAAAGCATAGCCATGGCCACAGTAAAATATTGTATTTTTTTTTCTTGCATTCAGTCCTTCATGACGACTTAATGTAAAAACCAATCACGAGGGAGAATGGTATACACACAGCAAAACGCAAATGAGGATGCAGCTTGTATTGGCTTCATTCATTATTAGTAAGCTCGAGCACCCCAAAAGCACATTCCTTTTCATTTTTTCTTACTGATTCTCACAATTCAATGTGGAAGAAACTGAATTAAAGAAGTATTTATAGCCTTCATATTCATTTTCCCCCCTTGTTTATACTGTTCATGACATCTCGCTCAAATCCACTTCCCGGCCAATTTTCACAATGGTGATGCCCGATTCCCAACGTTGCTCGGAGGTGAATTTCTTGTTCCAATCTGCAGCAACTTGATCAAGGCAAGAGATTTTTTTTTTTTTTTTCTGGATTCTTTCTCTTGATTTTCATAATATCGTTTAGTTTTTGTAACAGACTAGAAAAAAAGGCTACTCAGTCAGAACCCTGCAACAGTAGGATTGGCAGTTCTGCATTTAAACCCCTGGCATGTATTGATATAAATGTAGTGAAATTTATAATCGAAAAAGATAGACATCGAAATTCAAGCGACCTTTATTAGATCATTGAACATTGTGCAAATCATGTTAATCTAATACCAAATCTTGACAAACTCCCCCCTGCTTGGAACTTACAGCATTTCCCGAAGAATAGCTTGCAATTTATCATAGTACTCTACCCAATATAAATCCAAAGCAAACATAAAAGATAAGACGAACATGAGACCAAAAAAACAAAACAAAAACAACAGGCATGAATCAAGCATGCCTTGCCTGGAAATCCTTCATGAGAGCAACTAACTTCTCAACTCCAGCCAAAGGCATAGCATTATAAATAGAAGCTCGCACGCCTCCCACCGACCTATGTCCCTTGAGCTCCACCATCTTCTCCTTAGCAGCTTCCTTCAAAAACTCAGCTTCCAACTCAGACTTCTCCAATGTAAATGGCACATTCATCAGCGACCTCACTGATTTCTCAACAGGGCACCTGTAGAATCCCTTACTTTCATCAATGGCATTGTACAATATGCCCGCTTTCTTTTTATTCTTCTTCTCAACCTCCTCTAATCCTCCCTGCTTCAAAAGATCTTCAAACACCAACCCACACATGTAAATTCCAAAACAAGGAGGTGTATTGTACAAAGAGTTGTTCTCAGCGTGGATCTTGTAATCAAGCATCACCGGGGTAACCTCTTGTGCATTTCCTATAAGATCCTTCCTGACGATCACGATGCAAACCCCTGATGGCCCCACATTCTTCTGCGCACCAGCATAAATCAACCCAAACTTGGTTACATCAACAGGCTTTGAACAAAAATTGGACGACATATCAGCTACAAGAACCCCATTTGGATTGCTTGGCACTGGATAGTCCTTGAACTCAACCCCATAAATAGTCTCATTAACGCATATGTGCAAATACTTTGCATTTGAGCTTTGCTCTAAACCATCAAATGAAGGGACCCTAACGTATTTCTCAGATTTCCCAGACCAAATGACTTTTGGCTTGCAATATATCTGGGCTTCCTTGAAAGCCTTATCTCCCCATGAACCAGTAACCAGATAATCAACGGTTTCATCGGGCCGACAGAGATTCAAAGGGATGGCAGCAAACTGCGTGGTGGCCCCACCTTGGAGGAACAAAACAGCGTAGTTTGCAGGGATGTTGAGAAGGGTACGGAGATCGGCCTCGGCTTTTTCGATAATAGAACGGAAATGTTTGCCACGGTGGCTCATTTCCATAACGCTCATGCCGGAACCATGCCAGTTGTAAAGTTCGGATTGGGCCTTGAGGAGGACGTTCTCGGGTAAGGTGGCGGGTCCAGCGGCAAAGTTAAAGACTCGATCTTGAGGCTGGGATTGGACGGAGGGCCAATCTTGGATTGGGGTGGCTGCTGAACATGAGATTGAGAAGGGTTTGGCAGACCTTTGATTGGTGAGAGTGAAGGTGGTGGATATGGGTTTGAGAAAGGCGCGACCTTGAGGTGTCTTTTGGAGGAGAAGAGAATGAGGGGTGGTTGAGGCCGTTGCTGCCATGGCTGTCGAATTCAGAAAGAGAGAGGGGAAGCAATTTTTTTTTTTTTTTTGGGAATGGGAGGGAGTGTTTGGTGGAAAGATCTGAAAACAAGAGGGAGTGTTTTTAAAAGGGAAGTGTTTGATTGATATTTCTCTATTTTCCAAGTTCCGACTCCAACCAACCAAGGAGCAGGCCTTGCTCGTGGGTTGGTGAGAGAAGTGGACAAATGCAGCGGCGTCGTTTTTGATTGATATTTCTCTACTTCCAAGTTCCTGTCTCGTTTCAGTGAATCATGAGTCTCATTCAATGATCTAGACGGTTTTAGTGTCCCTTTCTCTCTGTATATACTATATGTAAATGTTCATATCATACAAAAAGAGACAAGAAATGAGACTAATATGTTTGGTAAACAACACTCAATTCGAATACAACTGCAAAAGTGAATATACCATTTGGAATTTGGATGCCATACTCATTTCCCGCACCTAATACATTTTTTCTTTGTCTTCTTTTTTTTTTTTTTACTATTAATTAATTTTCCACAATCAAAAGAAGAAACAAGGAAGAAAAGAATGGTGGTGTATCATTAACAAATTATTGTATCAAGGAAATACAGAAATCAACCATGGCTGTAAAAGACATTTTTAACAACCCAGGCTGCTGCAGGCTTAAAAATTTTCATAATTTTTAATTCCTAATTGCAACCCAAAGTTGCTCCTTTATTTTCTGTCCTCCTCTATTCATCAAATCAGGTATAGTCAGTAGCTGCTATACATACACATTCCTTTCCTATGGTTGCGTGAGGGTCTCTAGTATAAATTTTGCAGGTTCAAATTTCGCTGTGTACCCAAACTTGGAAGTGCAGTACTTTCTATGTACCCCTGTTAGTTTTCCCATTGCTGCCTTCGCATGGAAACCAACCATCAGTCTTGAACATTCTCTGCAAGAATAAACAAACCAAAATCCTTACAACTTTTTTCCTATAGATTACCCTAATTAATTATAGGAATTAAAAGGAACGAAAAAACTCACAACAGCTGATATTCTGAGTAGCTGCTATGCCACTCGCATGTCCTACTCCACTGCTTGAACCCATAAAGACTGCATTGAGCTGTGTAGATTGCAGCAGCTGCTAATAGTGATGGTTGGAACTTAAGCATCTCGTATTCCACTAGGGCAAGCTCGATCAAGAAGAAGGATAGAAGCTCAAGCTGCTTTAATAAAATCGATTGCAAATATTAGTATCAAGCTGCATTAATATCAAGAGTTGATTAGTAACGGACCTTCTTGTCGCATTGAGCAGCCTTCAGGTACCTCCGCATGAAAACATATGGTGTTGGAAATGACATGTTAAACTGCAACGTGTTAAGCATCAATCTCTCCTACAGCAATTGAAAGGGGAAACAATTAGAATTTCTATGCTCCTTCATTTTGCAGTTTAACATAATTGCAGAGTGAGATAAGCTTTTTAACTACCATTTCGAGAACTTCTTTCCTAGAATAAGCTTTATCTGATATAAGGATTAAATCTCCCACAACAGGAACAGAAACCTCCTCGTACTTGCATGCTAAGAGCATAGCAACCAGTCCAACCAACTGAAGCTTTTTCCTCACCACTGTTTGTTGGGACAAAAATCTGTCTATAAGATTAACAGTAAGAAACAATGTCTCGCCCCTGAGGTCAAATTTGTCGTGCACCTGTTGATTTGCACAAGCCAATATGATCCTTAGACTCGATGAATTGAACAGCATTTATTACCATTTAAGGCATTGACATTTCTGTACCTCAATAAGCCAGTCAATCAGTATAGCCCTCATTTTCTCATTAATGTCAGACTGCTGCGTCATGTAGTTGGGTGAAACACAGCTAAAATTCTGCATAGAGTGAGCTGGTTTTAGTCATTTTCAGTTGATTAGATATGGTAACTAAATCTCAGGCAGATTCAAAATTTTACTTGACAAGGAAACAGAATAAGTTTGCAGGATAGCTCTAAAAAAAAATGAATGGGAAATGTGAACATGATAGGGGACTAGAGCGAAGAATTTAAAATGAGCTTATTGTTTGAAAAGGATGCAAGATTTCAATGAAAAGTGCTATGGACCTCCATCTTTCTATAGAAGGCATACAAATCCTCAACATAGTCGACAACAGCCAGTGGGTTCTTTGCATCACAGCCATCAATATCAACAATTGGCTCTCCAACTATATCCTCCATTTCAACTTCCTCCTAAATAATTTCACCAAACCCAGTTTAATGGAATTACAGACAATGAAAACGTTGCAAGAGTTCAAAAGAGGGAGAGAACATTTAGTAGATACCAAATCATCAGCTCTATTGAGCCTAGTTTCTTTTTCTTCTACGAACATGGGTACTGGGTGGTCTACACATGCCTTGTTTTCCTCCACATCTATAAATATACAATCTCCAAACTCATTTGAGCTTGGAATTGATGGTTTCAGCTTCTTTGTTTCCTGCTGAAGAGATAGAATGCCATCAGAAACAATGTTCTTATCATGGATTAGTAAGATCAGTATATTTTATCCCTGTGCTGTACCTCGGGGCAATGCCGTTGACTACCAGAATTTTGGGCAGCACACTTCCTGAATTTCAGCATATCAATTCAAAGTGAAGCAATTAGAATCTGAGGATTAATTAGTATCAGAATCATATAGAAAGCAAGCACTCTCAAAAGAATACAAGATTAGTTAAAAATGTTTTGAATCTATGATATTCTTGGCAATTTTGATTTGTAAAAAATGAAAATAAAATCACTTTCCAGTTGACTGGAAAGTTTTTTCTGTCTTGGACATTTGTCTCAGATCTAAGGTCCAAAATTTGAACTTTCCTTTCCTTTCTTTGTACCTTTACTCATTAGCCAAGCAACTAAAAAGAAAAAGTGAAACATAAAAAAAGCCAAGGTTCAAACACTTACCCGGTAACGGGCCTGCGCACTGGATCAAGCTGGCTGTTTTCAAAATTTTCATTTCTTCTGTTCAAGAAAACATTCTTAAAGTCAAACAAGGAAGCAAATGATTTAGAAGATATAGATAGTATATAGCAATGGGGAGAGATATACTCTGACAGGCCTCTCTTAGTAACAAAACAAGGGTATGCTCTAGCTCCTACTAAAGTCTGATTAATGGCACTCAAAGCTCTTCTGTTGTGCCTATTCTCCTGCACAAACTTCCTGCAACCCATAACTGCACCTCCTTCTTTATTCAAAAGAACAGAAAACCCACGTTAGATTGTGGGGTTGGTATAACACCCAAATTTCAATCTTGAACAGGAAAGAAGTCAAGCGAAATATACCTTGAAGAGTTGTGGATTTGGTAAGAATAGGATTGTTCTCATCAGATATATGATCCATTTTAGTTGAATATAATCTGAAAGAACAAAAAGCACCAACACCACCCCAAAAGAAGAAGAAGAAGAAAGAAATAAAACAAGACCAAGGGTAACCCTTTAAATTAGTAAAAGAAAGAGCATTTAAAGAACTTAAGGTCCCCTAGAAGCGGAAATCTAGAAATACGGATGGGTAGATAAGTAGAGGAGGAGAGTGTGTGAGACAGCGAGAGAGAGAGAGAAAAAAAAAAAAGGAGGGGGTTAATTCAAAAGCAACGGCTAGCTAGTGAAAAGTGACCGTTGGATGAGGAGGAGAGGGGTATGACTATGAGTTTCTGGGTAGTTTGTCCTAACAACGGTCACTAGGTTGGGTTTGTCATGTGGGTATGCCGCATGCAGCTGCCTCTGATTTTAAAATGATTATTACACTCTCTTTAACAACTCAGTTGAAGTGTGAACCGTGAATATTGACTTTGGTTCTCTTACAAAAGACAGAGACTATAACTAACTAGTAAGCTTTTTGGGGTTGTGGCTGGCGCTGGGGCTGGGGCTGGGGCTGGGCCTGGGCCTCGGACTGGTTAGGGTGGCGAGTCGGACAGATAAGAGGGCAGACGCGCTGTCTACGCTCTCCCCCACTTTGGGCTTTTTCCATTTGATCTATCAATCATTACAAAACAAAAAATACTTTCTTCTCCTCCATGATTGCGTTTACTTTGCATGGTTCGTTTGTTAGAGTTTTAATATTCCCATTCCCAATCCATTGACTGCTTTGCTTTCAAATTTGTGCATTCATGCTCTCCTCTCTCTCAAATATTTATTCAGACCAACATTCATAAGACACAACAGACATACCATGCTGAAAAAAATAACCTCTTCTCAACACCAAACCAAACCGATACGTTTAATATGATAATGTTTATAACCATATTGACCCGTTCAACCGTCAAAATTTTGCTAAGAAATGACAATTGCCTACATTAATTACCATAAACCTTCATCTACCTCTATCCTTTTATAACGCAACTTTGGTACAGACAATAATTTCAGTCAGGGTACAGGACAACCACATCCAATGCCCCTAGGGTAAATATGATTTACGGCTCAGTTGTTGCTGTTCCGAAAACTGTAGCATGTAAATAAACGAAGTCATCACTTGAAGAGACTGGAAAGTAAGGTTGCACCGTTTCTGTCCTTTACTGCTAAAGCCTTATGTTTCTCAGCTTTTTCCTTCACCTCTTCCTCGCCTAACAGCTTAACTACCCTTTGTTGCTTCTTACTTGCTGCATGTGGCGAAATATGGTGTTTCCACTTCTCTACCACCTTCGAATGCTTCTTAGCTTTCTTTTCTTTAGGGTTCTTGCGTGTCTCTTCCTTTACCGCCATCCTTTCCTGATTCAATATCTTGACTACCTTCAGCTGCTTCTTAGCCAAGTCCTGGAACTCCTCTTTAGCAACCACTTCTTGCTTCTTTTTAGCAAGACATAGCTCGGAAGGATTCTGGTTCCTATCAACCAATTTTTGCATTTTTGGCATCCCTTGCATGGCCTCAGGATTCAATAATGATGGGGTACGTTTTTTGTCTTTATTCAGTGGAAGTTGATTATTTGCCACAATTTCCTCGATTCCCTTTGCTCGCAGGTCTTTCTCACCATTCTCTGTTGCATCTCCAAGGGCACCATCCTTCATTGTTTCTAAAATAATTTTGCCAAGCACATATATTGTCTCGTATGGATCCCCTTTCCCAAGCAAGTAGTAGTTAATCTCGGGACTCTCTCTCTGTCTTCCATTTATGAAAGTTATAATATCTTCTACCATCAGGTCAAAAAATTTAGCAGTACCTTTTGCAGTTTTCTTCGGTACAAATACCTGGTAAAAAACTAATTTACTAAAAAAGATACATACACAAATACATGTGTACCAGAACAATGCCATTTTTTTAGAAACAAATGAAAACAATTCATTCACGAGCAAGTAAATGCATGATTTAGGGGCAATTCAGATGGCATGCTAATTTACCTCAGGTCTGGAAAACATGAGCATGTGTCTCCGATAAGAAATGCTAAAAATCCAATGAAGGAAATGTTACATCAAAGGCACTTACCAAGCCAGAGCATGGAGAAAACGGATATCTGGACATTGATTTAAATAGACTGCTTGTCTCTGTTAAGGCCCATACAGAATCTTGCACTAGAGATGCAAACTGAGTAACTTCTTTGGCAAGGTCTTCATCTGAGTTAGTTTCAGAAAACCCTGAGATTTCAGGTACATATTTAACTTCCACCTTAGCATGTTCTCTTGCAAACTCAACACCTTCCTTCCACTTTCCATGATATAGAACAGAAGCAAATGCCCAGACAACAAGAGCATCTTGAGGATTGTTTACCAATGCCAGGTGAAACATCAATAATCCAACCCTGTTCTATGCAGAAAAAATTATCATTAAGCACATCACAAACACTGAAATTCAAAATAACATGTAAATGCACTTGATACCCATCCACCAATTCCTTGGATTTACATATTATGATAGTTTCCATCCTGTTTTTGCTTAATGTGAACCATCATATGCAGTACAAAAACATTTCCACAGACATTTAAGCTCATTCTTCAAAGAAATAATATTTTCAACTCAATCTGCAGACAGGTTTAAACAGAGAATTGCCAAACTTCCTAGTAAAACAAAAAAAGGTCAAACTGCTCCTTACAATGACCAAGCTTTTGTTGATAATGATTACAACAAAGATGAAGTCTTGTGATATTCTAAGCTTGAAAAGTCAAAAAAAGGCAGGTAACTCACCATAGACTGCTATCGGCAGGGTGATCACAAGAAACCAACTTATCCAAATTGAAAAATAATTTCTGCCAAAAAGACAAAACAAAGATTCAGGAAGTAAAACCATCAAGCCAAAATTCTTGTTTTTGAAAGAACTTAAGAAAGTTCATGGACATGCAAGCCAGTGAAAAGAATCTCACTTCTTTGAAAAGTGCCATATTTACTGGAATAACACTGAGAATATTCCCAAAATTATGTCAAAACGATATCAAATTTTCAGGTTAAGTAAACAAAACCAGCTAAGCATAATTATTATCTTATTTTGCAGAAAACAAATACCTTTCAAAGTGTTATCAGAACTCAGAAAGCATTCAGATTTATCTTTATATAAGATAAACCTTACACTTAGTCAGAATCTCAAGACACTGCAGCAATATCGCCAAATTACTTGAATTTCAAATACTTTAAACATTGAGTATCTATGTTGTCCCGAAAGTAGGTAAACAGGCTTGATAAAGTCAAGTTAAATTGCATAGCTACCAAAACCCTCATAAATCCTCCATGCTACAAATAAGGAGTTCTTTCACCAATAAAGATAGAAATACAGAAAACAACTTGCAGTTTATATGAACCCAAGCTCACCATCAGCATCATGGAATTCTTGACAGATCTCTGCTGACTAATGTATGCTGCCTGTGAAGCAAACAAGTCTCAGATAACCTCTTGAATGACTAAATTCAAGAAATCAAATCACGTACAAACAGAAGCTAAAAATCCGTAAACCTGAAATGGAAGTAAAATATCCAGCAGGTTAAATCTCTGGAGCAAGCGGATGGATGACTCGGCAGCTCCATAAGACAGCATGTAGTTCAGTTCCAACATTAATCTGAACTGGATAAATGAAGAACATTACAATGGTAAGCATCATGCAAGACATTGATAACATCACCTTATTTTAAACCAAAAAGAAAAGGATCCAAAGGCAAAGGGTTGTAAATCAGACATCAGACACAGTAGGTTCTTTGTGCCTAGTTTTGGTATAGCAAGAGCAAATGTGAATGGTACAAGAAAGGGGGCAAGAAAAGACTCACAAAGGAAAAAAAGGAAGAGAGCAAAAGAGAGAGTTAGGAATGAGAGAAGAGTTATTATCTGGACAGCAAGAAAGTCTCAAGTATCATTTCTAAAGTACCTTATCTAAACCCTCAATGGAGGCTGAAAGATCATGCATTGCACGCTCAGTGTCCTCTGAAAATGACAAGCCTAGACGAGCTGCGATTCTTAAGCCGCGGAGAATTCTTGCTGCATAGGAAAAATACCTATTATTTTCAACTAGTGTCTCGTAATGTAGCAGTCATTCCATCCAAATTTATTATAAGAGCTTGCACCCAAGAAAGCTAGAATCACCTACCACAGTCCTCTTGAAATGAAACATGAGCAGGGATTATTGTCCGTAGCTGAGTTAACATAACCAAACAGAAGAGGCAGAGGGCAAATATTAGATTAAGTTATGAAAGACCAAAAATTGTTATTAGAAGCGGAAAATCACCTTTAAGGACTTCAGGTCTGACATTCCACTGTTGTAATCATAGATATTACGTGTAAAAGGGTCAAAGAATAAGCTGCATCCACAATTCAAATAAAATACTTCTGAATTAAATGGCATCAAACTCAACCTCTGTCATGGAGAAAGAAGGAGGAGTGTTGTCCTTCTCAAGTTAATAAATGGATTATGATAACTCTTTCATGGAATAAACATGAAAAGTAAATACATGAGAACTAATACCTATTAATAGTGAAGTCCCGATTCCTGCTATTTCTCCAGCGGATTAAGTCTTTTTCATTACCTCCCTTTGGGATTAAAGATGATAAACCTTTTTCTTTATCTTCATCATGTTTTGCAACTGTCTCAAAACTTGACACCTATTAGGACACACAAATTTAATATTTCCTATCAAGAAACTCCCCTATTCAGGCTCTTGTAATCCAGAAGAAATAACATAGAAAGTTTCTGATAATACTAAACCAAGAATTTTACCTCAATAACAGAATCTTTTATATGCACCATGCATATTGGAAATCTTCGACCAATAATCACGGCGCGACGAAATTTCTTCTTGATCTGTAGCAATTGTTTATCAATCCACATTCCCCTAGAAATCCTAGCTAAAGAAAGGGGGAATGAGAAGAAGAAACGAAAATATTGTAAGCAAACCTGTTTAAGATTAGCAGTGGTAATCACGTCAAAATCTTTAGGTATTCTGTTTAGCAGTAAATCTCTAACACAACCGCCAACTAAGTAGGCCTCAAAACCTGAAATATGCAAAACAAGAAAACTACTGAGCAAATTCAGGTATTGATTTTTATACAGAAACTAGCTTGCGATCGAATGAGTAAACTGAACGAGCAAAACAAACTTGGCTGAAAGACCCACTTGCATTTTAAAGCTTAAAGACCCCACATTAACAAGGCCATGGAAATAGGAAGCTATGTTAAGAAAAAAAAGAAGGTAAAATGTCAGAAAAACAAAACGAAATGGGCAGTAAAAGATTATTACCTTCTTTGTGAAGAATGTTCAATACAATCCAAGCCGGAAATGAAATCATAGAACCAGTTATCCCCGCCTTGCTTGCTTGAATCTTCTCCCATTTTGACGCGTCAGCTTCATCATTATAATAAGAATCGAGGGTTAAATTCTGAGTTAACGATTAAGGAAAAAAAAAAAAGGTTAAAAAGAAAGTTAAATTAGATAGAGTGATACTTGGATGAAGAGAAGGATTAGGCGCTGGAGCCATTTCAGAATATAATTCAGCTTGTAAACCCCTTTCGCCTAATGTGTGGTTGCATCTCTAAGCCAAAAACAAATACCATGTAAGACTCATTTTCGTTGAAAAATTATTCGGCGAATAGTCTCAAACGAAAGTATGGAGAGACCTGAAAGCGAGTCAAGGATTTGAGACGAGACAAGAGGAAACTTCTGGTTCCCCAAAGAATGCCCATGGATATAGCTCAGAAACATGGCGCGCGGCGTTGTGTCATGGAAGTAAAGGGTTCTCCACTTCCAAATTTGATTCGAGATAAGTCGTTGGGTTAAGGCCCCATGGACTCGTCAGAGAAAGTAAACTAAATATAGGATTAATAAGCCAGGATTAGCCCAACTCAGAAAACCCAACTGAAGGAGACTCCATTACCAGCCATGATCCCTTGTTGGTTGGGTTGGGCCTATGGCTATTAATTTTACTTTGTTTCTTAATTTAATACAACTGTTATTCTTTCATAGTTGCATTCACAAGACTGTTACATGTCTGTCTTGAAACAAATCATATTGGTAAGGATCATCGAAATAAGTTAGATTTGATTTTCGTTGTCAAAAATTATAATTTATAGTTTACGTTTATAAATGCATATGTAAAAGAAAATCTATTTGCCATCAACTTGAATAGATTGTATTTGCATGTTTACAATGATTAATTCCTAATTTTCGAATTGTTTCATTTTGATTTATTAACATTTATTTTGATCATTTTGTCACTATTTTTTATTAATAATTAAATATATATTCACCTTACATGTTAAGTGTTGCATAAGTCAAAATACGAGGATGTGATGAAAATGAAATCATTTTGAAAAGTTGAATGTTATTAAATGAAAACCGAAACACAAGTTTAGTTAAAAAAATGGTGGATAAAATAAATTCACCTATTTAATTTATACATAAAGAAACATGTATAACTAAATTTTTGCTATAAAAACATTAACTGTTTAACTAATAAACGAATTATATTAATTGATTATCAAGAAACACTTTGACAATTTAATGAATAAACAGATTATATTGGATTTTACAGATCATATAGATACGGTTTAATAGTTACACTAATAATGGATTTAAAGATTTAACAGATAAACGAATTATAAAATAGTTATAATCTCATTTTTTTTCTTTATATGAAATGATGAGACCTCAAGTTTTCCTTAAAGGGATGTGGATCCAGTAACATCACTACATATATATTTATGTTATAGAGAGAGCTTCTTTCTAATTATCCTCCTAATGTGAACATTCTTAAACAAATGGGTAATAGTATTCGTCTTTTCCACGTAAGAGTTGCCGGTTTTACTGCCATTTTCTGCACCATATGCTCATTAATGATATTGCATCTTCATCATATAGCTGCAGGCTGTGAACTGTGAATAATTAAGCGGCATCAGTTTTCACTTTCTTCGGACAACTACGTACAGCAAAGAGCAATAACAATTAATTAAGGTTAACTAATTAATAATCTCCATTAAACTTGCTTCTTTTCAAGGAAAGGTGAGAAAAGATTTTTGTATTTCTGCTGGCTGGAATATATATTTTCAAATACCACTTGCTGTCTGTCCAATTTCATCTTTCTTTTAGCCAACAAAATATGGAAACCACTTCAGTCTTTCCATATAAACAAATCTGCCAGAAATGCATAGCAGGGAGCTGATTTGATTCATATATTGTGGCCAGCCAGTGCTCAGTCCATTATATAAACCCCCCCGCCACAAACTCGACGTTCTAACGTTGGCTTTGCGCCGGCGTGAAACGGGCCGGAGGAGATCGAGTACTCCATTAAAACTGACGCCATCCTTACCGTACGTTGGTCAAGCTATATCGACGTGTACAGACCAGCATGGAGAGATGTAACGTTTTGATATGTCGAAAGGGCTGTTCTAGATGAACGGTCACACCCTCTGGCTCTGATAGAGTTAACAAGGATTAACCGCCAGCGATTTCGAAACCAGTAATATTATGTATAAATGCATCCAAGGGCCTGACTTGAAGATCTTTAATGTTCAAAGACTACGCTTCGCCTGAAATTAATTAATTAAGAGCGAAGTATTTCATTTCATTTCCTTTCCTTTCTTATCAAACATGACCAACCCCGGAGAATCATCCCAACAGAAACCCTCGTCCTCAGGTCAGCAACCAATGGGGAAGAACAGCCCTCGAAACGCCCTGGGTGCTCAGGAGAGAACAGCGCAGAACGAGAGCAACGTGAATCAATCTGAGAAAAGAAGTGATGAAGGAGATAACACGAAGATGAGTCAGAGTGGTGATGATCAAGAGAAAATAGGGCAACATAGGACCAACGTGACTGAGACAGAGGGAAGTGGAGGAGACAACGTGAAGGGCCAGGGCATTCCGGTTGACCTAGAGAACGCGACTCAAACTGATCATGGTCATGAAGACAGCAGTGGTGGTGCAACCCGTGGTGGTTCTTCCAGTTCAAATCCCGGAAGAAAAAGAGGAAGACAGGGTGGTCCTGTTGATGTTGGGTCCAGCAGTGGATCGAAAGCAAAGAAGAAAGGGGAACTAGATGTCCCCAGTAGGGCCCCAACATGTTACGTATGTAAAAAAGGTTTCGCGTCGTGGAAAGCGGTTTTTGGACATCTGAGAGCCCATCGTAGGCAGACCCCCGGGGCATTCCCCCCGCCAACATTTACTCCCGAGGGCTCACCAGAAAGGAATAATGGTGCCAAAGCCCTCAAGGAGCAACTGGCTCCCACGCTGTTGAACTTGGCTCGTGAAACCATGCAAAAGATGAATGAAGACTCAAATGCAAGTACTGCTGCAGCGGCGGACGTTGGTCCTTCACTGAGGAGGGGGTTGGATATTGATCTTAATGAGCCAAGAATCAGTGTTCTACTAGATAAAAATGATCCTCCTCCACCGGAGAAGGATGACGACGACGACGACAATGATGACAAAAATTAATGCATGACTTCTGGTGGTGTTAGTGAAGTACATTGTCTTTAGAAATTAAACGAATTATAGTCTCTTGCATCTGTTTGGGATTTTCTTTAATTCCGTCTTTAACTTTGCTGGTTATCATCATGTAATGAGTTTATATGAATTAATTTATCCAATGATCAAATTTCTCCTACCGCATCATATGCAAACATAATAATTCTTTTGCATTTTTTCATTTTCTCTCCTTGATAATAATGTATCTGTGAAAAAATTCCCTCTCTCGTTATGTGCGTTTGAATATATTTATATATATATATATATATGTATATATTATATTCCAAATACAAAAAACGCAGTAGTTTTGAAGAACCCCACCAACCTCATTTTCTGCCATCGGTGTTGAGGTTTTCCAAAACCACGAAAACAGGATAAGGGAGGGGGGATTGTGGCTGTGGCCTTGAAAGTTGAACCCATGCCGTCCTCATATCATTTATCCGACTTAATTATCTTAATCACATTGATGAATACTAAATATTCATTGTTTTTCTCAAACATTCACATTTAAAATTCCACATCACTTAATAACATGCATTAATATCATCAGTACTTGTACTACTAATAATTGATGTTTAAAATTATTTAAACACCCATAATTTAACTAAGTTTTCCAAATAAAAACGGATATTTAATTAAAATCGAAGCACAAAAGCTGACCTTCCTTCGCTCTTTACTCTCTACTATCCACGCTACTTCTCTCTCTTCACTCTTAACATGGATCCTTACAAGGTAAGCACCACCACCAACTTTGTTTCTTAAGCTATTCAGTTGTTACTCAAGCCATTTTAAGAATATGGATGAGTTTGAAGCTCCTTCCATTTTCCTGTATTTTCTTAGCTACCAAGCACAGTATTTGCCTTCTCCAGGTTGTGTTCCATGCATACAACAAACAAAGCGAAGCCAACTCTGTTAATTCCCATATCTATTTTTAAATTTAATTGCTAAAATGGTTCACCTTTTTTTTTTCTTTTTTCTTTTATCGTCTACTGCTTGCAGAGTTGCACTCATGTCGTGTGTATTATTTCCTTTAGTTCTGGTTTTCAGCTCTTTCACAGTTCTGGTCGTTTAATTCATTTAATCTCTTCTGATAAAATTAACTACACTATTTCTCTTAGAATCTGCTTCCATTAGTTTGCATGCTTCTTTATTTTTCTTCTTATTTAACCTGTTTTTTGATGCAGTTTCGTCCCTCAAGTGCCTTCAATTCCCCGTTCTGGACCACAAACTCTGGGGCTCCAGTTTGGAACAATAACTCATCCCTCACTGTCGGAGCAAGAGGTAATTATGTAACTGTTTTTGTGCCTAATAACTATATCATGTTTATTCATTGTAGTATTTTTCACAAATTATGGAGTTTCTAAACCATTAAGGACAAGAATTGAATCTGTGGGTCAATTTGGATGCGTGTTTCTTATACTACATTTAACCTTGTTAAGGTTTTGATTTTCTCAGGATTTCTTCCAATATTGATTGTTAGCATCAACTGATTTGAACGATCCTTCTTATAAGGCATCAAAGCTTCTTGAATAGTCACAAATTTCAATGATCAGATTTTTATTTTTTTTTAATTCAGCAAGGCATCACGCATCAGACTTTTGTGTGGAAAATGAAGAATTTGTTTCTTCATGTTCAAGTTGATTCAAAAGTTTTTACTTTAGTGCATTGAAATCTGTAATTGCTTTGATACAATCTCTTCATTTGGATCGATAATTTATAGGATTTAGGAAGGGATAGCCTCCCATCCCATCCAAAGGTCGAAATAAAAGACGCATGAAATAAAATCAGAGATTGATGAACACTTTTTTGACAGGTCCAATTCTCCTTGAAGATTATCATTTAGTGGAAAAGCTTGCTAACTTTGATAGAGAACGCATTCCAGAACGTGTTGTTCATGCTAGAGGAGCTAGTGCGAAAGGGTTCTTTGAGGTCACTCATGATATATCTCATCTCACATGTGCTGATTTCCTTCGGGCCCCTGGAGTGCAGACCCCAGTCATTGTTAGATTTTCCACTGTTATTCATGAACGTGGTAGTCCTGAAACTTTGAGAGACCCTCGAGGTTTTGCTGTGAAATTTTACACTCGAGAGGTAACAAAATTTGCTTGAATATCTAAGTTTTCCCAACTTTCAGGTGACTGCTTTTGTTGGCTTCTGTTTTCTTTATTTTGTCTCTTTCTTCATTTTCCCATTTAAAGGATCACTGTCACACTGTGGCTCTACTTCTTCATACTTGCGGCTAAGTAATAAAATCGGAATTCTCTGCTAAGGATATTAGCAGAAATGTCTAGCAATTTCATTCACATTTGTCACTCATTGAAATTTTAAAAGATAAATTTGTTTTCCCTATCTTTATGCTTCATTTTCTTTTTGCCATTCCTCAAAATTAGGCGTTACGTCATTCTCATTAATGAACATCTTCGACAACATCATGCCAAAGAGATCTGCATAATTAATTGATTTTGATCCATGCTAAGACAGTCAGAGAATCAGAATGTCATTCCTCACTAATGTTGTATACAAACATTTGTTACTTGATATGTTAATTTCTGCTTTCAGATTACTTTGGACTCGGTGTTCTTTGTTTCCAGTAGCATCTCATTTTTAAAGTGTTTAACAAAATGTTGGGATTAAAGCTTCGTAGCATGGGTGCATGTCTGTCCGTTTTCTTTCTGCCCCTGCCCCTCTCCCTTTTCTCTGTATCTTCATCGTGCATCATGCATGTATGTGTTTACTGTCTGCCTAGTGAAAGTATCATCATATTCACATAGTTCAGTATTGAAGTCAGAAACACTAACTATCAGAAGTGAACTTAATTGTTTGCTCTTTTTTATTCCTTGCTCAAACCAGGGTAACTTTGATCTAGTAGGGAACAATTTCCCTGTCTTCTTCATCCGCGATGGAATGAAGTTCCCTGATATGGTCCATGCTCTCAAACCGAACCCAAAGTCCCACATTCAGGAAAACTGGAGGATTCTGGACTTCTTTTCCCACCACCCTGAAAGCTTGCACATGTTCACCTTCCTCTTTGATGATATAGGTATTCCACAGGATTATAGGCACATGGATGGCTCAGGTGTTCATACGTATACTCTAATCAACAAGGCTGGGAAGGCACAGTATGTGAAATTCCATTGGAAACCCACTTGTGGGGTAAAATCTCTGTTGGAGGATGAGGCCATAAGCGTTGGTGGATCTAATCACAGTCATGCCACTCAAGATCTCTATGACTCGATTTCAGCGGGAAAATACCCTGAGTGGAAGCTCTTCATTCAGATAATGGATCCTGTTCATGAGGAGAGGTTTGATTTTGATCCACTTGATGTAACCAAGACCTGGCCAGAGGACGTCTTCCCATTGCAGCCAGTTGGTCGAATGGTGTTAAACAAGAACATTGATAACTTCTTTGCTGAGAACGAGCAGTTAGCCTTCTGCCCTTCTATCATTGTCCCGGGCATATATTATTCAGATGATAAGTTGCTCCAAACTAGAATCTTCTCCTATTCCGACACTCAGAGGCACCGTCTTGGACCAAATTATCTGCAGCTTCCAGCAAATGCTCCCAAATGTGCTCATCACAATAATCACCATGAAGGTTTTATGAACTTCATGCTTAGATATGAGGAGGTATTCTCTCTCTCATGCACATAGACATACATGCATGCTTTGTTAGATATTGACTCAATTTTTGTAATAATGAGTATATTAATGAGTATATTTTTAATAATAAATATATCATTAAATATATTATAAATTGTTGTCCATGTAATGAGACTCTATAAATATAGAGTGATCTCTAGAATTTGAAAGACAGAAAGTTGTAATCACTATGTGATCTTTGGGTTTGTTTCGGATCTTAACCTAGTGTTTTAGGGTGATTAGTACTTTTTATAATTTCTATAGTTTATAATGAATTTAGTGAATTTTTCTCTCCCGTTGGTCGAACCATGTTAAATCTTTATCTCTTTTGTATGTGCTTTAATTTTGTGTTGATCCCTTTTTTTTTTTAATACATATGTGCTTGAAAAATCCCTACATGCTCTAATGCTCCCAACATAGAAAGACAAGCTGACATCTTAAGTGATCATTAGTTAGCACTTCAATGAGTTTCTATGCAGTTCTTCCTTCAGTGATCTTCTTTCCTTTTTTATTTTAAATTGTAAATTCTTGATGGACAATCATTTAATTGTTGCATTGTTATCTCTAATGATCTTTTTTAGGTGAACTACTTCCCTTCGAGGTTTGATCCTGTGCGCCATGCTGAGAAGTACCCTATTCCCACTGCCATTTGTAGCGGCAAGAGAGAGAAGGTTTCTTTTTCCCTAGCATTTTATTTAGACTCTTTAATTTTTAAAGGTTGATTGGAATTTGGAAGAGGAACTTCCAACTTATACTATGCTTTGATTTCTACTTCCAGCATGTGGTTCCAATGTCTGAGACTCTTGATTTCCAGCCAAACTGTTTATTGACCACTAAATTGTTGATCTGTTGGTTTTATTTGGGTGAATGAGACTGTTTTCTGTTAGTGCTGTTAAAGACCTTTAACTAGATATAATCTGTTTATGGCTTCTTAACTATGTCACAGTGCATTATTGAGAAGGAGAACAACTTTAAGCAGCCTGGGGAAAGATACCGATCCTTTGCGCCTGAAAGGTGTTTCTTTTTTTTTTTTTTTTTTTTTTTTTTTTTGTTTTAGGAGGGATTATTTGGATAAGAAATCACTTCATTTCTTGACACGTTCATTTATAGAATTCTATTTTTGTTATCTGTCTCAGGCAAGAACGCTTTATTAATCGCTGGATTGAGGCTTTGTCTGACCCAAGGGTTACATATGAGATCCGCAGCATTTGGATCTCATACTGGTCTCAGGTGTGGGATTCTCATCCTTTGATCTTTGAATGCGAATTATCTTCTGTATGCATGGATATTTTGGAGTTTTTCTCCTTGGTATGATAGGCTTGTGGTTGATTAGACCATCACATCATAGGAACCGTGCTGTTGTAGATGCCAAATAAGAAACAATGTCAAATGAAAAAGTAGTGCTTAATGTAATTGTCTGGTGTGGCTACAGGCTGACAAATCTTTGGGTCAGAAACTTGCTTCTCGTCTAAGTGTCAAACCAAGCTTCTGATGGAGTCCCGAGGTTCGTCCGATGGAGCCAGGGACAAAGCATTTGCAAGTAGTGAACTACTTAAACCGTGGAATATATGTACTTGTAGATCTCCTGAATACATTGTGTTCCACAATGAAATAAGAACATGATGTAGCAATTCAACGTCTGCAATAAGATGCGTTAATGTCAATTTGCTCTCTAGTTTTTCTGGATCAGCAGTTAATGCACCGGTTGAAGATCATCTCAAACTAAAAGACTGGGAACCTTAGTATCAGAGTTCCCTTGCATTTCCTCTTCTTTCCTGATTTATGTTAGTGAAGGAGAATACTTGAACCTGCATTACAAGTGACACAAGCTTTTGATTTTTCAATTTCTATTCCCTGTATCTTAGTATGATGAGGAATTCAAAATATGAGCTTAGCTGTTCGTGGGCCATGGCTCTCGTGCATAAAACTTTTCCCCTACAGCTAAGGCTAATGATGGTTATATTTTAATAATTTCAAGTGTTTCAGTTTAAAAAAATGGAAGAGCCTGCTAAGTCTTGAGGGGATTGTCGAAGGCTTCTAGACAATCAGGATTGAGGGCAAGCCAAACTTGAAGAAACGTAAAATTATAGAACTACACTACATGAAAAACTTTTGTCTGCATTTCGCAGGATAATGTAAATGGTGTTTATCTTAAGTGAAAGATGAAGCATTGTTAGGATTTACTGCTGCTTGGATTGGATTGGATTGGATTGGATTTATCAACAAGGCATCGTATGAATTACTGGAAAACCCAAGCTTGCATTTGATGATGAAACTGGAAAATGTTAGCCTTTGACCCTGTCATTGGTGTCAGTGAATGAAATGAAATCCGCGTCAACCCAATCTTTTGGTAAATAAAGCCACCCGAGACTTGGGCATAATCGTCCGTCCGCTTTTCTTTAATTAGCCAAAAACTGTTAAAACAGAACAGAACAGAACAGAACAAGAGGACACAACAGGCAAAGCATTGCATTCAACAACCTTGATCACCCCGTCTTTCGCTTGCCTCTTGTTATCGCTTCTTACTCTTTGCAGGACACGCTGCTCGCCAAAAAGGGTGTCTTTCCTTTTACCAACTCTCGCCACAAAACGGACATCAAACCTTCTTTGCCTAGGAAGCTCAGATCTCACTCCCGACGTAAAAAGTTTTGCCTTTATTCATCTTTTACCAGGTACCCTCTTCTTTTTCCTATCTCTTCCTCTCTTTGGCTGCCTATAAACCTGAAATTATTAATGTTCCTTTTTTCCCTTCAGCTTTATCCAACTTCACCTTCATAGATACATAATAGAGTCAAAGGTTTTATCTTTTTTTTTCCCTTCCCTGTGTGTGTTTGATCGATTGAGTTCTTGGGTAATTTTTTTTTAATTTTGCTTTATTTTTTGTTATGATTTTATAGTGAAATAGAATTCCAATAATGATGGAGAGGGCAGAGTCATGCCAAAAGCTATACACAAGAATGCGGTTATGGGAATTCCCTGATGAGTACGTGATCGAGCCCACCGATGGCTCTTCTGCTTCCTCTTTGTCAATTAGTCGTGTTGATGCCTCGATGAAGCTCATTGGTGAGTTGCTTTATCTTGTTACTCATTTTCTCTGCCTCGTTATCCGATAATGGTCTTTGGTTGGTAAAGTGCTAGATGATTTACGTCTTTTCTCCAGATAATGTCCCAGAATGCAGCTCTATCCGTGTTCCTAAGATTCGGACAATTTTTGGAGTAGTTGGAATGCTAAAGCTTGTTGCAGGTATTATGGTCTTCTACCAAATTTCTGATTATTTATTATCCTCTATTCAGTTGGGTAACTCGGACAAATGGTTGTAGCTTCTGTACGTTGTGATACTTCTTGAAGGCAGCTTCATAAATGAAAAAACTTTAATATGGAACCTATTTGAGCAGTGAAATTGTATTGCCTGATTAGATCTGTAGGGCATATGGATCTATGAGATCAAATGAGAAAACTGATTTTCTTTTATTCTTTAAATTTTGATTCTCTTCTCAGAATTGGCCTTGTGGTTTCTCCAATCATTCTGATGTGCTAAATTTTCCTGTGTTTAGGGTCATATTTAATTGTTGTAACGGAGCGTGAATGTGTTGGATCTTACTTGGGGCATCCTATCTTCAAAGTCATATCCTTGAAGGTTCTCCCCTGTGATCATTCTCTTAAAAACTCTCCTGAAGAGCAGGTACATTGACTGTTCGTTCACTTTTTCTTATAGAAAGCATGATTATTGATTGAGTAACACATGAATTTTTTATACCTTGCCAGAAAAAGGTAGAGAATGAATTTTCTGGGCTGCTAAAAGTTGCAGAGAAGACTTCTGGTCTCTTTTTCTCTTATGACACCAATTTAACACTGAGGTGAACTGCTCTCTCAAATTAGACCTTTTATATATGCATACTTAGTATAATTTTCTTTCAACATGTCACTGGAAAAGGTACACAAAAACCTCTTTTTCAGTGACATATTCTTACCACAGTTCAAAGCAGTTTACTTAAAGTCTCCACAGTCCACATTACTAAATCAGCCTTGTATATGCATGTGTCTTGATCCTAGGGGGGTGAATTGCCATTCCCTATAGACACACTGGCAAGTGAGTTGACTTTAAAGTGGTGGATATGCCTTTGTTCTGTAGATTTCAGACAACATGTAAGAAGCACATTCATGATCAACATAGCATGTTGTGAGGCAAAACAGGATGCTGGCCTTTTGAACATATTAAAATTTAACCTTCAACCACTAAGTTATTCCAATGTAATCATCAAGATTCTAGTTTGTTAATGATGGACAATAGTATATGATCAAACAGCTTGCAAACTGCTAAATTCTATCCAACAAGCATAGGCACTTTTGGAATCATTAACGATTGTTGCAAGTATTTTTTCTATAGTTTCTTCAAATATAATATTTATGGTGAAAGTAATGGTTATACCATTTGGTCACAACAGTGCTCAGCGATTATATGATCTGGGAGATGAATCTAAATTGCTTCCTCTTTGGAGACAGGTAAACTGTTCATGCTCCCTTGTTTTTCTATTTTATGAGATTATTAGATGATCTGTTACTGGCTCCAAACAACTTTGCCTTTATAGTCTTTATGAGTGCAGTGTTCAATATTCATCAAAATTTCTGTGTAATTCTTCTTGACCACAAGGTTACTAAGTAAAGAGGCTTTTCCTCATGTCACCAATGTTTTCCACAGGCAGAACCGAGATTTCTTTGGAACAATTATATGTTGGAAGTACTTATTGACAACAAGGTGAGTCTTTTTCCTATGTAGCTTTCCAGTCATGCACCACCATCATTTACATACCAACTACATTTTTTCCGGTTCTGTGGCTGCAGCTTGATCCATATTTGCTACCAGTTATCCAAGGGAGTATCCTTTATGAAACTATCAGTTTCAGCATTTTGTGGCATGAGAAGCTCTTATCCCATTTTTACTAATTCATTATTGGTTTTGGCTTTGAAGTATCTCCTTAACTGCTAATCAGGTTTTCATAACTTCCAAGCTGCCATTGGAAAAGACATTGTTGATGTTACACTTATTGCTAGGAGATGTACACGGAGAAATGGTAGTCAAAGCTAGAAATGCCTCTTTAAAATTTTTAGTCTGGTTTATCGAGATGCTAACTATTGTTTCTTAAGAAATAAGGCCGTGTGCTGAATTTTTTTAAATTTCCTTTTTGGCCAGAGGGAAGGGTTTCAAATTTTGAATGATGAGTAAAACGATGAAAATCTAGGACTATTACTGGTCTTCTTTCTGTTATGAATGAATATATACCTTTCGCTAGTTCTGTGTCATGCTTGTATTGGTTAAATTTTGTCTTTTGGATGAATTTTTATCTGGCAGGATTATCCCACACTCTGATCTTGCGGGGAAAAAGGAAATGAATTTACCAAATAGATAGATAAATGATTTTTAAAAGCCAATGCTTCTTTTCAAATATTTTTGGGCCTTATATAGACAGTTTAGTCTCATTGATTACAAATTTGCATCCTTTGAAAGGAACCCGAATGTGGAGAAGAGGAGCTGATCCTGATGGGTATGTTGCAAATTTTGTGGAAACAGAGCAAATTGTGCAGATGAATGGGTTTACTTCATCATTTGTTCAGGTAACAGTTACTACTATCTTCTTTATGTATAAAATGCAATAGATAATGAATTCCAGTCTCCTTTTTCGGTCCTTGCCTTTTATAGAGAAGTACCAAGCACAAATATACATGGTCCTTAATGCTAAAGGAAATGATTACTGAGAAAAGTTCAGATATGCTTGTTGGTTATTCTAGGCCTTCAATATATGGAAGGCAGTGGGGGATATTGAATATTGTGATTAATGCAATAGTGAAAGAAACATTTGACGCTGCATGCAAAGCGGGACTGGTCAGGGAGGTTACATGAAAGAGAAAGAAATGAGATTTTCCAGTGATTCTGAGCACAATACTGGAATATGCATCATATCAACTGCATCAATGACTTGGAAAGCTCACTACATGAAGTGGTTTCATACTTCATTTTGGTGTGAAATGAACATGAGTGGTTTAACAAAGTTAAATAACCTAAATAGGTTATTAAATATTCAGAATCCATGTCCTGAGGGCCATATTTTTCATATTCTATGAGTTAACCTTGTCAGGTTGTTATAAATTCCTTTCTTTATTTTGCCTTTTGCAGGTTCGGGGGTCAATACCATTTCTTTGGGAGCAAATTGTTGATTTGACTTATAAGCCTAAGTTCGAGATTGTGAAACCTGAAGAAGCTGTAAGTGTGTTCATTTATTCCTTTTTTTTCATTGTGCACTAGAATTCATTCTATCTTCACTGACATTTCTCATATACATTATATGCAGCCACGAGTAGCTGAAAGGCATTTTCTGGATCTAAGAAAAAAGTATGGATCTGTACTAGCTGTTGATCTTGTCAACACGGTGAGCATATTGTTTGTGTGCCGTGTGAAATTATACTTTATTATAGTAAACAATACTCAGCTCTTATGAACTTCATAGAGAACACCTTTTGACAGCATCCTGACTTTGTCTTTGCAACCAATGAGTTGTTACATTTGCATGGAACGGGCTCTCTGAATGAGTATAGGGTTGTGTATTTCTGGATCTAAACTTTCATTCATTATTTTAAATGTTTGATCCTGTGCCACTTTATCTATTACCAGCATGGAGGTGAGGGACGCTTAAGTGAAAAGTTTGCAAAAGCAATGCAGCCCATAGTGAGCGATGATTTAAGGTACAGTTTCTGTTTATCTGAATCTTTCTTGTTTCTTTTCTCAGTTTGGATGTGATTATGTTTTATGCAAAGACCTGTGATCTTGCAGATATCTCCACTTTGATTTTCATAAGGTCTGTGGACATGTTCATTTTGAACGCCTTTCCTTCCTCTATGATCAAATTGCAGATTTTCTGGATAAAAATGGGTATGTTTTGATAATTGCACTTTTTTGTGATGTACAATTTGATAATTGTACCTAGAGTACTTTTGATTCCTTTGTTTTTTAAATGACAGGTTTTAAAATACTGCTCCCATAGTAAAAGCTTATAACAATGAAATATGGCCATTAATGTTGGCATCTCTTTGTCTGAAACTGATAGGTACCTCTTGTTGAATGAAAAGGGTGAGAAAATGAAGGAGCAACTTGGAGTTGTAAGGACCAATTGTATTGATTGCTTAGACCGCACCAATGTTACACAGGTAAGACTTAAACTGGAGACACACAACTCATCTTGGCTTTGTCTATGTGGCACATGTATGCAGCAGACATTTTCTTTTCGGGTTGCAAAGTTTTGCTTAGTGCTTACCTACTGTGACAATTGCAAACTTTTGCTTAATGCTATTCCTTCTGTATGGTTGTTACTGTAATACAAGATATGTCACAAGATGTGTATAAGTACTGGAATGAATTCCAAATATTATTGTAAACTAAATGGATATTTCTGACCATTGAAAGTGCTTCCTGTAACTAATCAATGACTCTTTTAAGTTTTGAACTTGATGTATGAGGACTATCTTTTAGCATCTATGTTGCTTTTGTTGTTTAAGTTGCAATGTAGATCTCTCTTTCAGAGACAGACACATACTCAAGGAGAGGTGTGTGTACACATGCATTATTGTTTGCCACACTGTTGGTGCTCTTCACTTCTGTAACCATGCTACGTCTGCAGAGCATGATAGGTAGGAAAATGTTGGAGCTTCAGCTTAGGAGGATTGGTGTTTTTGCTGCTGAAGAAACCATCAGCTCACATCCAAATCTTGATGAAAGCTTTAAAATATGTCAGTATTTCATTTTCTTTTTCTAATAATTTGCTTTCAGATGGTGTTCATTCTTACGTATTGGTACTCAGTCTATTGTATATCAATTTGATTTCCTAGCATATGAACGAAAATTTACTTTTAAATGTTTATGCCTCGTCAGTGTGGGCTAATCATGGGGATGACGTAAGCTTACAATATTCTGGCACTGCTGCATTAAAAGGAGATTATGTCAGGTACATCTGTTTCTTGATTTTAAAAAATGAGTGTTAATTTGTATATCTAGCAAATGTTATTTCTTAAGCTATTTTGATGCATCTGGGTACTAATGGCAGTGTGCTCAATTTTTTCTGCTACAATATTGATTGCTATATCCATGATCATATAAGAATACTGTCATCAATATTAAATTAAAATGGACACTAACACTCATCCCTACCATGAAATTGTTGTTTCGGGGTTGTAGGTTTGGTCAGCGAACAGTTCAAGGGATCCTTAAAGACGGATATAATGCCCTTGTACGCTATTATTTGAATAACTTTTCTGATGGAACAAAACAGGTACAATTACTTTGTTTCTTCAAGTAATACTTGCAATAATTAGAAAATAGGTTAATATTTCAAGTTTTTTGCACTTACCATCATCATATATGGCAGTATGCAAATGTTTGGAGTGGGTGAGGATAGGGAAACCTAATGTTTTAGTTCTTTTCATACCCTAATTCTAATGCTACAATCTTTTATATGCATAAGTGTCTCTTAATCAGTAATAATCTTTCACTTCAAACTTTTGTTTGAGAATTCTTACTGTTAACATATGTATTTCCTGAGCAACCACTCATTCTTTGATTGGCCATTCATTAATTAACTTGAAATTGATGCAGCAGCTCTTTGTATGCCCGATGCCCTGTCCTTTTCTTTCTATAATAACTTTCTTATTTAACACCATTTATGAAGGGGTGCCATCTCTTCTGGGATAGTTTCCAATATAGATCCTAACTTCATCTAATTTATGGGTCACATGCATGAAGGATGCGATTGATCTCTTGCAAGGACATTACATTGTCTCTGTCAGCCGGGATATGATGCCTCCATCTCAAACAGGAGGCCTTGAGGCTATAGCTGTAAGTATAAATTGAACAACATTTGACTATTAAGATTTCATTGCTCTTATGATGTTGCACAAGCTCTATACTGTACACTATTTCATTATTTTGAAGCAATTGCTATTTTTTTGGATTATACAAGAAGCTTTTATGTCAGGCTAGGTTCCTGAACAGAAAACTACAGTGTATTATTCATTGGTTTAATCCTTGTCAAACACAGTTTATTAACACTTTTTCTGTTGGTTTCAGCCTGCCGAGAGAAAGAGAGTTGCATTTGTACACAGTGCAAACCTTAGAAATGTAGTTTTACTGAAAAATATTCACGCAGCCACATTAAGTTGTTGAGATTATGGCTTTACTAGGCAAAGTTGAGCTGAGAGTTTAAAAATATTGCCGGATGATTCACACTGATGCCATATTTGAATGTGATTTTACTGTTCATGTCCCTTCTACTTTTTCAGACCTTAAGTTCATATTTTCTCTTTCTGCAGTCCTTTCCACTAGCTTTATGTTTGGTCTCGATAGGGCTGTTTTTCACAATCATGTCACTGAGGCAAGGTGAGTTTCTTTTGCCTAATCTTATGATAAAGTATAGCTTCATTAGCAAGAATAGTCCTTGACATTAGCTTTGTCTTCGTTCTCTGCAGTTCGATACGATCTTCGACACTTATTTTTTTCAGTTTTGTGGGCAAGCATAAGCATTGCTATTGCAGCTTTTGTGAGGGCCAATGGCAGGATGTTCTGCAACCGGCCTCGATTGCATAAACCTCGATGTTGATATAGCTTCTTCATACCCGGGCAAATACATACTTGTTCGACAGTCTTCATGTTGCTGAATCATAGTTATTCTTTCATACCAATATTTGTTGTCCACTAATTTTTTTTAATTACCTCGTTTATTGTTATTCGACTATGTTTCTCATCAACAGAAGTATATTTTGTTTTCCCTCGATTTCTTTTGATATAAATGTTATTTCACCTTGTGCCCTGTTCATGGTTGCAGCCAGAATCTCCTTTACCTTTCCTACCATTGACAATTCAACTCATGTTTAATTGAAGTTATGATTTTCAAAGTAATCATGGAAAAAAATAGACTTTCTAAAGTATTGACCATAATTAGGGAACTTCAAAGTGAATATTATTGGTTGATTTTGTCTGCTCGGAGCTTTAGGAAAACAAGGAAAATAATAACAACAACAACAAAGTGGGATCAACTATTCAACAGCATGAAGTGCAGATATTCCATAAGTATTGGCCAAGCCCCTGAATCAAGAAGTTTTAGCTGCAAACGGAGGCCAGTAGAGGTGAAACTCAATTTTGTAGGTAACTGTGAGGCCCTTGAGGTTCACTGGGGATGATCTCACGTAGCCTTGCACAAACAGGAAGTCACCTGTACCTCCCACAATTGGATGATCAGAAGGTTTAACATTATGCGTGCCTCCCACGATGGAAATGGATCCCACGTGCTTCTTCAAACGTAGAGTGATCTTAGCAACTGAAATGCTCCGGAGCCCATCAAAACCCGAGGTGATGGAATTTCCTTCCGCTATGCCTACAACTTTCGATGATCGGTTGGCTGTAGCAGTCATAGGATCTTGGAAAACAAATATGGTACCGAAAGGAGTGGTGGTTTCACTGATGCCTGGCCCTGCCACACCATTTACTACAATATACCCGGTTTTATTTATGGTTTCATGTTGATAGAGAGCAAAGTGAAGCGACTTGATTCCATGATGATGGTGAGGGTCAGTGGAGGAGATGGCCTTGAATGGGAGGATAGCAATGAATAGAAGAGCAAGAACATAGTTGTGCAGAGCAGGAGCCATGGCAGTCTAAATAGCCAGCCAGGAACGTATGAAAATGCTTCAACTATAACAGCCTTTTATAGACCTTACAAAGACCATTCACAGAGACAACACTGGTCTTTAGTCTTGCAGTCACAACTCAATGCAGACTGCGTCAACGAAGAAAACGACTGTTGCAACTTGCAACGCGGAGACATCCTCTTAACATAAACCAAAAGTTTTAACCACAGCTGTCAAGGCGACAGGTAGGTTGATTGAGATTTGAGACAAAGGTTAGAACAAGTTTCTTTTTCTTTTTCTTTTTTTCTTTTTTTCTCTCTGGTTATGCAGACGCCATGTTTGAAAAGGAGAAGATTTTCTCAAGCCATGACCCACAATTGTTGAGCTTTGGAGCACGATAAAGCATATTAGCGTGGTCAAAGCGACCGACTACCTCTTTCAATTGTTCATCTATTTTCAATTCAACTCTAGAATTGGGCTTAGAACCAACAGGTACGGGTTACATTATTCTAGAAAAACGATCCAAGTCAACAAATAAAATGGGCAGTCTGAAATCAAAACTTTCTGTAAATGATGCAAAGGAGAGGAGGACTGCTTGCGCGTTTAAGGACCAAATGGGCGAAGAGCCCGGCCATTGGCAAATTCGGTTCCTTTATCTGCAAACCCCAACTCCAACTGAAGTGCGTAAATTCATAGTACTTGTTTATTTATCATCATATTATCGTGCGTACATGGCACTGTAAGTTATGATAAGATAAGAAGGCCAGAGTACGGAGCAGAAACTGCCCTCATCCTCCAGCGAGCAGTGCACTAGAAAAGTGTATCATAAGTGCTATAACTGCTTCTTCTTTTTCACCAAATAAGAGTGGCTTCGTTGGAAATTTAATATCACCCACACTAACTGCCACAAACCTATCTCTGGCCACAACACAGCAGGAGAATACAATGGGCAGTCACTGGTTTGCCAAAGTAGAAAATTGCTGAGGCGAGTCTCACCAGAGCTTCGAATTAGTAAGTCAGGGTCAGGTGCTACTGCCATGTACATGTGCTTCTCAACATCTACCAGCTTTATTATTGGATGTTCCTCTCTCGAGTTCTCACTACCTTCAACCCCCACACCAAAATATCCGCCAGTTCTATTTGCCTTGGATGTTACCACTTAATCCCAATTAGACTCAAAAGATTCATGAGCATGATATGTAGTGATACCATTTTCCTTCTGACATCCTTCAATCACCCCACTGCTACTACCTCTACCGCCCTTTAGTCCTTGAGATTCAGCCAATCTATCATCACAGAAATTTTGAACATCATGCACAATCCTACCATTCATCTTCTTACCCTCTTTTTTTACATCTTCTATCACACCGTCAAAAACTTCACTTGAATTCCACAGTCGAATTTGGTTCCTTTTATCTTTACAGGATTCCTCGACTGCATGCACAATTTCATCAGATGAATTACAGGCTACGCAGACTAAAAGCACAGCCTTCTTGTTATTAGCAGTGACTCTCATCAACTTGTGGGCCGCATCCCTGACAGGCTCACTCAAGAGTTTCAAATTACCTACAAAATACACCTTGATGCCATGCTGCTTCACAATGCTTTCTTCAACAAGCAAAGCCTCAATCTTCTCTAGCATTAGGTCCATTAAGCTTTGAACCTCATCAGGCCGCCTCTTAAAATTTTCAATGCTGAAGGCATAGACAGTAACATACTTGATTCCTAATTCATAGCAGTAACGAAGCAGACATTAAAGCCAGATAGCCAGCCTTATGGCCATCCCCTTCTTCCAGATTATGCTTCCTTGCATACCTTCGGTTTCCATCCATGATAAAGGCAAGGTGAGTGGGGATGGGACCCACAGATAGAATTCGAAATAAGCACCTCCTAAGATAACTAGCTATGTCGCCAAACAGCCTATTAACACCATTGCCATATATTTTCCCACTTCATTTAGAACTGCAGCTACCATTGGGCAATTGCGTATTGACCTGCTTACTAGAGGAAATAAACTAAAAAATGAGCAATTTCAGTTGAGTACACATTTTTAATGCCAAAAAGAAAAGGTACAAATGGGAAATTGGTCAAAGCAAAAGCTTTTAGTTGCAAGAAGAGAGAGCAAATGAAACAGTAGAATAAGTGGCGAGGCAGTACATGAAGGAAACACAGAGAAATCAAGCAAAAATGGTTGGTTGCAGCATTCCTACAAACACCTATGTAGCATATGAATAAGCCATAATTAAGAAAGAATATACCTCAAGTTGTTCCTTTTATGGGCAAGACAGAAAATTTAGAGTCAAACTGAGACAAAAGGATCTGCACCGAAATAAACTGAAAAAGAAAGTTTAATTCTTGCAGATGGGCGGACAAAAAATAAGCATGGAGATGAAAGTGATTAGGAATTCAGAAAGAAAATACGGAAACTGAGATGAATAAACATCAGAGCAACAATAGATTGCTTGGAAACACTGAAAATCAGAAATGATCAGTGGAAAGCAAGAATGAGAAATAGAAAGAAGGCAAAGAAGTTGGAAGAGAATGAAAACAACTGAGCAAAGAGAAAAGAGGAAACATGCAAAAGAAACCTGGGTTTCTGATAAGAGCTCAATGTAATATAATGAAGCACAGAGAATGAATGCAGTAGGGAAGAATGGTAATGCAAAACACATGAGAAAGAAAGAAGAGAGAAATGAACAGAAATTGAGAGATAAAAATTCAGAGAGTATTTTCATTCATCGGTTGCCTTCTATATTTTCTCATCACACTGTTTGTACTCTGATTATTCTCTCTCCTCTTGCAGCTATAACAGAACTCAAATTTTAAACCGAAAATAAACTGACAAAACTGATAAGGTTGATTGGTCCAGGCATCATTATTGGGCTACCACTTAACTCTCACTATGATAAGTGAATCTGTAACAGTATTTCTTCAAATGAAACGATCCTTTTCCTCAAGTGGATACTTCTTCCATAGTTTGAATAGAATTTCCCATGTGACATCCTCCAAGAAGGTCTTTGTCCATTAAACCAGCACCTCTATGATTACTCTATTCCCACGCTTCACCGTGCTCCTAGCCGGGATTTGTTTTGGCTCCTTCACGATTGTGCCATCATTTCCCACCACTGGAAATTGAGATTGAGCCACTTCACTACCAATGCTTCTTAAGCTGAGAGATGAAAGATGGGGTGAATTTTGCATCCTGGGGCAGCTGTAGCTTATACGCCATGTATGGCCCGAAAAAATTAGCAAACTATTTAACAGATCCTTTGTTCACCACTGATTGTTGCCTATAAGGTTGAAGCTTAACATAGACCAAATCCCCATTTTGAATTCCCTGTCGCTCCTTCTATCAGCCTCAATAGCACCCTTGACAAATAGCATTTCAGAAGCTGAATTGCTGCTTCCCTAGCTTGTGAACTTCTATCAACAGTGTCCACCATAGAATCACTAGCTAAGTAAGGTAAGTTTACACTATATCATACAGACTAGTATGAATGGTAGTGTGATAATTGGTATTGTATCACCACTCGGCCAATGAAAGCCACTTACACCACTCGAGTCTCACTGCACATACACCTTAGATAAGCTTCCAAACACCTATTGACAACTTCAGTTTGTCCATCTAACTGTGGGTGATATGCAGTGCACAATTGGAGTGAAGTGCCATGTTTCTTAAACAATTCCTGCCAAAAGTGACTAAGGAATACCTTTTCTCGGCCTACACAAAAGAGCTAGGCATCCCATGCAATATAAAAACATTAACCATAAAGGTTTGGGCCACTGTCAATGCAGTAAAAAGGCGGGATATGGCCATGAAATGTGCATACTTAATAGATCTACAACCACCAAAATCACATCCTTTCCTTGGGATTTGAGGAGCCCTTCTATAAAATCCATAGATATGTCCATTCATACCTTGGAGGAAATAGGCAGCGGCTACTGCCTTACATGTTTGACAGACTGCACACTCACGCACCATCCTCCTTACCTCCTTAAGTCCTTTTCAGTAAAAGACACTAGAGATTTTTCTCATAGTAACGAAAATAGCATAATAACTCGTATCTCAATTCAGATACTTTGCCCACCACAAGCTTACCCTTCCTTCTTAGTTAGTCACCTTGCCACATATACTTGCCATTACTATCATTATTTGCTAGCAAACTATAAATAAGCTTCCATATCCTTGAATCTTGAGTCCAGGATTCCTTGATTCTGTCTAACAAGTCAGTGCTTATAGTGGATAGTGCCGTGAGTTGCAAGGTTCCACCCTTGGTTTCATAGACAGTGCATCAGCCAGTGTTGAATGATCCCTTTCAATAAACCAACTTGTAGTCGTACCCTATCATTTTGGTGACCCACAAGTGCTGCGTAGGTGTGATAGCTTGATTAGTCAAAAAAACTTAAAACTTTGATGATCGGTTTTTATAATAAAATGTCTCCCAGACAAATAAGCACTCCATTTCTTTAATACTGTTAAAACAGCTAATATTTTTCTTTCTCATAAATAGAAAGAACTTGATGTTACTTCTCCTTTAAAGGGAGTAGGTCTAAAGTTCGAATCTTTGTTTTCTTTTGTACCTCTCTATGAAAAAGAAAAAAGGAAAGAACTTGATGTTTCGATGCTAAGACCTTGCTATAATAAGCAATAGGTCTTCCATTCTGTGTTGGCACCGCACCAACACCTAACCCAGAAGGATCAGTCTTGAGCATGAAGATTTTTAGTGAAATTTTGAAGTGCCAATACAGAAGCACTTGTCATGGCTAATTTCAATTTCAAAAAAGCTTGTTCTGCCAACTCATTCCATAAGAAGTTGTCCTTCTTTAATAATTCTGTCAGGGGTTTAGCCAACTCTCCATACCCCTTAATAAACCTTCTATAATACCCTCATAGGCCAAGGAACCCCCTAATTCCTTCCTAATTTAGGTCGAGGCCAACTGAGAATAGCTGCAACTTTATCCTTATCCATTTCCATGCCCTGGGCACTAATAATATACCCCAAACATTATACCTCAGCAACTTCAAAGGCACATTTGCTCTTTTTTAGGAACAATAGGTTTGCCCTCAAGATCCCAAAGACTATTCACAAATGATCCACATATGCTTCCAGTCCTGAAGAATATATTAGAATATCGTCAAAAAATACTAATACAAATTTTTCGAGACAAGGTTTAAACAAAGAATTCATCGAACTCTGAAAAGTGAAAGGTGCGTTTGTCAATCTGAATAGCATCACTAAAAATTTGTAGTGACCTTCATGGGTTCGGAAGGCTTGAATATCTTCTATACTCATTCTAAGTTGATGGTAGCTCGATCTTAAGTCCAATTTAGAGAAGATCTCGGCTCCATGGAGTTCATCCAATAATTCCTCCACTAAAGGATAGGGGAATTTGTCTTTCATCTCAGTTGGTTCAATTGTTTGTAATATATACATTGCCTCCATGTCTCATCCTTTTTTTTTTTTACCATCACAATAGGAGAGGCAAAAGAGTTGTTAGTGTGCCAAAGAACACCACCCTCCAGTGTCTCCTTGATTAACCTCTTGTCTCATATTTTTGAGTGAACTGGATGTCTCTAAGGCCTGACTACTGTTTAAGACTCATCCTTCAGGGGAATGCCATGATCCTTGTACCTCTTAGATGGCAATCCTTGAGGGTTTTGGAATATATCATCATATTATAGCAACAACTCTTTGAGATCATTGTCCCCAACACCTTTCTTCAAGCCACTCCCTGTCAACACATTAAGCTGCACTTGTGTTGTTGTGGTGAGTAATGGAGCCCAAGAACAAGTGTTAAAACTACTCATTAAAGAGTGCAAGAGTTTCAAGTCCTGCCTATCATCATTCAAAGTAAGGTCCTTAGGTTGATTTGGCCACCCTAACATCTATGAAGTTGTGTGTGCTTCCCAAGTCAAGCAACATGGTTAACTCATGCTTCTTGATCCTCTTTAAAATTCAGATGGTTTCGAACCCACGAGTTCCGTGCATGGCCTACAGTGAAATCACGGGCTGTTCATTCATTTCAACCTCATGACACAATAACTCAAGGTCCTCTACACAATCAGTGTACTCCTCTATTCCTGCCTCTTCACAATTCTCCAAGACTAGTTGGTACAATTGTGACTTAATACACCTATAACCCACTATATATTTCACTCCACACCAGTAGCACAACCCTTTTTTATTCCTATCTTCAATCTTCGCTTGAGTAGGCCGTTTGGGGTTGGTTCTTATGTTACTACTTATGAGAGTCTTAGAAATGGTTGATGGTTTATGAATTGAAGGTCTCATGGATTTTATAGTGTTAAGGTAAGAGGTATTTTGAGTTAGGAGGCGCTTTAGGCATCGGTAATAAGGGTGGTAGGGTATTAGATTTAGGTTATGTGAGTGATTGTGTAGTGGTTGGTGCAGCATTCCATTGTTTCATAAAGGAACACTACTTCGTTGTCAAATGATAGATAATGGACTCTATTTGTTTGGCTAGGTGTAATGCTTGGGTGAGGGAAGATGGCCTAAATAATTTCAGAGAATGAGAGATATCTTTGTTCAAATTACTAATAAAAATACTCAAAGCATGTTAATCTACCAATTCTATCAGACTCAATATGCTTATGAACTCTTCATAAAATTGTTTTACCGACTCAATCTGGTTCAACTCTACTAAATCAGCCATAAGATCCTCATATTCATTAGGAATGAATCTATAATTCATATCTTGACTATAAACCTTCCAACTTATATTATCTGTTCCCCCTTGCGACTTGGCATAACGTTGGTACCGTTGCCGGGCTCTAGACTCCAAACTAAGCATCACAACTCTCACCTTGGCAGATTCTGGGATCAACTCTGCCTCAAAGTACTACTCTAGCTTCATCGACCATCCTTTAAAATGTTCCCAATTAAACTCGGGACTGTCCGCCTTAAATAGCTTAGCAGGATTAGGATATACATACCTATTTGGAATAACTACTTGAGGAGTCTTTAGTATTTCTTCATCCACCGTGCATTTTCTTGTCACGTTGCTAGCGGTTACGTCTAGGTGCGTTTCCTTGGCAGAATGGTTAGTTGAATGTTGTTCGGCATTGGACCCATCTCCTCCCAGTTGCTGAAACTCAGATTGTAGCTTGGTTAATTCCTGTTGATTCGGTTGAATCTCCCTTTGCAGCCGAGTAGTAATTCTAAACAAAAATTAATCTGATAAAACTAATAAAGGTTGACTAGGCCAGGCCCTACATCACTATTGGGCTACTACTTACTCCCGTATTATTGACTATGCTAAGTGAACATGTAACAGTTTCTTACAAGAGTGAGAAAGCTAGAGTAAAAAAAAAAAAAAAGAGAGAGAGAGAGAGAGAGAGAAGACAAGAATGTAAGAACAATGGAATGAAAACACAAGAAAGCAAACCACAGAAAAATATAGATTGAAATTTGTCAACTGGATGGATTGGAGGGTGACTAAATATTAGTATCAACTTGTGGATTGGATGGTGAATAGATATTAGTACCAAGTCGATCGGTGGAGGCAGGAAAGAAACAAACAAACAAAGAATCCAAATTGATGCTTACTTATTAACATCTAACACACACACACACACACACACACACATATATATATATATATATATATATATATATATATATATATAATGTTGTTATTGTTCGATAAAAAATAAAAAATCTTATAATTAATAAAAATGCGATTATTTTAAATCTTATCATGTGTACTTTCACATGCAGAAAAGGAAAAAGAAAACACAACATTGAATCTTCATCATCTTCATCCTATTCAACATTAAGATGGAAATTTTAAACTATAAACATACAATAAGAAGCCAACTCAACAATATTCTCCCCACTCTATTCAACATTTAAATTACAATATACTACTTACTATTCTCTTCTCTTCTCGTCCCTTCTCTGCTCAACAAACACATAATATATATATATATAAAAACAACCAAAATAATAATAAAAAAAATTAACACTCTCATTACAAAATTTGTAAAAATATCTTGAGAAAATCTCTAAAAGAATCATGATCATTTGTTCCTTACAAAAAATTACCATTGCTCCATAAGAAACATATATATATATATGCAAAAAAAGAAGAAAAAAACACGCACACACATTGCAGGATCTTGAGCCCAAGTTTATTACTTAGAGCTTGTCCCCGGGTTGATAGTTTGTAGATGGTGCTCAAGCGCCATGTTGCCTTGACCGAAGCGGGGATCGATGAGGAGTAGATTGTTGGCCATGGCGAGAAGTACTTGAGGAACGAATAGAGCCGGATTTGGAGGAATTCGATGATTTCTCCTTATTAAGTGATTCAATCCGTTCCAATGCTTGCAAAACTTCTTTCATGGATGGACGGTGTTTAGGATCTTGCTCTAGACATTTCAGAGTGAGCTCAGCTAACTGTGTAGCTGCCCTCGACGAATACTGCCCCTCAATCCGCACATCCATTACGGTTTTCAACTTTCTTTTTTGAGACAGAGTTGGTTTAAGCCAATCAGCTAAATTTTGCTGCCCCCCTGGTCGCTTTGTATCCAATGCTCGCAAGCCTGTCATCATCTCAAGCAACACAACTCCGAAGCCGTACACATCGCTCTTCACATATAAATGGCCTGTTGCAACAGCATATAACGTTAGCAACAGCAAAAGTATTTTTTCAGCACATTGCTTTTTAATGTTGCACATCAGCACAAGCTCATCTAAAAATGCAACTTGAGTGACCTCATCTTTAAGAAAACATCTCCTTTTTCATATCTTTATCCAATTAATCCAAAAAGTAAATGCTGTTTCATATAGAAAAGTTGCTTTTTAAAGCAGTTGTTCAAGAATTGGATGTGATATCAAATTATCACCTGTTGCAATATATTCAGGGGCAGCATATCCGTATGTTCCCATAACCCTGGTCGTTACATGTGACTCTCCACCAGCAGGCCCCAACTTGGCCAAGCCAAAATCTGATATTTTTGCATTGTAGTTCTGCATAAAAAAGAAAAAATAAATAAATCTTATGTATTACTCTCTGAATGGGAATGGTCAGTAAATGATGGATGCTTAAACTTAGAAAGCCAACCCCTAGTTTATAGCGAGGCAGGCACACATTCCTTCATTTATCGGTGGTCATAGAATTTCAGTTGAGATCAGTCTACTTCACTTTGACAACTATATAGTATATATCCAAAAAAAAAAAGAAGAAGAAGCAAGATTTTGAAAACTATATACATGGAAATCTTGAACCAGTCCTCAAGTAGCAGTCCCAACATTTGCAAAATGTCTTTCAAGATTTTAAAAAAAAAAAAAAATCTTAAGAGAATAAGTCTATGAAAAGGAAATAAAAGTAATAAAATATGTTTCCAACAGTAAGTAGAGCATGATGATCTTGAATTAGAATGCAATGCATGCACTTAAGATAAAAATCCAGAGGGATGCGGATAAATAAGGACTAACCCCATCAAGCAATATATTAGATGCCTTGAAATCTCTATAGATAACCTTCTCTGAAGTATGTAAAAAAGCTAGACCTCGAGCTGCTCCAATTAAAATTTTAAGCCTCAATTCCCAAGATAATGGTTCAATTGCTGGATTTCCTGCATAACCAAATAACCAAGCAATCAACATGATTTATCCATATAGTGAACGTCCTTTATTCTTATTTATTTTCGAGTTCTTAATCTTACGTCTGAATAGATGATTTTCCAAGCTTCCTTTTTGCATGAACTCATACACAAGGAGCAGTTCTTTATCCTCCCAACAGTATCCCAACAGCTTAACCAAATTGGGATGAGACAACCTTCCTAGAAAGTTCACCTCTGACTGCAAAACAATGACAAAATAAGGAGAAGAAAAAAAAGAAAAAATCAAACTAAATTGCTGGCACTGACAGTGAGAGTCTTGACTAAAATATAGTATACTACTAACTAGTCGAATACCGTTAGAATCAAGGAAATTGCCAAAATACAGCTAGAATGCGGTGACATTGAATATTGATGCCAAAATATGGCATCGTTAGGTAGTCAATGACTCGATGTAAAAACAATAGCCATGCCATGTGGAGCCCACGTTCCCATCAACAATTAGAAGACCATTAAGGGTTCAAGGGTTGTTTTCAGTTTTGCTGGGGAACAACAATAAAGGCTCAATAAAAGTAACAACAACTTCAGCGCCAAAAAAAAAAAAAAAAGGGTAACAACAGTTTTTTTCCCCCTTTTTCACTTAATTTTCGGATGGATCCGCCTGCCATCTACTGCTACGAAAGAAGAAGCCTTTTGTTATTCAAGATAAGATAATCGAATAGCAAGTAACAACAAAACTGAGAATTAATTAATACCTGCCACTCTTCAAAACCTTGCATACTTTCATGGCTCAATTTTTTGATGGCAACAATCATTCCAGAACCAATCTTAGAGGGTGTTAAAGTTTTCACATCCACCCAACCTTTGTAAACTTTACCAAAACCCCCTTCTCCCAACAGTGTATCACCTTTGAAGTTCTTGGTTGCTGTCTTCAGCTCTGCAAAGGTGAAGACTTTCAAGTTTGCTGTTTCCAGGATCCGCCCATTTGGGCTTCCCTCCTCCACAATTTCACTTACAGTCTCTGAAAATTGACTCCTGCAATTGCTAGCACTGCTGGTTGCTGAAAATTCTATGTTGTTGCTGCAATTATTTGATGTATCTGTTGCAGATAAAAAAGAGTTAGTAGCTAAATTAACAGTCTTTTTGTATCTGATTCTATTTTTTCTCTTTTTTATGACCCATGGAGAAGAACGAAAAAGAAAAAGAAACTCTTTACAGAACAGATTAATTAGAAGCCTCAAAAGGGAAACCTCTGAAATTAAGAAAAGTAGTATATATCGTACGGTAAGAATAAATTTACCTGGGGTAGTAGGTATGTTGGTGGAGCTACGAAGGTGACTAGTATCTCGCTCAGAAGAAGACCACCAGCAATTACCCATACGAACAACTGTATCTCTCTTACAAGACCTGACTGGCGAACAAAAACCACATTCTTTGTGGTAGAGCTTGTTAAATATCTTGGCAGAAGGAAAGACAAGACATATATGAACTACATATAATAAAAATAAAGCAAAGATAGTGGAAAAAGTGGGGTTCCAAGTTTTTTCTTTTTGTTTTTTGAAGGTTTTCTTCCTGGCTGCAAGGAATCAACTTTCTTGCTTCTTCAATATATAATACTCCATAAATATTTATATTATGTGTATAGAGAGAGAAAGGTACATGGGAGCTGCTCTTGATATTATAGACGAGACGACTATAAATGTAGCTTCCATTGACGGATTCACAGAACATGACGTGAATAGCAATGCGTTGGTCAACAAGGCCGTGTAAGTTGCGAGAGACAAGCGCAGCGCAGGAGTTCGCGTCTGCTCCGTGTCTCTTTGTGAGCTTGTCATTTTTAACTGCGTTGGACATTCTCCATAATCCTCATTTACCTATAATAAATACTATGACTACTACACTTTACAGTCTCTCTATATATATATAGATATACATACATCCTCTAATTTGCTCGTACTTCATTCATTACAATGGAGATTATCGAGTAGTAAAGTAGTCTGTCATTTTCCAAAAATAACCTTTTACTTGTATGCTCCAAAAAGAAAATAAATGTCTTCTGTCGACAATTTTTCCATCCATTGATTAAAAAAATTATGATAGGGTATATATAACATAAATTCAAATTCAAATAATTTCATATTTAATTCAAAATTATTAAAAAAAAAACATTTCTTTCATTTCCTTATCTTCTTTTGTGTTGAACAATTTTAAGACTATGCATCCAAAATAAATATCTCATGTTGGAGTTCACTTTTCCCTTTCTTTAATGATGGAGACTATAATTTCTATTTTACATGAAATGGTCCGTCCATGTCATTTCATGAGTACAAGATATAATTTATTTTCATAAAACATGATATTTTATGTAAAATTGTGTTTTGGTTGACTTTTAATAGCAGAGAAGCAATTAATCTAAGGTGTAAAAGGTTTTCTAGCATGAAGTTTAAATTTCAAACATTTGCATTTTAGTTACCAAAAGCTTGCGTTAAAAAAAAAATAAAAAAATCTAGTTTATTTCTATAAATACCTTCTCCGCTATATATTTTCAATTATTTCAGTAAAAAATACTCAACTTTGACTTTAGTAATAGAAATGTGAGCAAATGGGAAATTCATAAAATTGTGAAGTTAATAATCAATCAAATGCAATTTTCAGAGGAAGCAACACTGGGAAATGATTAATTGCTTGACGAATGAGAAGGCAGCGAAGAAATTAAACACTGTACTAGTGTGTGGCCAGGGCGAATTATGTGGAAACCTGGGAAGTACTCTAAAAATCTTCTCAATTTTTTGACACTACCAAATCCCAAAATGCTACTTAAGTATAAACCCATTATTATTTATCTATCTTAATTCCTAATCGGTTTTGATAACCAGCGCCACATTAGACCTTGGAACTTCTCGATCACGTGGAATTTAGTTAACAAATGGCAACCACTTTTACAGGACCACAACCCAAATCTGCTCTGGCCCCAGCACTTTCCATCGTTTCTTTATCCATCACATCATTATTCTCCTTCTCATTCATTTTATGTATGCATGTATGGTTTCATACTTCATTTCGTTTCGTGCCATACACGGATGATGGCAAATAACTTGCCCCTCCAACTTTTTTCAACGACCCAATTCCTTTTAAAAGCTAAAGTCTGCAAAGAGCTTATCAATTACTTACCTGTTTTGGATGCCAGTGCCAGTGCCACAGTCACTGCAACTGCATTCCCGTGGTACTAGCAGCTGCTGACAACAAGAAAGCAAAGTTACGAAATCCAAAAGCAAAAAAAAAAAAAAAAAAAAAAGGTTATGATATACGCTTGATATAATTTATCCAACAACAAAAATAAAAAAAGACATGCTTGATATATATACTAAAACAAAAAGGATAGAAATTGGATCAATCAAAAGACCAGCAAGAAGAATTCAACCTCAGTTTCACCAGAGAGCCCCAAAATTTAATTGTCCCGCACGTAAGGTACTTTCCTTCTAGAGATATGCTTGAAATATCTATAGGTATGTAGCACCTAAGCTAACTGTTCATTAAAGCCTACATGATGTAATACCCATTACCCAGGCAACGATAAGCACTAGCACTGAATGAAGGTAAAGCAGGGGAACACTATCAAAGACCCAATATAATTGTGAAGCATGAATGGATGTAAGGGGAACTTTACGATCCACTTACTCCTAGTCCTACAGTATAATGACTATGTCGGGCAAAAGTTCACATATGGAAGTGTTTGACTACAATCTTTAAGTTAAAAGGTCTACGTCAAGTAAGAAATACATACTTGATCATCAAATTCAGTCACTTGATCATGCAAAACTGATCGATACTGATTTTTAAGAGCTCTAGCTCTGTCCCTTCACTTGAAAATATCCTGCCTAAACCGCTTAGTCTCGCACTTTAATTCAATAAAAGGTTCCCTTTCTATACTTTCTTTCTCCATCTCCAACATCATTTGTTTCTTCGCTACAGCAAAGGCTGCAGCCTCATCCTCTTGCTCCCACTGCTTTGCCTCTTCCAATATAAATCGTCTTCAACGGTTAAAAAAAAAAACATACATCCAGCTAACTAAGTATAATTTCTTGGTAAATATGTATACATATGTACAAAGATAAAAGCAAATTGGTTTCTTGCTAGGACCATATCTGTGTGCATTAAAAATCATTCATTTTTTTGGCAAAATATATATTTATTAACATGTTAACTGATACAAAAATAAAACATTTGTTATTGTCCATTTCAGGATTTAAAGTAATGTTCACATTAAGTTCGGATGCATTTGGTTTGAGGCCGAAGGTAATTATTGGACAACACATTTATAGATATTTGATGCCAAGTAATATGAAATATATATTTCGAACATTTTTCCCTATGCATTCTACTCTCATACAAGTTTTCTAGTAATTCTTGAGCAATATATCTTTTGGATAAGTGAGGAATTTTGCCATAAAATACAACTAATCCTTTTTCCACTAACCAAGAACCTTTGGTTCCCATCCAATTGTAGAAGGTATTTTACATGCTAAATACAGAAGTTTATTAGACATACAAAATTTGAGGTTACTAGTCAAACCAAACAAGGGAAGAGAAGATAAGGCACCATTATTATTAACACCTTATGATTCCCAGGCCAAACACACAGTTTCAAGAGATTTTAATCTTGTTAGCATGATACCATCCGGTAAAATCCCAATGTCATGATAATCTATTTTAAAGCTCTGGTCTAGTCAACTTTTTGTCCCTGTTCTCTGGTTAAATTATTTCTGATGTTAGCATGCCATTATCCAACAATCAGCTTTAGGTCTTTCCTTTAAAATAAAATGCCAGCCAAATAACAATAAGAGCTGAAAACAACCTATCAGGATGAGCATACAGTATTTTTTAAATCCTTTCCCCTTTTTCCTCAATTCTTTTAGGCAATTTGTCAGCAAAAAGGAAAGAGAAAGGACCTGGACACCGCAAATTAGACCATCAAGGGATTTGATCTTCCTGTGAGGCCAACAAGGAGTACCAAATTCTCTGCACTTTCTCTTCAGAACAGTGAGTCCAACATTCAAATTCCTACAAGCGTCCACAATAGGAAGATAAAAGTATTTTGGAAAATCTTCAAGAGCAATTGTGGCTACATCCTCAGAGTTTGCTCTTTTTTTCTTTTTCAGAGCAACCCTGCAGTTTTCCTCAGTTTCTAAAAACGTTTACTTAACAAATGCAGACAAATTTAGATCTTAAAGAGGAATGCATGCAAAAACAAATCCTTCAATTAAACCTATTAGATTAGCATATTGTCTATAGCATCAAATAATCTTCCCATGCATTTCTCAAGACGGATGGTCAGTTACTTTTATTAGAACAAATATATCAGTTTTTATTCATCAAAAGGAATAGCTCTTCAACTAATGAATGAATCTAAGAATAACAAGTCATGGGAAAATATAGATATACGGACCAACTTTTCACGTGTTATAGAGACAAACAAATGAAAATCTTTTTGGTGAAATGTTTTTGGCATATATTAACTATAATTGTAGGCCAACATTAACAAATTTACAGTGCAGAGATGTTTGGTTCATGCAATCCATTAAAAACCCCTGTAATTGGGTAATCCTTTGCTTAGACGCATCGACTTCTCAAGAGAATTTTGTCGATCAAAGCAGATTTTACTATTGGCTAACAAGCCACTGTTGACTACTTTATTCCCTGTTTAGTGGGTTACTAGGATTAAACATCATATCGATATGAATCAACAATGAAAATTATTGTAATCTGTATGAAAAAAATGTGCTTCAGAGTGCTTAAAATCAGCGGTAAGTTAACAAAAAAAACCGATGCCTCACCGTCAAAGAAAGCGAAACAAGCGGTGTAGAGCCAGAAGTCGGGAAAGAAGTAAAAGCGGCGGTGGCGAAGGCGAGGGCCGAGTTGGGAGTAGAGGTATGGAAGACGATGATGAAGGAGAGAAAGGAAGAAATGGAAGTGGAACTTGTGGCCAAATTCAGAGAGCGGGAAACTTTTTTTTGCGAAGTGTTTTTTATTTCTTTTTAAGGACGAAGTAGAGGAAGATATCTTTTCAGAAATACAACTAAAATTTTAAAATTATGTTATAATATTTTTTAAAATTATAGTAAAACTCTTCTTAATTAATATTCATAGGATTTTTTATTAAGTATTAATTTAAATAAATTATTAATTTAGAGAATTTTACCTTATAAATTATTAGTTTATCTTAAAATATAGATTTATTTAATTTCATATCTTTCAACTATTTTATTGAATGTAATCTTCTTAAAATTCACTTTGATAATAAACTTTTTAAATATCACTTAAAATACTAAATTTGGTTAAAATCTTTTGATTATAATAAAAATGTAATAATAATAATAATTTTTTTAGCACAATTCTAGAGATGAAGGCTTAGGTCCAAAATACCAAAAGTGGTAAAATTCTGTAAACTAATATCTTAAAATATTTTTTAGTTCTCGAATATTATATAATATTTTATATTTTTATGAAAATATTAATTTATGAAAAAATTGAGACTGAAATTTTACACTAAATTTTAAAATAAAACTATTAATTATTACGATTGAATAGTTTATTAAATATTTCTATTGACCCAAATTATGATCATGATTTTTTATTAATTTAAATAAATTATTAATTTACAAAATATTAATTTAAAAAGTATTAATTTATAGGAATTTTACTTTATTATATGTTTCTATTCACCTTAATTCTTAATTGAAAATAAAACCTGAGATTTTACTTCCTATTTTTCTTTTATTTGAAGTATTGATGTATTTTTTTAATAATATTTTCAAAGACGGTATAGATTAGATTTATTAAACAGGAAGTAAATTTCATATAAATTTTCAAGATTTGATCTTTATTTTAATTCATTAATATAAAAAATAAACATTTCATTTCAATTTTTTTATTTTGTAAGATAAATAAACTCTTTCGTTAATTTACAGTAAAATAAACTATTAAAAACTTAAATTTGAAATCATTTTACTCTTAAATAATTTGAAATATTTTAAATACTTAAAATCAAACAATAATTAAACGGAACATGTTGAAGTTTGTTTTATTTTTTACTTCAAATTAATATTTTGTTTATTTATTTGTTCATTATTATATGAACACTTTTCTTTAAAATAACGTGTTAATACTCACCTATCATATGAAATTTATGTGATACATGAAAATTATTATTTTTTATTTATTAGTTTCAGTATTAAATTGCATGTTATAATTATTTTATATTGTGCTTTTTTTGTTACAAGTTAGGTGGAGTAGAGAACTCAAAATTGATGTGGACTAAAAAATTTTATTTGAGTTTTTTCTGAAATAATTTAATAAAAAAAAGTAACTAACTTAAATTAAAATAACAAATATTGTTATATTATTATTTTTAAACAATTAATACTTGACCCAGCAATTTTTTTTTTTTATAAAAAAGAATTAGGTCGGAGTGAAAAATCATCTTTCCCTTACATCTTTATGAAAATAAATTATTTTTTTATAAGCATGAATAAAAAAAAAAGAAAGGATAAGAAAAAATTAAAGAAAAAGTTTTTAAAATAAAGGAAAACAATTTTTATATGTATATACTACCTTTTATTTTGATAGCGAAAAGTAATAATACAATAAAATACAGTAAAATTAATATAATGTAGGTATCTAACAACATGATTGGATCAAGGAGTGAAAGGGAACAAAATTTATTTTATATATATTTTAATTATTATATTTTTTATGAAATAAGATATATTATTTATACTCATTATTTATTTGATTAGCAATAATATTTAGACAAATACTAAGGTATTTTATTTTTTGTATTCATTGGCCAAAATAATATTCTATTATTTTCAACTTGACCCAAGTAAAAGATACAATATTAGAGTTAACATAGTAATACTACGTATTTACAGTGCACTTAAGTAACGATGAGCGAAAATAACAAAATTAAAAAAAAAATCAAATTTGTATAATAATAAATTAATAAAATTAGATTTGTGATGCAAACCAGAATTAAAAAAAATGATGAATGAGTTATAAAAGACAACTTATTATAATTATATTATTTATGATCAAAAAGTCATTTATAATTTGAAAAGTTTTAATCAATTACTTTTCCATATGCTTATTTCTGATAAATAAAAAAATTGACACATTTCAAAAAAATTCTCAATCATACTTGTTTCAAAAATTGAATTATCTATCTAAATTTAAAAATCAATTTAAAATTTGAATGGATTGGAACAAAAATTTTAACTCCATTAAATAAACTTGAGTTTTAAAAATCGAGGCTTCATAAAAAATAACGTTAGATTTGGGTTTTTTATTTTAAGTTTAAATTCAGTTTAGCTTAATTAATTATAATTTTTTACTATATTTTTATGCTAATACATTTTTTAATTACTTTTAATTTTTTGTGCTTAATTTGATTAGATTTTTATTTAAATCTTCATGTTTCTCGTGATTTTTTTTGTAATAATTTATTTGAATTTATTTTTTATACTTATTAGCTATTATGTGTTTTAATACTTTTTTATATTTTATTATAATTTTTTTTAAAAATAGTAATACTAATATTTGCACGAAATTGAACTTATTTATTGTATGTAAAAATAAGTTTGAACAAAAAAAAATAAACTTAAAAAAAGAATCAAGATAGATTTACTTCTAATTTCTTAATACTTTACATAAAATCGATTTTAACTCTATCCATAAACACCTTTATTCTCAACCTTCTATTTTCTTTATTATTTTTTAAATTATATGCAAATAAGATAAATGTTTTTATGCTTTTTTCACTTTTTTCTCTCATCTTAATTCAAACATAATGTTAGTTCATAAAATAAAACTATTCTTTTGAAATAAACTAAAAAATGACCTAAATGCCTATGCCATATTTGTATTTTATTGCCATGATACGTTCAAAATATATGTGTGAAAAATAAGTATGCCAATAAAGATTAATTGAATTAATAAAAATTAATCAGTTCACTTACAAAATTTAGATTTGACTTTTATAATCTTTTAATAGAGGATTTTTATATTTTCATTGAGATCTACAATGAACTCTTACCCAGTAGCGGAGAAGACTCTCCTCACCTAAATTTTTTTTTCATCAATACATATATATATATATATATATATATATATATAAATTGTACGTAGGATATTAATAAGTTGGCTATATAAGCTGAGAGACACAAATCGTAAAAGAAAAAAAAAATCGATGACGTGGCAGAGGAGATTTATCTTTTTGAAATCCCGCCCAAACGCGGGCTTCAACTATTTTCGCGATTCGATTTTTCCTTTTATATATATATATATATATATATATATATATTTTTTTTTTTTTTGCCCCCGAAAAACCCCATAGGCCTAATCTCGCTCTTTAGCCACAAGCCTACTCGCGCACACTTCAGGCCGCACCAAAGTAAAAACTCTAGAAAGCCTTCTCTTCTATTTCTTTGCGCCTCCTTATCTCCCAAAGCAAAGCAAAGCCCTATCGTTCGAGGTAACTCGCGGCGCCGATTCTGTCCGAACCACCCTGATTTTGACCGATACCGAGGGATTCTCATTCGTTCTTGCCGTTTTTCTTGCAGGATTCACCATGAAAGGTGGTCAAACCAAGGCCGAGGCGATGCAAGCTGGTAACAAGTGAGTTTTTCGCTGTTCTATTCTTTTTGTTTTGTTACACTTCTTTGTTCTATTCGATTATTGTGTATTTCGCTTCCATAATTACTGATATAGCAACGATAAAGAATGGAAGATCTGCTGGGTTCGTCACTGAATTGATGTTTGTTTACGGATTTGTTAACAGGCTGAAGAGCAGAGGTGCAGGCGCTGGAAAGCGAGGGAAGAAGGCAGCCAAGGATCCAAACAAGCCAAAGAGGCCTGCCAGTGCTTTCTTCGTTTTCATGTATGATATATTTTCTCTAGAAAACTTTTACAGATTTATTTTACTGCGACTCAGATTCTTCTTCTTATTAACCGTTTTGTGGATGAATGATCAATTGAAGGGAGGAATTCAGGAAGCAATACAAAGAGGAGCATCCTGGCAACAAATCCGTCTCTGCTGTGAGTCTTTATTATCAATACAAATCTATAAAGTCTCTTAATTTTTATTTTTATATGGCTAGAAGATCTTATTCGTTATTAAATTTGATATTCAGGTTGGCAAAGCAGGTGGAGAAAAATGGAAAAGCATGACCGAAACTGTGAGTACTTTTACCTATTTCGGTGCAAATCATATAATAATAATAGTATATTTTGCCTGTTTGTTGTTTAGTTGACTTTTCATTTGCCCGAAGATTTTTCTAATTATCGTTTGAATATCAGGAGAAAGCTCCTTATGTTGAGAAGGCAGAGAAGCGAAAGAGTGAATATAATAAGAAGATGCAAGCATATAATCTTAAACTGGTAAAACAATAATATCTCTTATGTACTACTTGTAGTCTATTACTACTTTTTATTCATACTATTATTCATTGTAATTAATTTTTGTAATTTTATGTTATAGAATTAATTATACTGGCTTTGTATATGTAGGCTGGTGGAGCAAATACCGCAAACGATGATGAATCTGATAAGTCAAAGTCTGAAGTCAACGATGAGGATGAAGAGGATGGGAGTGGAGAGGTTGGTTCATACAGTACTACAACTGGAACTGAAGAAAAACATCTGTGATTTACTGTTTCCTGGATTGGATCTTAATTTGTTCGTTTGTTTTGTGTCTGTTGTAGGACGAAGATGATGAGTAGATGAGCTTGATGCGGGGATGCACAAATTGTAGGTTAGAATTGGTTAGATTCAGGAATTCTTTCCTACGTAGAGATGATCAGTTGACTTGATTTTAATCTTCAACAATCTTATTTTAGATTAGGTAAGGGATATAAAAGGATTTTGTACTTAAAGTCTCCTAGAAATCAAGGATCAGGATTTAGCTTATTTGGGTTATTTTGCTAACCAATTTTTGATTAATTTGAGCTTGTCGCCTGATGATGTTGTAATTTTATGTGATTTGATTTTACTCGGAGCTATTTTCCGCCCTGTTGATCTACTGATACGCGGAGAGGTTTTTGATATTTATTGATTTCGGTTGGGTAGACCATCTCGTTATAATAATTCTTGTTTTCACGGGATATTGAAAGGGTTTTTTTTTTTTTTCATTCATAACGAAAGAAGTTATGCTGGCTTTTGGATTTTTCGTACCAGTGAACTGAAGGGCTACAACAATGTGCCGTTGAAAAAATGGTTACGGAGATTTGGTAATTCGGATGAGAGCTCGATTCCTTTTTGCTTTTGGCTTTTTGGTTCTAAAACTTTTCCTTGTCCATTCCATATTTTATTCCTCAACTTTATTACGGAGTTGGAACAGGTAAAACATTGGGTTTGACTATTCGTGGATTGGAATTTGTTTGTTTACCACTTTGACAGTGTTTTAGCACTAGTATTTTTCGTTGATCTTTGTGCTGTCATCGCCCAGTAACTTCATATGAAAAAATGTAAGACTTTTAAGTAGATCAAGACTACTGCCCGTTAGGGCACTTATAAGCCTTAGCTTCCCAGTAAAATGTAATATTCAATTCCTTTATTATCTCCTTTGCGTTGGGATTGGAATGCTGGAGTTAAAGTCGGTGCCTGCCGCCTATGGATTCGAAAACTGAAAAGCTCTAGATGCAATGGAAGGAATAAGAATGAAGCTTAGTAAAATTTCTCAATTCTGTTAGCTTGAAATCAGATAGCTACTCTTGTTCTCGGCTTTTGACTTAACATTAACAGTTTTAACGTTTTTAGGTACCATATACGGTCTTCAGATTTAGCCTATCTCGAGGTTCAAGCACAAAAAGGAAAAGAATTGCACCTCCGTATTCTGTCTTTTGTAGGATTTCTGGATTTTGTAGATTCAACAATTTAATGGATGGAATTTTTCTGAGTCCCCGAGTCTTTAGTTGTTTGTTTTTTGGTTTCTAGAGTAGTTTGTGTTTCCATTTGAATGGAGGATGTAAAGAAACACGTTAGGCAAATTATAACATGGCCAGAATCTTTAATATTGGAGCTAAGAGGATATTTTATTTTACTCAATGTTAGATTTTAAGCGGTTTTTGACATGCTAGGTGTAGTTGAATAAAAATGTGTATAAGCTTTTGCAATTTATTATTAAATGGAAGTAAAACAAATGGGATTGAATTGAATTTGAAAGAAATGCGGACTACCAATTGTCCAAGACAAGGAACATAAGGAATGCAAGATGAACACTGATCAGGGTAGGTACAGTCTTGGCCTTGGCATTTGGCAACTGGATCGTGGCCCAAAAAAGTGCTCCAAATTTGAAAAGAGTCCATGACTTGAACCAGAAACTGTGAGCTTTCAGTATATACCAGTAGCGATGGAGTTGAGTTCTGTGTCCGCCGCTCACAGTTCCGCAGAAAAGAGTCAGAGGGAGACGATGTCAGGTGTCGGAAAATGCTTCCTCGTTACTGGCCCCCCTGTAAGTATTGCTATTGCTATTACTGTAAAATTAAGAATGACTTTTCTTTTTGCAATCTTGGGAAAATTGAAATTGGATTATCAAATGTGAAGGGTGTGGGTAAAACCACTCTGATTATGAGAATCTATGAGAGTCTGAAGCTCTCTAACCCCAGCCTCAAGCTTCAGGGTTTCTACTCTCAAGAGATTAGACAGGGAGGTGAGAGGGTTGGGTTTGAAGTGGTTACCTTGGATGGTCGCAGAGGTCGCCTCGCCTGCACCATTATTCCCAGGTTCTTTTTTCTATTTTCTTTATTCCTCAATTTAGTCCCTTTTTCTTTTCTGTTCCGGACTCCAGCTGAAGTATGTTTTGTTTTGCATCGGCAGTCCGGAAGCTCGTCAGTGGCCTTCTGTTGGGAAATACAAGGTGGATGTAGCATCATTTGAATCAGTCGTATTGCCTGAACTGAAGGTGGGGTGCTTTCCTGTAAACTCTACTTGTAGACCTTTCTACTTGTTGCTATGCTTTGACGTCTTTATGCCTCTTTCTTTAGACCTTTCTTCCTCTCCCCCTTGTCCTTGATACTCTGCTATACTAGTTGGTCTAATATATCTGGTTGGGAACTTGCTTGTGCATGCTTTAAATAAGTTGTTAAAGGCTAAAGATCTGCATTGTGTTATCAGATCAGAGAAGATACCGATCTCTTCATTATTGATGAAGTTGGTAAAATGGAGTTTTATAGTTCCTGCTTCTTTCCAGCCATTCTAAATATTCTTCAATCCCATATTCCTCTTCTGGCCACTGTCCCAATACCAAAATTTGGCAAGGATATACCGGGAGGTAAATTTTCTGAACGCTTTCATATTTATTTGTTAAAAGAATATAGTGATCGTGTCATCTTTACCCACTTGAGACGATATTAATTCGATATGAAACCATTAAAACACTAGGACTATTATTGCTCCGAGTAGGATTATTATAGTTTAATGTTTAAGGCCTCTCCTGGACTTTGTTGCCTTTGTAATTAAATTTTTGCGGCTATGGTGTGTGAATTTGGGCAGTTGTAAGGTTGAAGAATCATCCAGGTGCAACCATTTTCACATTGGATCAAAGAAACAGGGATGCTGTGAAAGACCAGATCTACTCCCAATTGGTAGATATGCTTCCTAAGCCATAGCTACAGGAGCAGGTTAAATATTGAAACTTATCTGATGTATCTGGTTCCCCCGAGTAATGGAATGTCTGTCATGTATTGAATTCCTTCTGTTTTCATCTTCTTGCACGCTTTCTATACGCTTCTTGTGGCTTAATTTCCTTTTTTTTTGACCCCTCATCGCTCAATGATATGTTCAGCTCTATATTTTGTGTTTTTCTACGGGCTCTATTATGGAATACAGTATCCTTATTTATTCTCAATCTTCCCTAAGCAAGGTGATCTAGTGACCTCGACTTGACCCTAAGGCCCAGGTTTTAAGAAGTCATACAAGTCATGGGTACTAATTGGGCTTTCTTTCACTTGTTACACAAGGCAAATTACAGGGAAGACAATCTGCCAATGCTGTAATGTTAATTGCATGGTATGAATAAAAAGAATACCTTGCAACAAAAAAGAAAATATTTCAGTCAATGACACTCATTTTTCACTTTTATACAAACATGGATATAGACATACAATACACAAAAAAAAGGGAGTCTGTTGTAATGTCATTTTAAAAGAAAAGGATGTAAGCTCACAAAATTCGTTTCTCTAGTCTTGTTCTGTAGTGCGAAGCAGCTCTCTTGCCATGGAAGAGAACGATTTAGCAGTATCTTGCATCTCTGTTGTCTTCAAGCTGATACCCTGCCCAATTCAATGTTACCTTTGTTAATGAAGATAAAACTGTAATTTCAATGCAATAGCACAAGCAGAATCTTGGATAAACATCTTCATTGAAAATGCATGCAAAGTGGCATCTCATCTACCCATATAAGTGATAATCAATATCAATAAATTAAGCTCCTAAAAGACTTTAGTTTTACTTGTGTATAAAAACATGGAAATCTCGTCTTATCTGAAAGAACCAGAAGCGCATAGAATCAGTACCTGCAACTTTCTCAGATTTTCGTGAAGCTTGCTTTCTGCCATTTTAGCTGCACTTGATTCCTGCAGCCAATGGAAAAGGATCATAGTTATCCTGCTTTCACAAAAGATGCAACTTCTGAGGTCTCCTAAACTGGAACTCATTCTGTCTAGGAAAAAAAAGTTGGAAGAGTATGTTCTAAAATTATCACAAGTCGTCTAATACACGGATGAAATTATTTCCTGCGCTAGGAAGATAAACTGGACGCCATATTTTATGGTGTTTATCACATAATCCAGATCTTTGGCATGCCAATGACTAACTTTTTCAATCTCTTTATTCATCCCCACTGTTTTCAAAGAAAGTATACCCTATTTCATGAACTCATTGGGAAAGACACTATCGAGGAATATTTGAAGACTATGAAGCTAACGTTACACGTTGTGGCACTTAACAAATCAAACACATCCAGGATGCTTGCACTGAACAAATACTTACACCATGAATAGAAAAGCCGTATTTTTTCTTGATTTGATCAACAGCACTGGACTTCTCATCTTGCTGCTGCTCTTCTTTGGTGATAGTTTTCTCATTTTTGACCTTCATTTGTTTCAGTTTACCTGAAAATGTAAAATCATATATGGTGTCACCTATTCCAATGAAGTGGGTCTGTAGTTTTAAAAACCGATTAAAGGACACTAACCTGCGGTAAAAGCTTGAAATTTAAGTTTATGCTTATTAAGAGCTGCTAAGATATTCTGTTCTTTGGGTTTCTCTCCAGGATCATCAAGGTCAATATCATCTTCGAAGAAGAAAATTGGAAAGAAGAGAAAAAGAATGATTAAGCTGATGCACGAATTTGACAAGATTTCACAATCATCGGCTTGTGGAATGACCTCCCACAATGAACAATATTCCGACTCCTAAGATATACTTACCTATGTCTAAATCGATTTCATCTTCGTCTGCAGCCTGATTATCTCTATTCTCAACCTCACATGGAAAATTAGCAATTGAAAAGATGGTTGAAAGTTCTTCAATACTTTCTCTGGTATCTTCTGTCTCCACTTCAGGCACATGCTTTTTACTGCCTTTTATGTCTTTGAGGACAGAGCCAAAAATTCCCTGACATGTCAAATAAGTAACATTTTCAGGATAACCATCTGTTTCTGAAAGTGTATCTTGTATGCTGAGACCAACCAGTACAATCTATTATCTACCTTTTTCTTCTCCTTCTGAGCTGTGGTTTCAGAAGCAAGCACTTCCTGTGAAAGCATTGGATCTTTCTTGTAGACTTGGCTGATAGTGTCCAAAATCCTAGGAAAAGAATTAACGCAGAATAATGTCCACATCAAATGTTTATACGGATAGAAAAGGAGATGCGATCTTCTAGAAGGTTTCCCAACTTACCACTCCGCATAGGACAAAAGAAAAAGGGGATTGAAGTTCAATTTAAGTTTCCTAAACAAGTAGACAAATAGAAAGCAGACCAGGAAGAAAATGATGGTTTTCTTCTCATTTTATAGAAAATAAAATGATTGCAGTGGCTGTCTATTTGCTTTAAGTTTTCAATGAAAGCTACGAATTAAAGAGGTTCTCCCTCCAAGTTAGGATGTTGTTTTGTCAAGTGGTGGGAGAAAAAATTGGAAAGATCATACTGAGTTATAAAGAGAAGTAATAAAGATTATCAAGCAGACTACTTTCTACAACATGAATATACCTATAGCTTTCCTTCTGCACCAAAACAGAGACAATAGAGAATTCTTGATCACCATTCACCTGTTAAAAGAGGGAGTAAAAGGGTGAACCAAAACTATCTCCTCAAATATATATGAAGTAGTAAAGTTATTATGTTGTACCATGACAAAATCTCCACACTTTGAAGAGCAGACTGAGCTGTCAGATAATGAATTTGGCTTTGGTGCAGAATACCTGAAACCTCTGATCGAAGTTTCCTTCAACAAGGATAACTCTGGAAAGGACCTTAGATTACATGAACAAAAGCTTTAGCTGATAATCATAAGATCACTGCCAGAAAATAATTTGCCCTCTACAATTAACAAATACGTAGCTCCAATATCGAAGCATTGTCATGATTTCTTAGTGGCATTCATTCAGTAAAGACCTTTTGTTTTGGTATAATTCAATTCACAAACCACAGACTAACATATGACCATCACCTTAATTCAACTTTTCCTCTAGTGAAGAGGAGCATGAGGCCAACATCAGAGGCAGTATAAAATGTTGATGCCCAGCAGCAAGAAGTCGAGTGAAACTTCTTCTTGTAATGCACTTTTTTAATTCCCTGAGACAAAGAGAAAGGTCAAGTATGCTCCATATTTTCGTTTTGAGGTGTGAGGTGGGCATACATGATTAGTACCTACAAAAATAATGTGCAGATTACCTGAATGGCATGAATCAGGGAATAGACATATGCAGCCTTCTCAGAACATATCAGTATGAAAGATTGCTTTGGTATGCTTTCCTCAATAGGACTCCCTCTACTCAGGTCTTGACTGTTTGATATATTTGCTCCTCTAACTGATATATCCTGCCAATCTGTAGAATAAAATTAAGGATTACTTTTTCCCTGAGTTGTACATATTGGCAAAATAAATGTTATATTACAAGTTTATACTTTAGATTGTCGGGTTTACAAGTTCAATAAATTGATTACGCAAACTAGCAATTAGTTTAGGGAGCATGTTGACAGCAGCACATACCCAAAATCTGCATAAATAGAGCTCTTGAGGGTTTCTTTGGACGAACCATGCTGGTACTCAGCATGTTTCCAGTATCACTATCGAAGGTTAAAACCGATGAATCCTTTGTTGCAACCACCAAAACGTTCTTTTCAAAATTTTGCAGACTACAGGTTTTAAACTGCGTTGAGATGATGCCAAGACAGATATCACTTGCAATATGACTTTGAAATATGATATTGGGACCTTCTATGTCAACTAGTGAAACCTGTTATAAAAGTTAAAAGTTGTTACTTCCTTCGATATCAGCCGAAATCCAACAATTTCAAGAAAAGAAACAGAAAGAAATAAGCTTACCTCTCCTTGGTCAGACCCAATGGCAAGATGGCTTCTGTTGTGGCTTACGTTTAGAGTGAGTACAGTACCAATAACCTTGAGGACCTTAACACTATGGATAATGTGATTGTTCCCTTTCCTTGTGCTTCCTGAACCAAAAAAGATTAAACAGAAAGCAAAAAAGTGAATTATCATGGTGGCCATTTCTAAGATATTGATTGCAGAATATAAGTATGATATTGAGAGGTAGAATTGATAGAAGGTCTGAACTACATTTCTTCTAAATGGCTAAACAACTTTTCAAGCTTACTTGTGTTTCAAGTTCAAAGCAAAAAAGACGAGAGCAAAAGATTATTTCGTTGCTCATACAACTGAATAAAAGAGAAGGAAGATGATCTATTACACATAAATCCAACAATAAATGCTAACCCAACTTAAAAACCTTCTATTCTAATGATATTCTTAGCTATACCTTGGAAAGAGATGAAACTGTTTTCTGCTGTATATGGCTCTGGCTTAAACTTAAAGATGCGAACCTGAAGTACTCATAATAAAGAAAAATAGTTAGATAATTAAAGAAATCATTTCAATCAAAACAACCCATCCCAAGTAGATTTTACCGTTCCACTCTGGTCACCAGAAATGAGGACCCGAGAGTTTCCATCAAAATATAGTGCAGTCAGGGCTATACCACTCAAAGAAAAATCATCCTCACTCTGCATTAAGAAAAAAAGGTACAATAAGAGAAACATGAAAAAGCACCATTCAACTCTTTGCAAAAATCTAGATAACCAATATTTTAATTAAAATAATCCTTCTCCAAACTTTCTGTTGCCTAATTTCTCAAAAATGTAAGGCATCACAGAAACTAAAAGCTTCTTAAATATATTACCTGTTGCTTTAATGATAGAATTGGTATAGGAAAGGGGCATGATAAATCCCAAAAATTGATAGCTCCATCACTGTGTCCGGTTATGTAAAGGTTTTTGACCTTTCCAAATCCACTAAATTGGGAGTTTGAGTGACCTCGATCTCTTGGCTTTGTCTCCAAGGGAACAAGTGATGGAAAGTCCTTCGTAAGCAGAATGTAATCCTGCAAGAGCAGAGAAAATGCATCATCAGCAGCAACAAAACATAAGAAAAGTTACTTTCCAAAAGAAAGAAATGACAATGGCAGCAAAGACAGAAAAAGAATATGCGAATTAACTTACCTCATCTGAACTTAATGCGTAAGGGTTGTCAGTGATGAGTTTTGCTACCGTGATGTTTGAATCTACAAACGGAATCTTCACCATTACCTCTTTTGGGAGGGAGGGTGGGGACCTTGATTGGCATTGCAGAAGATACTTCTCAATTGAGCAATCATCATACATATATATGTTCCCTGATTTGCCAACCAGAAGGAGAAAATCTTGCTTAAGTTTGCTTAGCTCAATGGTGCTTGAAGTGATCACCATGTCAACACAAGGCTCAGACAAATGAAGCCCAAGCTTAATTGTGCGAGATTCAGGATGCTCATTCAATAAGATTACCTGCCTCATCACAACCTTACTAGTCAGTATTGTAACAAAAAAACCTAGCTAGTCAAAAATTACATACAATATTTTGATTAGTTTTTTCATGTTAAAATACCTAGATAGTTGTCTCTAGTCCTTACTAATTGGGCTAAAAATTGAAAGTATAACATAATAGATAAATGCTACATTGGCATCCATGGATAATGATAGAAAACATCTAACTACCTGCATCAGGCTTGTGGAGGCTACATCAGAAGCACCCATGACATATAGTCGAGTGGCTTTTGCATCAGCATAAGCCCATTTCAAAGATGCTATTGGAATCTTTTCTGATCTAAATCCAAGAATGAGTTTCGAATTAGGAGCATTTTGATTGCTAATTTCAGATGCTGATTCACTTCTTAGCTTTGCGGTAGGAACACTCCAGATGAGAATTTCTCCATTACTGTAACCAACAGCAACTTTACTACCAAAAGGGCATACCCAGCAAGCAGAAGTCACATGTTTTTCTTCATTATGTACTGATTGGAACATACTTCCACCAGTAACCAAAATAGCTTTGCTTTCTCGAATTTCCCACAAAGTGATAAACCCATCTTTAAATATTATAAGAATTCTGCATTCAATTGAGTAAGACCTAAGAAAATATTCACTACTGAGACAAAAATTTACAATTTGAATAAGAGGGAAAAAAAGAAGTAAAATAACAGGAAAATGTTTAGAGGCCAGAAATAGTCACTATAAGAATAAGGGTAGTGGAAAAATGGTATCTCCTAAAAAAAAAAAAAAAAAACCTTAACAGAATGTAAGATTACCTTTTGCTTTCAGCTGTTGGTTGCGGCATTATGGAGATAACAGCTCTATCAGCTGAAACTTCTGTTGGATTTCCTAAACAAGATGGTTAATCAACTTAGCTATACCAGTATATGGTAAAACGAAGTAAACTTTAAGAATTCTCAAATTAGCTGCAAATGATAGTCAATAGCAACAGAATTAACATATATCAAAAGTATATTCCGTAATCAGGTGAATGTGCAGATAGCAGAGCTTTAGTTTTCAACTAAACAGTTTTCGAGTTTGGCTTAGTAGGTAGCTTGGGAAAGAGTCAATAGTGAATTTCCAGGGCCAACTAGTATGCTTTATTTCCTTTAGCAGTGTTTTCACCAGAAAAAGCATGATGATATCATTGTCACCCATTCCTTATAGATAGCAACAAGAACATCTTGAAGGTAAAGCTTGAACCTTGTCAAGTTTATATGTTAAAGATCATGCAGCACCACTATTCAAACAGCATACTTCAATTCTTAAGCTGATTCGTAGCACTTCTTACCATGAGAAGCTGAGAAAGGTATAGTGTATTTCATTTGTACAACATGGCATGCTTCTTGGTCAATCTTCAAAACCTTAATGCTGCCAACAGAATCTCCAACATACCTGCAAATTCAGAAATTAAATAAACTTCAAACGCTGCAGATCTGCATATCTTGAGAGTTGAAACAACCCATGATAGACTATAGACTTACATGTAGGGACCACTTTGCATAACTGTGAAAGAAGTAATTTCTTCTTTAAAGATATGTACATGAGACAAGAGCTTCTTTTCCAAGTCCCAAACCTACGATAAGTTTTCCATTGAAAAATGAATTCCCATAGGGAAAAGAAAGAAGAGGAAAGCATATTCATAGGGGACATAACGAAGAAAAAGAAAAACATAGCCAATACTAATTTTGATGAGAGGAAGAATAGACTACTCTCACATCTAACCTAACAGATTCAGCAAATAAACCTAGGGGGTAACTTGCCTCAATATGGTTCTTGCAATTTACATTTACAAGGATGCCTTGATTCTGGACGAACTGCATAGAAATCGAGGTTCATATTAGTAACTCTAAAAAACTTGATGAACGTGAAAATAAGTTTTACAAGGCAACAACAAATAATTATATAGCATTATGCATGATAATTTGATACGCATGGGCAACGACCTCCAAAAACTTGCTTGGCACCATGTCACCAGATTCAAGTAGAGCTTGAGTGTTATCTTTTCCAAAGAGTTTAATTCTGCCATCCCTGAAGAATGAAAATTTATTTAAAATAAAAATAGTTTGTAGGATACCATACATCCAGATTTCAGATATGTCAGTACATTGCTCGATGAAAAATGATATCCAAGCAGTAACATTTTGTAAATTCTATGTGCAAATGAAGAAGTGAAATATGACTTCATGACAATTTGTAGTTACTTATGAAACAAGAATTTCATGGTGCCATTCAAGAGATGGAAAAGGGAGCTTACATTGTAGATATTGCAAGTATCTTTTGAATGGAGTCATAAGCAAACATGCAACAACCCAATGGGATCCCATAATGAAATACCATATGTGGGTCCACATCACTAGCTTTTAAACCATCAGAATTTCCTCCAGGCTGCAATAGAAACAGTCATAGTGTCAAAAACTTATTATATTCCAGATGCAATTATCTTGCTAGCTCTAACAATGTATACCTAGAAAGTTACTATTGAAAAACTTAGTACTATCAAATATTGAATATTGTAATCAATTTTCGTACAGGCCTTTTACATTTATTCTATACCTTATGTTATTAAAGAAGCGAAATCAGGGATTAGATACTCTTTGGCTGTTAAAAAATCAGATAATCCAGTAATCCTGTAATGGTGGAGTATTAGGACACTATCTTCATCAAGCTTTAACGGCACAAAGGTAACAGGAATAGGCAGAGTGCACCAGAAGGATCAGAACCTGCCACTAGTCTAATCCAATTTATTGGTAAGAAAGTAAATAAATAAAGTTGTTTTCAAGTGGGTCCCTAGCAGACTAACACAGTCCCGGGTCCCATGCCCACCCAATCTTACTTGCAATAAAAATACCACCGACCTTCACATGGACAGGTTTGACTGCAAGTTTCTTTATCTTCGACACACCAAATCAAAGATAAGCATCCTAAATTTTGTTTATAATTACGAATATAAGTATTTCTTCGGGACAGAAATGAGAAAGCCTACATCCCAAGCAGCTGCAGCTGAAGATACGGCACCAAACGTTTTCGGACAAGGTTTGTTTTGAAAACCACGTGGCAGGAACACTTTTACCGTTACAATTGTGTAGTTATTATTACAAGAATTTTTTTTTGTAACGGTCGTTAGGTGTGGATTTGACATGGTGATCTGAGAGTGCAAGGAAACTTTATCAAAACAGGGGACTGGGGAGGATGGATAAAAAAGGGGGAATCCCAAGTCTCAACTAGTGTTAGTACTAATTTACGCTAGTTGTAGAGAATCTAGAGTTGCAATGAAGAGATGAGTTTGATTGTGCAGAACTCTTGGGGATAACTTAACGAGGAAGTTTAAATTCATATTTGCAATTTGCAGATCATTAAGCATCCTTTCATGGTGAAGTAAAATCAGCAAAAAAGAAACGTGATTGTAATACTAAAAAAGTTTCTTCCTTGCAACAGAAACTCATAAAAAAGGTAGTCGGGATCTACAAAATCCCGAATTATGATCCCTTCATCGTACAAGTTGAGAGAGAAACATTGAAATACATAGTGAAAAGCCAGTACGGCATAGTATAACTTTTAGTATAACAAAATGAACCAAAATCTGATAACAGTAGTAGTAGTATTGCGAATTGGAATCTAGAAATCTAGGCTGAGAAGTGAAAACTGAAAACACAGAATAGCACAGCACAGCCTAGCAGAATGTTGAAAAAGTGAATATCAAGTGATAGGCATTTGGAAAAAGGCCGGGAGTACAGAGAAGAGGAACGAAGAAATTCAAGTGCTTTGTGGAAAGATTAAAAGACAAAGGAGAAGAAGCAGACGGATGGAAGAATTGAAGATATTCGAGTGACTTACCTTCTTGGAAATAGAAGCCTTCTCCACTAGCTTCTTAACATTAGCAAACATGGGTTCTCGATAGCTCTTCCGAATCCAAAGACACTTGTAAACTGTGGATCCAAGCCAACCGCAGAATGTAAATCCAAAATTGCTTTGAAATAACCGACGCCGATCAGAGCGAGAGACAAGCACCACTCTTCCTTTGTCAATATATATAAATATATATATGTATATGCTTAAAAAGTGGGAGTGTGTCAGTGAGGGACGGTTAATTACAGTTTCTTCAAAGCGGACTGCGGGTTCTTTCTTGTAACTCACAGAGGAAAGAAAACAAACGATTCTGTGTACACGTGGAGGTTGATTAGCACCTTATGACCCATTTTTGTTTTGATTTGATAATGACGTTGTCTTCACGGTTTGACTTGGTTATGATTCACTCCCTGCCCAAAAACGACCTCCACACGCCACCTACCCTATTACACGTGGAACGACTTGATGATGTTAAATATGGGTCCCTCTACCTCCTTTGCTTACGTGGCACTACCGAAAGTAGTTTGCTTGCAGTCTTTGCTCTTGCAATTGTTATGCTTCTTTGCTCACAGTATGTTAATTTATTTTACATTAATAAATTATAGGTTATCCCTAAAGATATGCATATCATTTTCATTCACCAAAACAAAGAAAAAAGCAAATCTTTTACAATATAGGATCAAAATCTTAAGATTTTTGTTTTGGATCAAACCAAATAAGCTGGGAAAGTTGCAAAGCAGGAAAGTAGATCATGGACACAATGTTAACAAATCCCTACAAAATCATCAGCTCTCTCAACACACACAACTCTATCAAGTAGGATCTCTTATCATTATATACTTAACTTTTTTAAAATTAAAATAAAAAAATCCCTGCCAATTTTGTCATCCTCTCCTTTGCTAATGCCTGTCCTGTCTGTGGTATTCATTATCTAATTTCTTATTATTTTGGTTTGATTTTCAGGCTTCAAAGTCAGCTCAAAGAAGTATGGTCCAACGCAAGTATCAATATGGCCCCTCCTTGGGCCTGGTCGTGGCTCGACTGAAAGACTCTGGGTGTGCATGGTCGATTCTGATCGAGTTACGATTGGAGCCCAAGTTCAAGCCAAGCCCGAGGTGCTCTACCTAAGTATTGCCCCTGTACTCTGTAGTCACACACACAAGACAAGCTTCCCAACAGCAGGTAAAGGCGCCCCAAGCCCCCACAAGTAGTTATAGACTTCACCATTTTCCCAACCAAAAACACTTGTCTCAACCAACTGTGTTGGCCCAAGTCTTTGGTCCCCCGTACGGTCCCAACCCCAAGTTACTCCCATCATCAAAGCTAAAACAGAGGGGCTAATTTATCTCATTTGAGTATGATGGCATAGGGGGCTTTTCAAGCACATGACAGACGCTCTCTGCATCATTAGATAAGGATTTGCTTTTTCACAACACAAAAGGAAGAACGCCCCCACAACAACTTCCTTTGATTATCTTCCTGAGTTGTAAGCCTCATGCTTTTCTCCTTTTCCCTCACCCAAACTCACATTCCATGCTTCCTTCTTTAATTCAAAGACCCTTTTTAAATTTATTTAATATTGTTGATCGAGAATCTGGTTTTCGGTCATCAGGTTGAACAATAATAATGAAAGAAAATGTGCTGACAACTTTATAGAAATGCAAGTACAACCTATTTCTCAAGGACGGGCCATTTAGGCAGCCGAAAGGCAGATTTCTTCTATTGCAGCTTGATACATGTCTGATTTAGACATTGAATACTAATTAGAATTAGAATAACATACTCACTACTCTAAAATCCACCATATATATATGTATGCATCCATAATTATTATTTTTGCTAATTAGTAGTACTAATTTCAAGCATATATTTCCTATAAAAAAAACCTAACATATGTAGCTAATTGTATGACATTTGATGCGCATGAAATATATAATGCCATAAACCACTTTTTTTCCTGGAAGTTTTTTGGATTGCTGCAGTTGGTAACAGTCAAGCTAAAGGTAATCATGGTATTATCAGTTTGAGTTGCTATCGATTTGCAAAGCTGAGTTTATGGATCCTGAAAGTCGTTAGGAAAGTAGGTGAGGAATGGAAGAGCAGACACAATGGTCAAAGTCTGACAGAGGGAACTCTCAGTCTCAGCAACATGCATATATCCAATAAAAAAAAAACACTGACACAATTCCGTCTGACTCAGAGCTTTGGAATTGGATGCACAACAAGCACAAAATACTATAAAAATCTGCAGTCCCTTTTATTATGGCTCCAATTGGAGGAGTTGTGGGCTCAAATTAAGCAAACTGTTCATGAGCTGTTGGTTACATGGGAGTTAGGGACTCCAACTTTTTTCATTTAATACTATATCAATCAATTAATTTATTAAATACGGAATTGCTAGAGCGACAGATTGTTTTTTCTTCTTTATTAAATTTATTTTCCGGGTGAAAAATGAAAACTTGACCTTGTCTCACGGTCAAAATGGTCTGTAATTTGCTCATAATAGAAGCAACTAACCATGTTTAACACATTGAGAATAAATTCGAGAAGCAACAAAAATCATATTATATGGGAGCAGAAAATTTTCTCCCATTGACAGCAATGGATTAACACTTCACTTCAATTGATGTAGTTTTGTCTAGCCTCTTTGTCTCATCCTATACGCGGCTATATGCTTGTCTTGTCAGCAACACAAGACTGCATTTTTCTGTTCTTTTGAATGACACCAAACTTAGTAATGGCCTTATGAATTATATGCAGAACAGTTTTATGAAACCGTGTTCTTCCTTTTTTGAAACTAGTTATACTTTTTCTCAATTATTTGTACGTTACTTTTGCTACCATAAGTTTCAACTATTAAATAATTATTGAAGCTTTGTTTAGTTGAGATCATCGCTTCATTGGGAAGGACTTTGGCATTATAATTTATGAATGTGAATGCTTAATTGAATCGGGTGGTGGTTGGGGGATCCATGAACATGAATATCTATTTATAACGACCAAACTTAAAAAATTACTTAAGAACTTGAAATTATATGGAAAACGTATGTATCAATGAAAAAAAACTAAGAGAAAGACATGGAATTATGGAAGCTTCCCTACTACTAGTATTTAGTATTTTTTTTCTTAGGTAAAAGACTTCTTCCCTATTAAAAAGCACAACTTTTCCTGTATCATAATCATAATTATTGATTATTAATTTATTATTAAGTCCTCCGCCTCTGCATCATACAAATCTTAGCTTTGAATTCCCCACCTTTATTCTGTCTGTCCAGCTTTCCTGTTCATTTCCATCTCCATCTTCAAACTGACGCCATTTCCATGATATGTCTCTTCATTTTTCTCGTCTGCTTCCTTAGCATTCAGCAATGTCTTTTCCTGGCTCTCTCTAATTGTTCATTTCTCTCTGGAAAACAACGGGTACGTTTTGGAATTCTGTTTGCTTTGCTTCAGATGCTCCTCACGTCAGATGAAAAAAAAAAAAAAAACACAATAAAAATGGAAGCTTTGAATTGCTTTGGGTCTCATTGAGAATAAATTGAAAACCAACTTCCCCTTTTAGCTTTCTGGGGTCTTATATAAGGGGAAAAGCTTGAGATTTAAAGTCTTTAACTTGTTCAGTTTTGCGATGTTTAGTTGATTTATCTATTCTTTTGACAGAGCATTATGTCTAAAATGACCAGCTTTCTATATTTTTCAAACTTAAAAAGAAATTCTCTTTTAAATTTAGGCGGCACTGTTTGCTTAGATCATTTGTGTTGGTCTGAGCTTTATTACAAGATGGATGTTGATTGGCTTGAAAACTCGGAATTTCATTTAAACCTAGAAAATCCAGTAGTTTTCCAAGTGTTTTTTTTTTGTGCTCAGCTGTCAGCACAACTTCAGATGAGTTGTACCTTCTCTTTGCCCTTTCTTTTTATTACTGAATTGTTAGCTCTTAAATTCCTTGATATCATTTATATTGGTTAGAAAGAAATTTCTTCCTTTTATCTTTTGCTTCTAATTCTTTGATACACTTTCCTACATTGACCGGAGTTTTGCCTACAATTTGATGCATATAATTGTTTTAAAATTCATTCTATCAGTTCCTCCCTCCGTTTCCATTTTACATGTCTGTGAAATTGCGGTAATCAATAAATTCGACATTGGCCTTCTGCTAAAGATTTTGGGAGTACATCAATACCGATCTGCCTGATTAAGCAAATGTTGTTCTTGACTGCGCACATTTTCTTGGCTGTTTGCAATGGTTGATTAGATTAAAATACTCTAGCAACCTTGAAATGCAGCTTAGGAGCCAAAAATTTTCCTAGTTGGGCACTTTTAACCTCGAAGCACTTATAACCTGCTAATGTTGTTTATTTTTTGTTCGATACTATAATTCTGGTAGAAGCTGATCAAAATAACAACTAATTCAATGTATGAGTCAATCAATGCTGATTGCATCTCTTCTCTTACAAGATACATCTTTATTTGCTTGCCAGTGCTTATGTCAGTTGTTCTGCTAACATGGTGTCTAATATACCTTTATATAAAGATATCCGGTTATTGAAGTCTTACGAGAATCTGTTCATTAAACCAAACTAAATTCAGTGCAAACTCTCCATACCATTCAAAAAAAGAAGGCCATGCTGTGGCCTAGGGTCATTACTGCAGCTAGGTGATATGCTTTTCCTTTGGTAAAAGTTCTTCCACATTTTATGAGGTAGGATAATCAAAGTCTTGATTGGCGTTTCTTGATTCTGAGTTCCTTTGCTGGCTTTACAGGGTATTTGGTAAGTGTGTTATTTTCTTCAATGTAGGAGAAGACTGATTTTTGGAGTGATAACTGATAAGAAGTAGATGCTGCGTTACGAAATGATTTGGTAGATCCACTGGCTGCATGGGAGGCATATTTCACTTTTTTGACTTTAACCAAGGCAGCATGGCCAGGAAAATACTTGCACACAAGAGACACGTTGGTGGTAATTGTTATTCTGATTTATGCATTGAGAAAAGTCTCTTTAGTTAAATTCTTTAGTTTTAGAAGTTAGATATCTTGTGGAGGTCCTTGTCCTGATTGAAGATGCACTTCAATCTATTAGTTATACTTTCTCACAGTAATAACGTTGTTCGGCAAAAATAAAGTTGATTTCTTATCACTTGAGTAGAAATTTCCAGAAGTTGCTATTTCTGATTCAAGGTCAATCTAAGGCAAGAAAAAACTCGTGACTTTTATCAGGGCAAAGTTTTTCTTCATGGTTGAGCTACTCTACTAATTTTTCCAGTATTGATAGGGTCAAGCTGTCATTCCTCCTAAAAGGAGATTGGCATGATAACTTCTATTTTTTAATGGTTTTAATTTCTACATTGCAATTGAATAATGCAGTCGATTTTGCCACTCTTCAGGCTTGGAAGCTCCGCGAAATAGCTTGGAGCTGCAATTAGAAACTTCTCAGACCTACTGTGCTGTAGGAGATCTGCCGGTAATTTTTCCATCAGATTCCTTATTGTATATTTAAGATTATAACATTTGAGACTATGTTCTTTTTTTGGTGTGACTGTGGATAGTGTCTAACTGAGTTGTCTTGAGAGTGGATTGTCAAGAAGATCACCTTAAGTGATTCTGGGTCTTTCCCATGTGTTTGGCTATATATATGTTTCAGTTTGAGTTTGGTTGAGTTTGGTTTACTTTTTCCCAGTACTCTAAGCCTTTTATGTGTTGAACCTTTATTTTGGTTTAAATATTTGATCATCTCAATGTCGGGCATCTATTTCTGATGCTTCACATAAATTCCATGTTATGGTTTTTGGTTGTTTTGTCTCTTTAATTTTAACTTTAAACAAACTTAGTTAAACTCAATTATCACGTAAATATTTCTTAGGTGGCTCATTCCCTACTAAATGCATTTTATATGGATTCTCAGTACTCTTATCAACTGGAAGAAGAGTGGGCAGCAAAGAACTGTTATCAAACTGAGGCTTCAATGAAGAAATTGATTAATGAGGAAATGTCCAAACAATCTAAAACCAGACAAAATGCACCTAGTATTGTTGCCCGATTGATGGGGATGGATTCATTGCCATTAGATAAAAAATCTGTAGTTCAACCAGCTGAGAAAAGGATTGATAACCACCAGCGAGTCAAATTTTCTAAGAGGGAAAAAGATGCTAAGGGCTCGGCTATCCATTTGGCTTCTAACTCAAATTACTCAAAGCACAGGGAGATTGACTCTATTTACAGTAGTAGAGACAGAGATGCTGAGAGGGGGAGCACCAGCCAGAAGTTCAGAGAGCCTAGGCCTCGTGAACATCCTCAGGAGGAAGAATTGCAAAAATTTAAAAAAGAATTTGAGGCATGGCAGGCAGCCAGGCTTAGGGAACGTTCGATGGTTGTTGATGTTGGAAGCATTTCTACACATCAACTTGCTCAAGAGAAACTGAAGAAGGAAAATGTGGCACTCTATGCAGATTCTGAAAGAGCAATGTATGAGAATCCTTTGGAATCCAAGAGGTGTACAGTAAAACAAAATTTGCATGAAATGGGTTTGCATCATTGCAGACATAAATCGGAACCCTTTACAGCTGAACAAAAAGAATCAAGAAGACAATGCATGAATAAGGATTTTCAGCTACCTCCTATGAGACATTACAATGAGAAAGTAGATGCTGCTCCTAGGAGAATAGTGATCTTGAAGCCTGGGCCTGATAGGATTTGTGCCCATGAAGTATCATGGACCAGTTCCTCTACCACTTTCGAAGAGAAAGCTAGTATAGAAGATTTTCTTGAGGAGGTAAGGGAACGACTAAAATTGGAACTGCAAGGTAAAACTCTTAAAAAGAGTTCTGTGGTCAGAGGAAGTGGAATTGAGACCCCTTTCAGTGAAACGCCATCTGATCCAGGACAAATCGCTAAGCATTTGAAAAAACAGGTCAGAGAGAATGTTAGCATGGATCGTGGAATGAATTTAGTTCGTTCGGAATCAACCAGATCATATAGAAGCGAAATTCAGTTCAATGGACCCAGCTCACCCGAGTTCATCAACAAAGATACAAGAAGATTCTTGTCAGAGAGACTAAGGAATGTTCTAAAGCAAGAAACACTGTTGGATGTACCAGTAGTTTCCAGTGGCAGCTCTAGATCACATGTGTTTGATAATGGAAGGGACAGCCTAAAGCAAATACAAGATACGTCAAAGTCTAGAAATGAGCAGAGCTACTGGGAAATTGTTAAAGATGAACAAGAAATGCAAACCAGATCTTTCAGGCATGGAGATGATGTTGGACTGCTAAACGCTGAACTCTCCCCTAGAAATCTCATTAGGTCTTTGTCAGCCCCCGTCTCAGGAACATCATTTGGGAAGCTTCTCTTAGAGGATCGTCATATTTTAACTGGTGCTCAGATCAGGAGGAAGCATGAAGACATAGAAAATGTGCCGGTAGATGTTATAAGAAGGAAGAAAGAGAAGTTCAATTTGAAAGAAAAAGTTTCCAATATCAAGTATGGTTTGGCACTTAGACGGAGGCTGTTTGGCAAGAAGATTCAGTCAATGGTGGAATCATACGATGCCGATAAGGATCCTGCAAAAGATATCTTGAGTGGACCAACTTTTGTTATGAACTTTAGCGAGAGGCATGTAAGGGAACCTATCTCGTTTCTTTTTTATAATCTAAGAGATTATTTAGATAAGCTTTTCCAGTTCTGATTGTCTTGTAACCAATATATCTTTGTGTTCCTAGGAGAATTCTACTGAGGTGCCTCCCAGCCCAGCATCTGTTTGCAGTGGCACACACGAAGAATTTTGGAGGCAAGTGGATTATCTCAGCCCAATATCAACACCGGATGTGACTTTTGGAGAAGATAATGCTGTACCACAGGTTTTCAAAGAGATCAGTTCTAATTTGAATGGTATGGAACTTCTACTTTAATACGTAAAGCATGCAAGCGTGTTAATTTAAAATTCTGTTAATGGGAAATTGGCAAAAAAAATAGATGTTGTCTGTTCCTTAATCGCATGACTACATTACTTGTAATGAGTATGACATATACTACAGTGTAGAGTATCCTTAGGTTTCTCTATTGGCTTTTCTTTTATGCCTCCGCTATTATATCATTAGCTTCAATGGTCAATTGCATTTTGCTCTGAGTTCCTCTGGATTATTGTCAAAATTTTCTAGTACTTTGTACTAAGTTGTAACTTGGCCTGAACAAGAACCATCTGAACAATTTCTTGATCTGTACTGGAAACAAATTCCGTATGATATATAAAGTGATATTATATTGCCTCTGTTAATATTATGGTATTACATAATGGATAGCTATAGGCAGCATAATCCTTGTCAAGATCTGGCACCTGATCATTCCAGTCCAATTTTGCTACTGTCCACATAATGAACAGCTATTTGTCTGTTATTGCAACCTAATTTTTCAAATTTTTTTAAGACAATCATTTTATTTGTTGATCATCAGCGCTGAGGAGGCAACTGAATGAACTTGGGTCTGATGAAGCAGATGACATAACAACCGAACAGGAGTCTATTGAATCTGAAATGCTGGATCTAGAGGACAACGCAGAAGGTTATGTAAGAGATCTTCTCGTTGCTTCTGGTGTGTATGATGGATCATGTGACAGATCCTTATCTAGGTGGGACCCGTTAGCAAATCCTATCAGCAACTCTGTCTTTGAACAAGTGGAGGAATCATATAGAAAATTGGCCAAGGAGAATGATGGCTCTAGAAATGGTGAGAATGAGAAGAAGGTAGATCACAAAGTGTTACTTGATTTGTTGAATGAAGCACTCTCAACCATACTTGGACCACCGGTGACCATGTCTAGGTTCAGGAGAAAGGTTCTTGGTTCCTCCATATTGCCACCTCCACGGGGTAGAAAGTTATTGAATTCAGTGTGGGAGATTATCCGTATCAATTTATATCCTCCAAATGATAGATGGTACTACTCACTTGATAGCATGGTGGCCCGGGATCTAGGATCCACCCCTTGGTTTGGCTTGATGGATGATGAAACTAATGTTTTGGTAAGAGAGGTGGAATGTCACATTATTGGAAATCTAGTTGAGGAAATTGTGAAGGGCATGCATTAATGAGGTTTTGACAGCAGGTTAGGTCTAAGTAGGGAGACAGAGTGAAGATGGCTGTTAGAAGTGGCATATAGAATATATGGAGGTAGGTTTATATGGTGGTTTACATGGTTAAACCCTGATGCGCGATTGTGGTGCTTGCTAGATAAGGATGAATATGGAAGGGAGATTGGCTGTCCATGTACATATTATACTGCCGGCATTGCGACATTGAGGTTAAGTTGATGAGGCTTATACATACTGTACATGATTGCTTGTATTACTAGAATTTCTTGGACGCAGCTTTTTTGATCTTATTGTGTAACATTTGAAACCGCATGCAGAAGAAATAATAAATTTAAGTTTTTGGCTGTTGATCGAGTAGTCACTTAGGTGCAAGTGAGTTGTTTTCCTGATACAATGTTTCGGCATGAACAGTGATCTGGTAAGTTTGTTTAAATTTGGGGATAAAAGGCGGGCCTCAAGGCAAGATCCAGGGCCCTGCAGATGAGCCAGTGGGCTGTTGAAGTGCTAGATATTTAGTCATTATTACTTGTGACTGTGAGTCTGGTCCGTGGGTCATTGTGTTAGGCTGGCCTAACTGTGGTGTGGTGGGATAGGGACATTTGCCAGGCTGCTGGCTGTGCTTCTGAACAGTTAGTTACCAATACAAAGCAGTGGAACTGGAAGATGATCCAATTCAAAGTAATGATTCGAAGCCTTAAAAGAAGAAGGGGGAGGGGGAAACAATGTTCCTGTAGTTTTAAAGAAAAATGTGGGTTACCAAAACTAAAAGTAGGTAAAAGCGCAAAGATAAAGAGTAATTCAATAAAAACAATCATGTAAGTGAGTGAGTGAGTGAGTCCCGGTAGATTAGATTGGAAATTCAGTCCGGTCCGGTCGGATCCTTTGAAATTCATCATCTCCGCTCTAAAAACTAAGATGATAAAAAATCTTTGTTAGGTGCACCGAATTTTGGTGTTTGTGTACCCACGTCCAAGTGAGAATCCAAGAAAAACCAAACACAACCAACTTGGACCATTCACTTTGTATTCTTCAACCATTTGATTTCACCAATGGACAGGACAGGACACATTCATATTCTCTCATTTAGTCACGCCTTATAGCAAGCAATAGCTAGGTCATCATGCACATGCCATATATTCCGATTAATACTCCATTTCCTTTTCATGCAATTCATCACAAGTCTATATTATCATAATAAAATGGATTGCTATTAAATTAGGAGAAAACAAGAAAAGAAAGCCGCATAAATTCATGTAATGGTGGTTGAATTAAGGAGAGGATGGTCACATGGATGTAGCATCAGGACATGTTACCTTCTTCTATCAAAACATCCATTCATATGTATATACGTAACATATGGGGGAATGTCGTTTTCTGCCGCAGCTAATGCATCTGTTGACTTCACCTTTTATTATTATTATTATTATTATTATTATTATTATTATTACAATAACACAACCCTCTAAACCCTAGTAAAAGTTTCAGTTAATAAAATTCAAGATTTAACTCAAATGATTTAATTATTTATTTATTTATTTTAAGAGATGGGTTTGTCCAAAGAGAGATTTCATCCAAGCATTTACCAAATCCCCTTCCCTTAACGTTAGGATTTTGCTCGTAAAAAAGACTATCTTACTTTATGACAAAACAATATTAAATATGATTTATACACATATAATTGTGTAATTTACTTTACTACCAAATAAGGAATTTATTTACCTAATTAGATTATATACTCTCCTATTCTCTTAGTAGTAATAGCAGCAGCAACAACTGCTCAAATCTGCAAATTAATTGTCTCCTAATTCCAATAGAGGAACCAATTTATTTTAAAGAGTAAAAAGTTTGAAATATGAAATTAATTCAGTGACAATCGTATCTAAGCTAATATATCAAATTAAAAGATTATTGTGAAAATGAAATTAATAGTATTGATTAATTACTGCATTCATTCATATACTTTACATGAATTAAAGGAATCAATTTTTTATTTCAATGTATATATATATATATATATATATATATATATATATATATATATATATATGGAAAGACCAATGGATAAAGTTACTTACACATTTTAAAAAGGAAATATTTAATTTTGGCAAATATCACCAAATTAAAAGCAATACCACTTAACTTAGTAAAAAAAATGGATGAATTTAAGATTAAAAATTCCCCGCTCTAATCCCCCCCAAAGGAAAGGAAATAAAAAGCATGCATACGTTCATTCTCTCATTAAATTCAAAGGCGCACGAGGTGCATGGTGTTGCTAGCATACGCATGAAGGCGCACTAAGCACCAGCATTAACGCTAGTAGTTTAGTTTAGTTTAGTTTAGTTAAGTTTGTTCCATGTTCCACGCCTACAGTTTTGCTGTCCGTTTGCCCATATCTTACTACTTTTCAAAGGGATTTTTTTCCTGTTTGCTTGGGTGAGAGGTGAGCACTTAACTTTCCTTTCTTCCGCGTAAGACGGAGAGAAATTAGGATAGAGTTTGTAGGATATGATGTGAGATTGAAAATTAAAAGCATGATAATGGAATGGGAGAATCAAGAACAACAGCAACACCACCACCAGGAGAATCAAAACCAAAGAGAAAGCGTGAATGTAAACGCCAATAATGGTGGAGTAATGTATGTCAAAGTGATGACTGATGAGCAGTTGGAGACTCTCAGGAAGCAAATTGCCGTTTATGCCTCCATCTGTGAGCATCTTGTTGAGATGCATAAGAACCTCACTGCCCACCAAGATCTTGCAGGTCTCTCTCTTCTTCTCACTCACAGATGTATTTCTGTATGTATATGTATATACCATGCTCGATATGGTTCTTACATGCCCCGTCTCCTACTCATTTCTCTTTTATTTGCCTAATGTTTGCTCATTTATGGGTTATGGCTTCTCTCACGCTCTTTTCTCTTCCCTTTTGTCATTATCTAAATGGATATATTGCTCTTGTTCTTTTCCGTTTCCGCGTATTGTTTTTCTGATTGCCAATTATACAAAGCTACTTAACATTCGCCCTTGATTACTTACGTATGCCAGTTTCTCTGTATATCTATGCCTTGGGCCTCGACTCTTCTGCTTCTCGGGCCGACCCTTGGGAGTTTCTCCCTGTTAAGTATTCCTGGAATGGCAAGAGACTTGTGAATTTCTTCTGTTTCAGCTTTTGGTTGCACCATCCATGCTCCGGGATCACCAATTCTCGAGGGATGAAATTGTTGAGATGGTTGCTTCATTACCAGGGGCAATCTTTGTCATCTTTATTTGTCAAACTGCTGGGCTGTATACATTAAATGTTGGGTTCAATATTTGAGTGGTTGTTCGGATCATTCCGTTCTTTTCTGTCTTGTTATTGCTTAACCTATAATTCCTCCCTTTTATCGCTGAACAAGTTAAATACCCACCAACTGATCATGGATGCTCATGTGTTGTCCAATTGCCAACAGTATATCTAAATTCATGCTTTTCTTCTTTGTGAGAAATCCACCTAACTTCCAACTTTAGGACCACTCTATGAGAAAATAGAAACATGATTTGTTAAACAATATATCTAGGATCCGTTAATGCAAACACTTGTCAGCTCTCTCTGCCCAACTTATTGTTCTGATTTATTTAGCGGCATGGAATTTCACTGGTGAACATTTCTAAGTTTGATTCTATTTTCCTTTGGAATCGATTGGAAATTACAAAGCTATTCTGCGGCTAACTTCTTTCTTTTGTTTTTCCTAACAATTCATGGCACCATACAAGCCTTTTTATTCTCTTTTAAATATGCTGTTGCATTCAGATGATGAGAACGAGGATATGGTGATTTCTTCTTCTGTTGATCTTGTTGAATTTGTTAATAAGAGAGCCAAAAAACATCAAAACTTGATGGCTTTGGAATTTCTGAAACCTGTTAATGTAGTTTAGTTGTCTAAGATGCTTGAAATCTTCAGTTGTTACTGAATATTTGATTTCCAATCTTCATAATTACTCACTAGCAATTTCTCATAATGTTAAGATTCAATATTGGTCATTGAAAAACTAAAAAATATTATCTCTCTAGCAGGTGGCAGGCTGGGAAATCTCTATTGTGACCCTTTAATGACATCTGCTGGGCACAAAATTACTGCTAGGCAGAGGTGGACTCCAACACCCGTGCAGCTTCAAATTCTGGAACGTATATTTGATCAGGGGACTGGAACTCCAAGCAAGCAAAAGATCAAGGAGATAACCTCAGAACTGAGCCAGCACGGCCAAATTTCTGAAACGAATGTCTATAACTGGTTTCAAAATAGACGGGCTCGATCTAAAAGAAAGCAAAAAGTGGCATCATCGAACAATGCTGAATCAGAAGTAGAGACAGAAGTTGAGTCACCAAATGAAAAGAAGACAAAGCCAGAGAATCTTCTCTCTAACCCTGAGCTAAGGGATGAAGATCTGTGCTTCCAGAACCCAGAGATAACCTCTGAACTGCATTTCATGAGTATACTGTCCAATCCAAATACATACAATGGTTAGCATCTGCACTTGTTATTTTGCTATGTAAATTGAATGCTTTGATGCTAGGTAGAAGGATCCAAAGATGTCTGAGTACTGATAGTGAAGGGAAAATGTCTTATTTTCCCATATTCCTAGATGCCTGGAGTTTTTTACTCTTCTAAATTTCCATTTTCCACATATACTGATGGCTCGTGATCAGTACCATATTCTTTTCAAGTTGTATAGCAGATTCCAAATAGCAGTGATGTTTTTACATGACATCCCTATTCACTTGTATGCAGGAAGTGACCATCTGTCTGGAAAAATGGGAATGCCCGGGAGCTACAACATTTATGACCAGGCAGAAGACTACAGCATGGCAGGGTGAGAATGGAGAGACAATTTTGTGCACCTCCTGCCAATTTGTGTAATGAAAAGTCTAATTGGAATTTGGAAAGTGGAAGCACATGCCTGTCGAAGACTTTGGTTGTTGGACTATAAAGGAGACAAAAGAATTGGGCCTAATTATGAAATGATAGCACGCCTAACACAGTAAAGCTAATAAGTTTGAACAAAAAATGAGCTGGTTAAGTTGCTAGTATGAATTCTGAACTTAGTGTGCATTTGTGCTTTGACTTTTCTTTTTGGTTATTTGTTAATAGAGAGAACTCTGCAAATGTTTTGGCAAGTTGTTCATGAAATTATGATCATGCTTGGTTTTGTTAGAATAGATGATTCTTCACATAAGTTGGTTGGGTTAGAAGAAAGCGGAAACCATTGCAGTCAGAAGCTTGTACTTGATATCATGTTTGGTTGGGATAAATGTGCATGGAAACAGGAATTAGCGTTGCCGTGGTTACATGTATGAATTCAGAAATGGAGCGATATATAACGCAAGGGCAGGCAACAAGTTGTAGGTGGTAGCCATCCACGACCAAACAAAGCAGAAGCAGAGGAGTTAAAGCTTATGAATGCCATGATGCTTGAATTTCAATTAAGTAGGTTATGAAGAATGATTTTCTTCTTGCTATGATAGCAGCAAGCGTTCATGATTTGCTTTGATGTAAAATGACTATCTGTTTGCAGCCCTCGCGCGCGCACACACAACACAAGTCCTAGTGAATGAATATTAGGAAGCCCACCACTAATAATTGTGCTTAATTACTAAAGTTGAAACCAGATTTGCTCTTATCATAAAAAATAGAACACTAATCATATTATTAGCACTTAAATATCTATATCCTCCATCATTTTTTCCTAAAAAATCCCTCAAATCACTGGACTGATTTTATTTGATTATTACAATTATTTTTTATTTAATTTTTAATTTATCTAAACTGAACTATGTCTTTTTTTTTCTAAGTCAAACTGTTAAAGTACTAATCTTTTTGAACAAGAAAAACTATAGGATACTCTCTCTTTCTAACCGCCGCTCTACGGTTTGGCTCATCTTTCCCCCGCCACCATCGCTGCCAACATCACCCTACCTCTTTCAAGTATTGAAGAATTGATTTCTTTGTATAACCCATAAGTTAGTCGATGAAAGAGATGGGAAAGATCTCAGTAGCTAACTCTCGAGTTACATAGATGAAGGCAAGTGGCCTTCTGGGTCATCTGATATTCACCATGTCATTGTTCGAAAGAGTGTTCTTAAGGCTTTCTTTGTATCCATTCTTCTTCTACCAATTGCTTGCTATTTCTTCTCTTTCAAGGTATGGACTCTGGAGTGTCTAGTTATTCTCAATACTCGTCCTTTTCTCCTTTTATTCATATGTTCTTATGTTAAGGAACCGAATGCCGTCTCTTCTTTTCTACTATGATAATGAGTTATTGGGGAAGGATGACCAATCATATGATTTCTGGGTACCTAGAAATGTTTCTATTAGTATTGTTAAAATGGGATTTTCTGTTTATTTGGTTTAGCATCTCATACAGTAGGTGAATGAAATAACAGGAAAATTCAGGCACTCCTCATTTCTTGAGCTTTCTGCTGAGTGGACTCCTTGTCATATTATTATTGCTTTGGAAATCTGTTGACAAAGGTGAGAGCCTTTTTCTGCCGGTTGCCTTAGCATCTGATGTGGTATTGTCTCAATTTCAATTCGTAATATATATTCTTTTAATCTTTTGCTCAAATTTTGTATTTTTTAAGCTTTCAGAGTTTATCATCATAATGCCAGCCTTTGGAGTTCAGCTTGAAACTCACTATTCAAGGTAACTTCTAAAAAGTTATATTCTCGAGAATGAACGTTAAACATATTTAGATAACTGTTACAGGAAAGTATCTCTCTAGGCAGTCTGTTTTATTTTCTCTGCTAATAGAATAGAGATTTACCTTTGGAAGTTGATGAGCCGCAATGTAAGAAGGGGAAACATCTGCTGTTAATCTGTATCACAATTTTTGTTCTAGGTTGTTACAATGTGTCACAAGTGCTGTTCCAGGTTGTTGTTCATATTAGGCTTCGGTTGTTCCTTCATCCAATTTTTGCGCTCCACATTGCTCTGTCCTGGGCTTGACCGTTTGTCTCATTCTAGCTTTCTTTTCAATAGACTTGGTCATTCTTCTCTCTTAATTGAAGAAAAGCTAGCTATTTACAAGCAACTTAATTAATATTCATAAATAAGCCCTTCGGATATTTTATAGTCACCGACTTTTACTGAAAACAGTAGTGGAAATCTGACCATAACCAATGTTTTTCTTTCAGCTTCTTTTGTTTACTTCCTTGTGGTGGAAGAGTCATCCGCAGATTTATTCCCGCTGCTGAGATTCTGAAACCTGTATTGTTAGAATGTGTTACCCCAGTAACTTGTTACTGGAGCCTCTCTTTACTCGTTCGTGGGAAGGAAGAGCTGATATTGGTATTCAAGTTAAAACAACCAAACTTGTGCATTTCAATCTCTTTTACTTCCTTTGGAAAAGTTTGTATGTATTTGTAGGTGTTGTCATATACTTATACAGTTATATTGGTCAATATACTTTTAACCGAGCGGTGCAAATTAATTCTCTTTGAAGGAGCTATGCCCTCCAATGAAGATGTTGCTCCCTATATGGAAGACATTGTGTGCTAGCATTGATAACAAAGAAAGTCCAGTCTCATATAAGGAAGATGGTTGATGTCAAGGCGATTACAATTTTATGTATGTACATAAATTAGCAAAAACACATCTGGATTGGTGCACGTAGAGAAAGTGAAAAATGCATCCATGTCAAAGTTAAAGAAGCTGATTCATTCTTGTAGAAGAGGATGATCATGAGAGATTACCTGCAAGTTTTCTGTCTGTTGCAAAACGAAATAGCGGATAAAGCTTGGAACTCAATTTAGCAAGATACCATATGCCCATTTGTCTTTGTTGGGATTTTTTTCATTTTGAAAATTTTATGTCATCAGGCATCAGGTAGTTAAAGGTGTTGCAGAGTTGATTATCATAACGTGGTTAAAACATGAAGCCCGAAGTTCATGACTTCTTTCTAAAGCAACCTGGAAATCCATCAAAACCTGGCAGGTAGGTAGCAAGAGTTTGGAGAGAGAGAGAGAGCGAGATGGTCAGCAAATGAGTCCTTAGAACAAAGACAGGGACAATTGACTCCAGAAAAATTAGAAAATATAAAATCTTTTTTATCTTATTATGTACACATTCGGGTAAAGGCAATCAACAAATGTGCCGTATACGAAACAAACGCCCTATCAATATCAAATACTATAGTCCATCACCGATACTCAGTTGATTACTATTACCCTAAAGTTTAGAGTACAGCAAAGAAAAAAAAAATCCATTGTATCCAATTTTCTTGTTAAAAAGAAAGAGAGAAAGAAGGATCATCAATGAATGAATAATGCTTCCGCGAAAGCAATTTAGCTTCTCTTTGACGCTTACTTCTCGCAGGCTTGAAATCAGGGAGGCAAAGTCCACTCACTCGAATCACCATTAGACGAGTTCACTATAATGTGGGTTGCCACTAGCCACAACAACTCAGTTAGAAAAGTGAGTATGGTATTTCATCTGCTAACCTCCAGCTGCACTTAAGCGCAAGCTGGCTCGTTCGAGGCTGACTCTATGTCGACATAGCCCATGCCACAACTCCCTTGGATCATCTTCCGTCACTTGCATCTTAGCTATTTGCCTATGCAATGCCTCCAAATTCACAACTGGGACGGTGGTTGGTCGCCCATGAGCACACTGCATGACAAAGTTTTAACATTTATTTAGTAAGGCAGCAGCAGTATCTCTCTCTTGTGTGCAAATGAATGCACACACATACAAAAAGTCAGCAGTCAAGTCTAAAAAAAATTTTCTTGCTATGGTATATGTTTAACTCACTTGGAAGCACAGGGACGTTTGCTTTAGCTCTTCAACAATTAAGGAACATTCTGAAGGTAGCAAGGAGTCTCCAAACATAATTGCACCTTAATGATGAAAGCGTGAAATGGATTTACTCAAGTTAGTAGATACCTTGTGATGAAGAACAAGATATTTTCCACACACAAGTTCTGATGCCAAACTATACTTAATGAAGGCTACCCAAGCAGCTAATTGAAGGAACTCAAAAATGGATATAAGACCGAAAAGACTCCTAGATACCTCTACAGCTACTCTAGGCTAAGAAGTCTCACTTGACCTAACATTGATGCATATAGGAGTGTTTGAGCAGATAATTATTGCACTAATCACCATAACTAAGTATTATATAAAGCATAAAATTTCCTTCCACATGGATAACAATTAAATTTGATTCCCAAACTTGCCACTACAATGAGATTAGGCATATACCTCTGCATGCTTTGAAATTAAGAATTCGATTGACTGATGGGGGCATTGTGGACGATCCATCTGTATCAGCAAGCTATGCATTATAAACACAAACTATAGTTAGTATTACCCCCCAAGTAAAAGGAGTAGAGAAGTAGGATGGAAAAATTCTAATAAGTAATGAACCATGTATTACCTGGTGAAGAAATTCCAAGAGATCAACATCAGATAAATTGACACCTAATATGCAGGGTACCTGCATGTTATCCATAAAAAACTTAGGCGATATCAAAGTATACCAGAACAGAAAAGGCAACTAGAAATTGAAGCACAAGCAAACAAAGATATGGACAATATTTCAAGGAATGAGTGTCCAACTTTTCCTAAGATAATAAAAAAAGATAACTTTGACCCAACATCTTTGAACTTATAAAAAGGCATGAGCAAAGCTCATGAAAAGAAAAAAAAAGTGTGAGGACCGGGGGTGGTTGCCTCTATGAACATAAATAGAAATGCAATGGAGCTTAACTGCAAGAAGTATGACAACAGCCGGCTTACGATGAATGAGGTTCAAATTCCTGCATAGTTACGAGGAAAAATCAGGAAACATAATAAGAATAATAGCAATGAATATCAGAAGACTACAGATGGAACATTAAGGAATGATATGCATGATGGTGAAACTCCTGTCAAACATCTTTACAACATAATAGACAATTAGACATGCATCTTTGAACAATGTTTTTGCCACCAAATCCACATCCAGGATTATTTACCGCACTGAGAACTATGCAATCACAATATTTTCAAGAAAAAAGAATGGAAATTACTTCTTGAAGGGCCTTGAATCTCGGGTGTGAATGTTACAGATCCAACCCCAATGTCTTATTTGTTCAGAATAATTTTGCAGTAATTGATACCCCATCTCTGGCAGGATCTGACATTTGACAACTAATAAGTTAAACCAAGAATTACAAAAAAGCACCATCATTGCGAAGGACCCAGAGTAAAGCTTAAAATAACCAAACCAAGCTTACCAGCTCTTTCTCGATATCCAAATAGGTGACTGTCTTCCCTTCCCCTGATAAAACCTAATTTTCAACAAGTCAAATTAGTAGCGAAAATTTCTGCAAATTAGAACTAGAGAATAATTTTACCTTTTGACGAAGCTCTTCTAGTTGAATTCTTTCATCTGCAGCATGCTGCAAAAGAGAAAAAGAACAGGAATTAATCATACTGCCAAAATTTCAATAGCATTTATGTGAGCCTGCATATTAATGTTATTAATTATATGTGTGTCCAAATCAGCATAAAAGATATCTTGCATTAGTTCCACAGTCATCATATTCAAGGATTACCATAAGCATGCATCACGGTATCTTTCACTTATTTGAATGATGGTTGCAACTAATGTGTTCTCATCGAGCATTCATCTAACCATTGTCATGATTAATCTGTCTCTTTCTAAGATCAGTATATTCAATGACCTTAATCATTATTGATTGACCTCTCTTTCTTTTAAGTTAGTCAAATGTCCCTAAAGGATAACACTATAGTCAAATGTCCCTAAAGGATACCACTATTTCTTTCGATGATCACCATAAGATATATGGTTAGTCCAAAACCCTATGTTTGCGCATTTTGTTGTACATATGTTAACTTAAGGTAACATTTTTTAGCCAGAAACCTGTACTGCAATAACTAAGGCAGAAATGAATGCCAATAGAAGGGTAACGTTCAAGGAATTTAAAAAATGCAGGTAATGGACCTGATCGATAATAGCAAGTGTTCCACCAGCTATAATTGGGATGAATTTCTTATCCACCTGTTGCAGAACCTTGGAATCTGTGAGACACTTCTTATTGATAGATTTAGGAACCAAGGACTCGGTGGCAAAATCAAGTAACCCAGAAGCGATATCAAGTAAATCATCTTCATTGCCAATATCACAGAATTTGCCGTTGCTCTGCATTAATTATAGAGTAAATATATTATTGACCACTAGCGAACATATCTGTAGCTGAAAATTCATCAGCAGCAAATAAATATAGATTAAAACTGAAAAAACACCCAACTGTCTTCTGTGCAAAACCATTCCGCCATTTGGTTCCAGAATGTACGGGATCCTGATTTCCATTTGAGATAAATACTGAAAGATGAGAGAATAAACAAGTAAAGGCTGTAAATCTGTTGTCAAGTACATAAAGTTATTCCTTGTTTGGTCCAAATTTTCACCAAAAAGAAATTGCATTCCATTTCTAGTAATCTATTATAAAGTTGTTAAACACTCATTCTTCTCAAGTTCATGCACTACAAAATCAATATCAATAGTGGCATAGAGACTTACAGTCACGAGTAGGTATAACTTCTAATGAAGGAACAGAATTACCTTGCACTGGAACAGGTTCAGGATCCTCTAGGCAATGAGGTTGTTCAATGTCTTCACATTTTCGAACTACGGTGCCGAACACCATGTCTGGCTTGTTATTCGTATTTGATCTGTATTAAGAGAAAGTGGTCACCCAACAAAGAAAGTGAGAAAAATTAAGTTTCAGCAGCAACATCAAAGTAACTTCTGTAGGGGGATGTCAAATTGCAGTACCTAGTCTTCTCAAAACTTGGTTGAAAACATAGATTGTGCACACCAGAAGATTGTTGTAGAGGCTTCTTCTCACCAGTCTCTGCAAAATTCACAGACATTAATATACTACATCATTAGCTAGTCCTCTGAACTGAAATGTACATCACAGAAAACCACCTAAAGAAGTGCATGGACCATGGGCTTTCAGCAAGCAATAATGTAAGGAGATAAACCTCCTCTTTTGGCTATAAAATGGAGGAGCAGACTGGCTTCTTCTTGATCTTTCTTTAGGAATAGCGTTTTGTCCAAAATCTTTATATTGAAACCAATCCCTTTGCCTTCTATATTCAGTAATACTTGAGTCTGAACTGAACCAATCTCTCTTTTCAATTACTACATTGGAATTTTCTGGAGAAAATTTATGATTCAGATTGCATTGTTGAAGGAATTTACAAGAATCTTGACTAGATTTGGCATAGTCAATTTTGAGTCCAGTGTTTGGGCAATTATAGATGCATTTTTCTTGGCTGGGGCACCTTGAGATTAGATCAAAACCAAATTGGTAGTCCTTGAATTCACCATCAAATAAATGCCCAAAGCTAGTCCTTTCTTCAGATTTGAAGCTACCTGCAATTGTATTCTTATAACTGAATTGCTCAAAGGGGCTCGAGGTTCCTGAACGCCATTCAGAACTCAAGGAATGAAGTCCAGAGCAAGAGTTTTCCACTAGTGTGACTGAATCAGATAGAAGGCCATTCTCTTCAAGAGGAGCATTTCCTCCACATGACAAGAACAACTTTGCAGAAGCTCTAGCCAGAACATCCAAATCTCTAGGAATACTACCTGTTCTTATAAGTTTGGGATAGATTTCAGAACATGATTCTCCATCCTGCCACATGGTCCTTGAAAGGTGATCAAATGTCTGTTCACTGAAATCAACTTCCAGCATATTGAATCTTTCATTTGAGCAAACCCGCTTCTTTTTGGTCTTAAAGCTATCAATTGGAGATTCAATTCCTTCCTTGCTTTCAACCAACTCCCTGTCAACAGGCTGGTTTCTTTGGGAGGAGCAACTCTGCAGAAAAGGTTCGCTGCTATTCTTCCTAAACTGTGAGTCATTCCAAAGTTCATGATAATCAAAAGGAAAAACGCTCCTAGCTGTTCCATTTGTTACACCACTCTTAACCTTAAGGGATGCATTACCTGACTTTGAACTTATACCATTGTTCTTCACATGACAGTTTGATCTTCCTGAAGCAGCAGATCTTTTTCCCAAGAAGTAATCTTCTGCTAAAAAATTGTTATCAGAGGTCCAAAGATCACAATCACTCCTTTGGTTTACTGAGGATGTGCCTTTGGAAAGGGAATCGTCCCAACTTTGAAAAGAACAGTCAGTACAATGAACAAATTTTGTATCATTTTGCTGGTCTTTAAATTGTGCATTATTCCCATGGCACTCCTCAAATGGCATATCTTCATGGTTCATAAGAAACAAATTATCAATGGTTAGCTTCTTTAATGAAGAAGACTGCTGATATTTTTTAGTCTTATTCCTTGTTGCACATTCCAAGTCCACAGATAGTTCTTTATCAAAAATATCTGCAGAAGAAAAGATAAAAGTACACATGAAGCATGCTAGAGACATATCATTGCAAAAGACTAACTTTCGGTGAAAGCATAATTGGATATATTCATTCACAGCAATGTCGAGAGAAAATGTTTGGCAAGTAACATATTGAAGGACACCTTTTGCCAAGTATGAGATATTGTCATCTTCCTTCAGGGTTTCAGCTTGTCCTAATCCATGAGCTGCATGAGTTAAAGGATTTGATAAGAAACAGGTTACGAATTGATAGTTTCAGGACTCATTATAAAGTACAACCATAATAAGCAGTTTGAATACTGAGAGTATACCACAACTAATATTTTTCCTCCAGAGGTGTTGAATTGCCTTCTCAATTAAGGTAAGTATAGGTTTCCAGTCCTGGCAAGACAGCGACAGAAAAGAGTGAGATAATTTGCTGCCGAATTAACAATTTTCTGAAGTTCCTGAAAGTCCAATATGTCATGTTACAATAAAAAGGCTAATATAACATCATCACTGGGAATTAAATATGTGAAAGATGAATTATGGCATTACGTAATTGAGCTTTTAAAGACAACCACACAAATTAATAATGTTTCAATCCTACAATGATTGAACATAGAGTATGCCCCCCAAAAAAGTGACGTATGTCTAATTTAAGTGCAGAATCCAGCACCACACACCCTTTCATCTATTATGGAAAACTATGAGTATTCTGTCCATGCATCTAAGCGATAGAAACATGCAATTCCCAAGTTTGTTTTTAAGTCCTGAAATATGTTTAAAGTAGCTTTCAAATATTTCAAATAAACATGATTTTGAATTGGATGCGATACAAGGTTCCTCCCGTAAAAGAAAATGCTTTAGCAAATACAAATGCAAACTAAATCACAGTTCATAATTAGACTGAATATTACCTTGAATTCAACATATGTCTTTGATGGTTCAAAGGTTAAATCATAGAAAGATGGAGGGCAACTAATATTCATAATGTAGGATGGAAACACTTGAGATCTACTCCTTTTTCCTCTCTTGGTCCAGTTATTAGCCTTCTCTGGATCTAAAGACTCGAAATTAGTGGCCAAGTTGTTCAGCAACTTATGAATGGGACCCTTGCAGACAAACCTGGAATTGATATCTGACATTGTGAAGGTTCAAAACCACATTCATGATATAAAATATCTTCATATTGACTAACCCATATTGGTCCCAGATATTCAGTGGATACAGATATATTGAAAGGCCTGTCAGAAAAGAATAGAATATCATAAGAATGGATCTATACGATAAAAACTATGAAGACACTTATTCAGTTAATTAAAATAATTATTCTACCTTAAAAGCAAAACTATCACAAGGACCAGATATGTAGCCTGAAAGCTCGAAGGAACCATCATTAGCATTCAGCTTCTGCAGACAGGCGCAGTCCTCAATCCTAAAACCACTCATCAAAAGTGGCAACGGAGAAGAGAAAGGATGTGTATTGAGAAGCTCATCCTCACTTAATTCAACAAATAAACAAAGTTAAATATAGAAAAAGAATAGGAATCACAGAGCTCCAACTATGAAATTTGACAAGAACATACCTTTCAATATCAATAACATTGAAGTAAACCATCGGGTGCACAAGGGCAATTCTGAATACACACTTTTTAACAGAGTGCAACACCTTCTTAGGGCTTCAAATTCAGCATGGCAAGTCACGGGTGCATCGATTCAGTGTAAAATCATTATTGACAATAATCATTTCACAGGGTACAACCAAGAGCTAGTTTCATAAACTATACTAAAATTATAAGGGAAACCAGAAACTGGAGATTAAAATGTCAAACCTGGATTGCATACGTTTCTTCCGAACAGGTTGGTTGTAAAATAAGTCACGCACAACAACTGCATGGAATTAAGACATTAATCAATGAAGAAAAGAAAAACCGGGAGGATGAAAGGACTTCTTTTTCCTGTTACTTTTAAGTGCTTTTGCACCCATCAGAATCATCTCCTAATACTTAAGACTGCCTAGCTTATATTTGTTTTATAACTTCAAAGCTAGAATCATTTCTGCTCTCTTCAGGCTAAACATGAAAAGCTTTTAGAAAGAGAAGCAAACACATCTCTCTAACACAGAGGGATTTCAGCATTAACAAGGCACGAATAGACCTTCAAGTAAAGTAACAATGCCTGTGTGCTAACAATGCTGAGGCCGAAAGGATGTCCTACCTGTTGTGCCAACATCTTTCCTTTCATCATCAATTCCAAGATACAAACACTTGGATCCCTGCAAAGAAAGAACCGAGTTAATTGCAGTCCAAATCAAAATGAATAACAAAGAAAAAAACAGTTTATCAAGAAAGTCACTGTAGATACCTTAATGACCTTGCGATATCCATTTGGCTTTCCATAAGCTTTTGTTACTATTTCTACCAAAGCTACATCAGATATAGAAGCCAGTGCTTCTCCTCGAAAACCAAAGCTCCTGCTTGGAGCACCCAAATCACCCAGATGGTAAAACTTTGATGTTACTGGTAATGCATAATGAGCAAGGAAGCAATTATTGTGAGTTTGTGAGAGAATATTTAGATCCATCTGATGAAATACAGGAAATCAGAGGCAGAATGAACAAGTATATTACGTAGCTGACCATATCTTTCTCCCAACGACACCAATCCATCCCGAGATATACCAGATCCTGAAAGCATATAAGCAAAGCAAAGCAAATCAAGCATGAAACGTGGATGGATGACTGGATGTCGTATTGGGTTAAACGTTTAAGCAACGAAAGGCACGATAGTGTTTACCATCATCCGCCACTTTGACATAGCTGCTCCCCACACTTACAAAGATGGACACCTGAAAGGATAAACAAACGACCACTCTTAAAACAGAGTCCTTCTTCTAGGGCAAAAACTTGTAGATTATATGTAAGTTATTTGTTGAAAATTAGTACCTTTGAAGCAGCAGCATCGAGACTGTTGAAAATGAGCTCCTCCACAACCCTGGTCAGGTCATGTAAAATAATGGCAGACCGTACCCTACTATGAACAGCCTCTTGCAAGGGCTTAATACTCCCCATTACTAGCCTAACCTAACTAATATGACAGATTACACAAATGTACGCATCAAATACAGTCATAAAAGATTTCTACTACCACTACTACTTATTTAATAAAATTTTCCGCTTTTAAATTCAAAAAAAGAAAAAGAAATAGTACGCCTCTGGAATTCTGAAAGGAAAAACATGGAATTGGCAACAAATCATTGTTGGGGAAGCCTGATAGTAAGGAAAGGAAAAAGGAAAACTGTTTGATTTGGGGAGAGAAAGAAATATGGAGAAGCCACATGAATATGAATTGGATTTTGATTACCTTAACGGAGCAGAGATGTTACAAAGAAAAAGAAGAATGGGGAAATTGCAGCCGTAGGCAGGACGGGAGAGGAGAATGGCAAGGGCGGGAAAGCAGCGGCAGCGGGGACGGGAGTTGACAGAAAAAAAAAATATACTTGTAATAAGTCGGTCTTGCGTACTGTAGAATGAGAGAGAATGAAGTAAAGCAGCATTTTATTTCTTAACTGAAATTGTTATCCCACTGATGGCTGATGATGAATAAACAAACAAACAATTCAAGTAAAACACTAGAGAATTGAACCACAATCACTTAGCCGTGGCCGAGCCTGCGGTTGCGGTTGCGGTAACAAGTACTTTGTTCGCAGTTTGCAGCAGGAAAAAGAGGAATATGGGAAGAAGGGATCATGGCAGTTAGCAATATGGTTAGGGAAGACAAAAAGGTTTTGTCTTGGGTTGGGTAAGAAAAGTTTTTAGGAATGAAAAGAGAAAAGAAGGAAGTTGTTTGTTGCTGTTGTAAATACATAGTTTTCACTATTACTGTTTAGTATTTACCAACACAACACATCATCCTTGTTTCTCCTTATTATTCCCTACCCTGGATTTCTTCCCCACCTCTCCATCTTCCCTTCCCTCCCCTGCCCTTCCTTTTCTTCAAACCTAGCACAAAAATAAACGAAACCCAAAGAACCCTAATTTCCTCCTTCTCAACTCTCTCTGTCGCTGCAATCCAAACAAACACACACACACACCAAAAAAACTCTTTCTCTGTGACCCCCTGCTTATAAATGATCAGGTATTGAATCAAAATTCAACCTTTTTAATTCACTCTGTTTTCTTTCACGTCGCATAATTTCTTTCAATCAGAGCTTCTGCTTCGCATTTTATTTCTCTTTTTCTTTTATGAATTCACGAATTTTGAGTTTTCAGCCATTCTTATCTTCAATTTTGTTGCTTTCTTTGTGTTCCGATGATACCCCATCTATATCTTCAACTTGGCTATTCATTTTCATTGCATGATCATCATTTTCATCACTTTCTGTCATTATTATTTCTTTGCTTTTACCGCAACTTCTGATATAACAGAATCTATACGTAGGGTTTTCATGTTTCCCTTCTTTAGGTCCTTTGCAACAGATGAAACATCTTTCTATTCCGATTCATTTAATTATAGTACTACTTAAATCTATATGTTTCTCTAAATTTGTTGGCATTTATGAGATTTTATCATTATTATTTTGCCTGAGAATTCAGATTTTTTCTGGATTTTGTTTACCATTTAGCAATGAATCTGTGATTACTGGTGTTTCAGAGTGGATGTGATTGGAGCGGTTGGATTATTGTCCATGTAGACAATCACTCCTGCTTTGGTGTTTGGGATTTTAATAAATTGTAGGAGGAATATTAATGGATGCTAACATCTGCGACATCAATCACTTGGAGGCCGATGTCCTTCTGCCTCCTCGGAAGCGCCTGCTTGCAGGATTTAAGAAACAAGCTTCAAATGCCAATGGTGCTTCAGATCAGCCTACGGTTGCTTCTTCCTCATCATCTCCTCCTTCATCCTTGCCCTCAACTTCTACAAGCGATGTTAATGCCCATCTTAATAATTTATTGAGTTCCCATTTTAGTAACCCAAATCTTTCTCCTGAGGAGATTTTGGAGACCTCGAGAGCAGCAGCTACTGCTGCTGCTAAGGCTGCAGAGGCTGCCAGAGCTGCTGCAGAGGAGAAGGCTGCAATTGCAGCTAAAGCTGTTGCTGCAGCTAAGAGCGCTTTGGACATGGTAGCGACATTTTCTGAAGACACGATTAGTAAGGATAGATACCTAAAAAAGAATAAGCTCAAGAAGCATGTCCCAGTTCAACTCTTATACAAAAAACACCAACCAATTGAGAATTATAGGACAGATGAAGAGTTAGCCCATAGATTGCACCGAGCAGTTAACAGTTCTACAAGAATCTCGAAGAATTCTCCAACTTTCGGATGGAGAGGTCATAAACAGAAAAGGCCTAGGAGCTTGCCAACTATTGAGAAAACAAAGGTTTCCAATGGGGGTATAGTATTGGGAGGAAGCTCATCTTCTACCTGCAAGGGAGGCACTATAGCAGGCGAGATTGATACTGAGGACTCCATTGAGGAGTCTGCTAAAGCAGAGGCAAAGGGAGCCAAATGCAAAAAATCTGGGCAATTGGAGTTGGATAATGGTGAAGCAGAATCAAGTCATTCAAAGGAAAAAGCTTGTGAAGATGCGTATTCTCCCGGTAAAAAGAGGGGAAGAGTGAAGCCAAAGAAGTTGCCCTTAAGCATTTGTTCCTATAGGGATCGAGTGAATCCCAAGGAAGAGATTACTACTAAGAGCTCTCCATTGACGGAAAAGAACATGGGTAATGCGACTGCTGCTTTTAAGCCCTTGTTTTCTATAGAGTCTTCTGCTGATGGTGTTATTTCGATTGAGGGTACACCTATGTGGAAATGCCAGGATTTCAAGGCCCCTGCATGTATCAAACAAAACAAAGTCATGCAATCATAATGTTCAGTTCCTGTTCTTATAACAGGTGGCTTCAATGATAAAAGTTAATTGCTGTGATAGGATTCGCGGTTCTCTTTTTATAGGGATGACTTTACTCCATTTATCTTTTGCTCATCTCTGGTTTTGTAATGAAGTTGAATTGAGAGAATGTATATTTGAATGTTCAATTGCTTGCCTCTACACTTTACTAATAGTGTTTGCTGCATAAATGACAGCAATATTTGAAGTTGAGATAAAGAGGAATGCAATAAATTTAGATGGTTCCTTGTTAATTTTTGCATATTCATCCCGCTTTCTGGGATGATGCTAGATGTACTAAAACTTTCATGCCTTTGGTTTTGTTTTTTCAGCAGTTGATTCTTTTTTTCGTTCTCTTTTATCTACTTTCTTTTATGGTTCTCCGTTGTTTTAAATTATTTCTACATTAAATTCATTGTTGTTGCTTATTAGGTGCACCGTTGATGTTGCAGAAACAATTTCATTATCTAACGAATTTAATGAAGGATATATGTGAAGTTGGTGTTGCTTAAAAATGTTTACACCATAGCAATTGATCATCCAACAATGGTGTTTCTTTTACTGACAATGATTGTTCTCGTAACAAAGGATGGTTTTTTTCTCTATGTCTACATTAAATTTGATGAATTGAGAAATGTTTGCCTGGAGTTCATGTTGGACACGCCGGCGGTTGCTGAACTTGAGCAATGTCATGCTTCGTTCTTGTTTGGTTTTGTTAAGAGATGGAGGTTCCTAGTCATTAATGGCATGCATGCTATTCTGCTTCAGGTCGTGCTGTGATTGTGAAATTTTGTAAGTATCAACAAATTGCAGAAGGGTATTTGCTTAGAAGTCTTTTGTATAGGTAGAGAAGAGAAGGTGCCATCCAATTATCTGTGTAGGTCTCTTAATAGTCGAATGGAATACATGAAGTCCATTGGAGGAGACTGGCTCCGTCTTGATACTCTTCCTTCCATTCCAAGGCAAGACGAACAGACGAACCTTGTTATCAGGCTTAAATGCTGGCTAAATTCTAAATTTTAATGATTTTACATGTCATCTGTGCACATGCGTCCAAGTTCCAGCTGGAGCAAGTGGGTTGATCTGATAGAAATTGATAATGGCACCATTAAAGAGATGCCCCTTATTGTGAAGTGCTGCATTGTTCAGTGACATAAGGCGGTAGACCGATATGGAAGATATTTTGATGGCCATAAATCTATTAATTTGATCCTCGTAACTAAGTTAAACACACGCCTTGGTTCCTCTCCTCAGTCTGAGTATCACGAGTACAGAGTCAAAAGTTGTCTGTCTGTCTGCCAATCGCAAAGAAAAAAAAAAACACAAAGCGTATGCATAAAGTTTACCGCATTTAATGAACTTAATCGGACAAAAGAGCAACTTTGAAAACTGTCATTCGCATTTCATATTTAAGAACCACCTGTGAATGTGATCATGTGCAGTTCTGTGCAATAATTAGGCAACGTTTTGATATTGTGATAATCGATCTAATTCTATGGGTTTAGGGTGCAAGAAACTGTGTTCTGCAGATGTGGAACCTAAAAAAGATACACAGGATGTGGGAAATAAGTGCAGCCGCCAGGCAGAAGAATGGTTTTAGGCTTAGCACAAATTGGTAGAGGCAGAAGGCAAGGCATGTTTCATCTCTTGGCTGTCGGTCAACTTGTTGATGTTATAAGAGGAAGGGTCCGAGGGACCCGTCCCACGTATCACTTCACCGAATCAAATGCGTAAGGAGGATTCGCCTATACCCAGCAAAACAAACTTTCATTACAAAAGCGAGAGAGAGCATAAAGTCATAAACCAAAGGCTGTCAGCTCTTTTCCCTTTTTTATTATTCATGCATTGCAATTCTCTCCTGTCTTTGTCGTGCCAGTATATGCTCTATTCAGGGCCACTGCTCCAAGGACCTCTCACTCTCAATTCTCAAATGAGTTTCAGAACAAGAACTCGGTTCGCTAAACTATTTTCTTCCAGGAAACTATGGACACTGATCCACCAGGGTTCACCTTGAATTCCCTCAAGTTAGTCACAGCCAGACTCGGCCTCCATTCATATATACCCTACTACTTTAGTCTAACCCTCCTGTAAAAAGATAAGCATAAAACAGAATGCCGGTAACAGCTAAACCGATGAAAGGCGCAGCACGTAGTTGCAGTTGTATGTATGGCGGACAGCTGAACGGCAAGAGAGACATTGAGAAGCACTCACAGATCACAAGCTTAATAGGCGACAGAGTTTCTTAAGTAGGTAGCCAGGCCCATGATAAGTTGAACAAGTAGTCCTCTCTAGGCTAATTGCTCTTGGCAGTTGGTAACTTTAAGGCTATAAACTCTAGCCAACGCCTGAGGCCGAAGCTTTTAGTCTCTTGATTGGAATTTGGTAGACAAAAGCACAAAGCATTCAGTCCGGTTGATATTCCAGTTCCTTTTACATGACATGATGACAACACTAACACGTGATTCAAAACTATACAAAACTTTCAGCATAGCAGTACCGTAAAATGTAAGCATTAAATTATCGAATGAGAAGAAACTAATTTTGTAACAGAAATGCCACTAGTTTCCGTTATCGCAGTTAATCTCCCCTCACCCATGTCATTTCCTCACAATAGTTATTCTTTATATTTAGTTAATCATTAATAAAAAAATAAATCTTATTAAAAATATCACAACCCCCAAAAAAAAAAATCAATATTCGTACAGGTGGAGGGAGGGACACGAAAATGATGCGGCTGAGCCGACATCTTTAGTCCCTTCTTCACTTGCCCACCTTAATGCTGAAGGTTGCTCATTTCAACATCCACGTCAGATTGACCATGCATCTCAGTCTGATCTGAGCTCCTGAGATTGAGCCATGGGTGTTGCAGACACTGCTGAGCAGTTGGTCGCTTCTCTGGTGAAAAATCGAGAAGAGGACAAAGAAACTCTGCAAACTCACGAGCATCACTCTCAGAGAATTTGTATTTATCCACCAACAATTGTTCGAGTGGCCAGAACTTCAGCCTCCTAATCCTTTTCAGATCTCCATGTCTGTCAAAAAAATCCTTTGATCTAGCTCCTCCAATGGCAATCTGCTCACAGGAGCATTACAAAGAAATGTGTATCAGAAGAATTTATAAATAGGAGAGGACATAGATGTAGAAATAATATTACCTTCCGAGGCATCTTCCCAAGAAGTTCCATCATAAGAGCAAGGTGATCCTGGAAACGACCCAAAGAAAAATGTCACTCCCAGTAGTCCTTCTCTCGTTTAATTTACTATGTCATTGTCATTAGAATAACAACCTATAAATATAATTAAATAAAAAAGTAGCCGGCATATTCATAATAAATGCTAATCAAAGATCATAATTAAATCTAATTAGAAAGTGTCTTTCTTAGAACCATAATACACGTCATACATATAAATTGATTAGCAATATATAAAAACAACAGGATTATTATGATCCGGGCCTGTGTTATATTCAGCAAATCTCTTTTTTATTGCTTTTTCCAATGTGACAATCAGGAGAAAAGAAAGCAAATGACACCATAGAATCAGAGGGGAACGAGGATAAAAACTCTTAGCTACAATGCATGTCGAATGCCACAATAAAATAGGTGAAGATCAAGAATGGCTCTGACTAAGCATGACTCTCAGTAAAATATAGAAAAACAAGAAAGTATTGTTTTCATCATTTGCCTTACTCTCTAGAACTATTTCCAACCACATACCATGCAGAAAAGGACTATGATAAGGCAGTCAGCATGTGCTGTAATGAAAATTTGAAAGCAGGATGCAAGAAGAGTCTTACCTCATCATCGCTAAATCCTTGTCCACTTTTAGGAGCAAACATCATGTCACCAGTAGCGAGCTCAAAGGCTGTGCAAGCATACGACCACATATCAACGGAAAAGGAATACCCAGCACGAAGTATGACCTCAGGAGCTCTATACTGCCTGGTTTGAATTTCTTCTGCAAATTGTTTGTCAGCCCAACATGCACTTCCAAAGTCCACAACCTTGCACCTGACATCAATCCCATCTACACATCTTGCAGGTTTTGGAGCTTCTCCTCCCATTGAACCTCTTCTCACAGATATATTAGCAGCTGCTCTTCTTGCCCTCCTTTTCAATTTTTTCTCAATGATGTTCATGGTAGATCCACCATTCAAAGTGCCCCCCTCAGGCCTTTCAAGAATTGGAGTAAGACCAGACCTAACTGGATCCTTGGCAGGATCAATGGTGTAAAAGAGGAGAATATTTTCAGGTTTTAGGTCAGTGTGGATTATGCCAAGTTCTCTATGTAAGTAATCCAGACCTATCAAAATGCATTTGCAGATCTGCCTAACTTTATTCAATTCAAGCTCTTTATAACGGTTAAACCTGATCAACCGAAGTAAGCTATCACCAAGGAATTCAAGGACCATGCAAAGATGTTGCCCATTTGGGCCTGCGTGCTTAAAGTGGTCAATCAGGCGAACCACGCACTTGGAATTTGAGGGGTCACCATCAGCAATAGATAAAAGGACTTCAATCTCATGAAGGGCAGCTTGAGCAAATTGTTGTGCGCTTTTCTGAATCTTTAGAGCAACATATTTCTGATTTAATAAAAAGAAGAAAAGGGGATAAGATCATACAATCATGCTACTCCAGACAATTCAATTCAGAAAATGTTAATACATCAAATTTATTCATCACTTGTCAGGGAAGTAAAATTCCAATAGTCAACATATTTCTTCAGGGGCAAAGGTTTTGCCAACATATAAATAAAATACTATTCAGATAAGGTTTTTTGTTTTGTTTTTAAAGTTCACTCACCCTGATTATTCCGATTCCAGAAAAGAGAAAGAAGTGATGCATTATTATGAATATGATGGTGAAGAAAGAGTAAAGAGATGGAAAGAAGGGCTTACAGAGGATTGAGTATCGTAAGCGAGCCATACAGTGGAGAACTGACCCCATCCCAGCTTCCTCTGCGCGATGTAACGACCGGCAGCGAAGTGATCACCGATCCGCACGGCATGATATCCTCCTTTCCTGTAAGAGTCGATTCCCTCGTCATCTTCCTCCGATCCTGATGATGAAGAACACGACATGTCCGCACTCTGATTCGATCACCCCTTTCGTCCTTTCTCTGATTGCGGGAGATGTTGGATTGAAGCTCGCAAATGCAAAAGCCCCCGCCTGTTCCAAGGGAGAGACTGTTATTATTATTATTATTATTATTATTATTATTATTATTATTACGCGCAACCTCCGTTTTGGGACAATTAATGAAAAGACGGCGATTTGTTTGCTTTATTTTCCTTTGCTTTCCATACGGGAGGCGTTTGTTTGGGAATTTTTGAGGGCAGGGGAAGGGCGAGAGATAAGTGTGTCTTTGTGTGTGAATTTGTGTGTCTTTGAATACAAAGACAAGAACGCAATAGGTAGGGGTGTAAACGAACAAAACGTTCGGTGAATCGTTCGTGAACCGTTCGATTACTGTTCGTTTATTAAGCTTAACAAACGAACACGAATATTATTTTTTGTGTTCGTTTATTAAACGAACGAACATGAACAGAAGTGTGGTTCGTTCGTTTATGTTCGCGAATAAACTCGTTTATGTTCGTTTATTATTCGTTCGTTTAAAGTGTCATTTGTTATTCGTTCGGTTATGTTCGTTTGTTGTTCGTTTAATATTCGTTTGTTATTCGTTTGTAATTTATTAAAGTATTAAAATTGCTTATATTATATAATTATATAAGTTATATGTTATATAATTATAATATATACTAAAATATTAAAATCGTGTTTGGTGTATATTTTATTTATTTTATACTTTAAAATTTTTAGTATTAATTTTTGAACTTTTAATGTATTAATTCTTAAATTTCGTTGCGTTATATTTAAGAATTTTAATTGGATGATTTTAAATTGTATTATTGTTTATGTAGGATTTAGTATTTATGTAAGATTTTTAATATTTAATATTTAATTTTCAATTTGTATTAATATTTAACGTGTTTGCGAACACGTAAACGAACATGTTCGCGAACGCTTGTTCGCGAACACGTAAATGAACATGTTCGCGAACGCTTAAACGAACATGTTCGCGAACGCTTGTTCGCGAACACGTAAACGAACATGTTCGCGAACATGTTTACGAACGAAAACAAACAGTATTAAAAAATAAACGAATGAACACGAACGAACACCTTAACGAATACAAACGAACACGAACAACACTAAAAAATAAACAAACGAACATAAACATTAATCGTTGGTTTGTATTCGGTTCGTTTACAACCCTAACAACAGGTGATTTGTGCATCCCCTTTTTCTCTTTTGGTTTTGCCTGGCTTTTTTACCCACCTTTTTCTCTTTTGGTTTTGCCTGGCTTTTTTACTTTTCAAGGCAATGTTAGTTATCTTCGATTTTTTTTAATAGTATGAAATTAATTTTGTTTAAATAAAAAGTAAAATTTTTATAATAATGGTGATTTTAAAATTTAAATTTTATGTAAATATTTTTTAAAAATTTACTTTCATATTTTCAATTATCTATGAGTATTTTTTATTTATACTATATTCGTTCTTACTTTCCAAGACTAATTTTCTTAAAAAAAAAAAAACCAAAGAAAGTTTGGTATTAACCTATTAGTGCATCAATCAAGAATTCATCCGGTATGCCAACACATTATTCATCAATGATTGAAAATTACATTTCTATCCTTTTTTAAATTGCTCTGTACGCTTATTTCTTATTAGTACTATTACTATTATTAATAACAATAATAATAATAATAATAATAATAATAATATAAACAAATGCGTCTTAAATATTATTGTATTTGTAGGGATGACGATGGATATAAAATGTATTATGTTTTGAGGTTTCATATTCCAACTCAATTATCATGGTACCTAAACTTACAATTACTTTAGTCCTATTCATATGATATAAAGTATATACTTGAACTATTCAAATTCATTAAATATTTATTTATTAAGTTAAATTTAATTTCTAAGTTCGAATTTAAAATCAATTTAAAAATATGTTGTTAAAAGATAAATTAATATTTTAAAGTTAATTCATAAAAATTAAAGTTAAAAATCATAATTAAAACACTTGATAAATTAATTTAGTTTAAGCATGATAATACTAATAAATATTTTACAAAAAAATATATAGTATTAAAAAATTATTATTTGCAATCAAATTCAAATAATAGATATTTAAATATCATTACTCGAATCCTACTTTATTTTGTTGATACATAAAAAGAATAAATAAATAAAGGTGGCAAATCCTACTCTAACTCTTGAAGGATAATAATATTTATCATTTGAAACCTCCTAAGTTCTTATTTTTATTTTATTGAATATTTCAAACTACCCATTCATAAGATATCTATAATCATTATTATGTTATATTTTTTCAAGTGTACAACCGAAACCTGAAGTATAATGTAGTCAAGTGTAGTAATGGAAAATTATACCACATTTGAAATTCAATTATTTAGGTTGAATATGGTTTATTATAGAGAAATTGATTACAATGCAAAGTGATTGATAGAAAAGTAACATTACAATATTTAGTATGCAATATAAAATTATATTTAAATTATAAAGAAAGTATCATTTATAGTGTTTAGTATGTATTCACTTTGCTAAAAAAGTGGTGACAAATTTAAAAAATACTTAAATTAGAGATAATGAAATTAATTAAAAATATAATTAACATATGACAATATAAATGATATAAAGTTGTATTATTAATATTACTCATCATTTGTAATTCTAAAATTATATACATTATTATAAATTTAAAATTTAATTAGCATATTAAAATGCAAATAATTAAAAAATGCACAAAACCATTTTTGACTTAAACTATTTTTTAAAGAAAATGTCATATTATTATATTAAAATATAAATAATTAAAAAATTACCAAATCATTTTTCACTTAAATAAAAATGAAACACTAACTTTTAAAAAAATCAAACATTATTGCAAAGACATTTTTGAAAGATTTCACTTTACATAATTCACTACAATAATTACAAAATGATTACAACTGTAATGTAATTTTATAGCATGAAAATACATATCAAATATTACAAAGATTTTACACTCAATTAAATTACAACACAAAATATTTACCTGCACAATTTCAAACTCTACATTGTGAAACCAAAAGGTGGCATTGTTTTATCATTACTCAAAATTACCTATCATGCTTCTTAATTACTTTATTGTTCATTCTTTATATTATACAATACTATACTATACTATGTTACACTCGTGCTTCGTAAATTTATGGTCACATTGTTAATATACCAATTGTGTTTTATTTGGATGACTATGGATTTTTTATATGTAGCGTAAACATTAATAATATTAATAAATAATATAATTTCCTATTAAATTTAAAATTATAAGATAATGTATGGCTGGCTAATGGCTACCCGAGCAGTCGGTCGATCAAGATACTAAACGACGTCGCTGACATCTTAACCCAATCACATGGTGCCTCGTGTCAAATCAATGGGCCGCTTCGGTCATGGGCTTTAGTCTAATCCATTTTTTATTTTCCTCGGGGTCGGCCGGTCGGGTGTAGAGAGAGAAAGCAAAAGCAGGCCACTCTCGTTGTCCTGGCCACCGGCTTTTCAAGTTTCAGGAGTGGAACTGGATGATCCATTTTATGGTTATGGATCCTTATCCCATCTTTGTTCCTTTCGTTTCCTGTTTTGTGTAATCGTCGATTTGAATTGAAATTCAAATTCCAGCTTGTTGGTGGCTGGATAAAGATTGGGGCTGACTGCAAATTGAAGAATGGCGGCGCAAAACCAGATTCCTAACAACACCGATCTCTTTGATACTTATTTTAGGAAAGCGGATTTGGACGGCGACGGCCAGATCAGTGGAGCCGAGGCTGTTGCCTTTTTCCAAGGCTCCAATTTGCCCAAACATGTTCTCGCTCAGGTCATTTCCCTCTTTCTTTCTATTTCTCTCCAACAAATGACAACTGTCGTTTCGTCTTTGGGGCTTCAGAGGCGTAGATCATATTTGAGTCTTTCATCCGCCATTATTAGACTGTTCCTCTTTAATTAGGAGTAGGTGCTATTAATTATTCAAATTTTGGTCTACGTCGGATTTATCACTAATCAATCGATTAACTGTTTGTGCAATTATTTGGGAGTTCTTTTCTTTTTTTATTTCGATTCAGTAGTTATTCCATTTGTTGCTTCTCGATGTTGGTTAATACCTGGTGGTTGAGACAGAAGGAGAACGAAGAACACAGAATTAACATATGAGTTATATTAAGCTTAACAATCTAATCTGATTTAAATTCTTAAGCATTAGTGATTTTGTCTTCTGAACTGTCTTAAATAGCACAGATGTAATTGATGTGTAATTTTTTCGTTGCATATGAGCTGTAAAATATTTTTCAAATGGTGCAAGAGAAACTGATATTTCTTATATAGTGCACCCATTGCAGCAAAAGCTTCTTTAGTTTGTAGTTATATTGTGGATGACGCAACTTTTATCTTTGTACTTCAACTTAAACGTCATTTATGTTCAAATCTCTTATGAGAATATTTAAGTGCTGTTCAGCAGTGTAACCCTTGGAAAAAACTGGTGGGCTCATACTTCTAGGGTTTCAGTAGATTGTTTCATATATCTTTTGTTTTCAGAGGATTCTTCTATCTGTTTGGCTCTGGAAGCTCTTAGTATGCGGAAACATAGTTTTTGTTGAAGCCACTCTTTTTGTCATGCAGGTCTGGATGCATGCCGACCAGAAGAAACTAGGTTATCTTGGTAGACAAGAATTTTATAATGCCCTTAAACTTGTAACCGTCGCACAAAGTAAGCGAGAATTGACACCAGATATGGTAAAGGCTGCACTGTATGGTCCTGCTTCAGCTAAGATTCCCGCTCCCCAGATAAACCTTGCAGCTGCACCTACACCACAGCCTAAGGTAGCAACACTTACTTCACAGTCCAGCAGCACCCCATCAGTACCGTCCCAAAATTTTGGCCTCAGAGGGACACCTGGTCTTGGCAATGTGGTTGTAAATCAGCATTATGCCCAATCACAGCAAAACCAGGTTATGAGGCCACCCCAAGCCATGCCTTCCAGCACTTTATCACAAACACAAGTACTTGCAACACAAGGCATGCTGAGTGAAGGTAACGTGGTAGCTCCTCGTCATCTTTTAACTTCAAACTCCTCAACTAATTGGCCAAGTGGAAGCTCGGGTGGCCTCACAGCGGCTGTTAATAACCAAGTTCTCAACCGAAGTGTTAGTCATTCTACAAGCCAAGATGGATTTGGACTTACAGCTTCAGTTTTGATGCCTTCTATGCAGCCAAGACCGCAAGCAACCCCTGCACAGATATCCTATACTGCTCCAAAACCACAAGATTCCTCCATGCCATCTAGCCAGTTAGCAGCAAAGGATCCCAAAGCATTTGTGGTTTCAGGAAATGGGTTTGCCTCTGACTCCCTTTTTGCTGATGTCTTCTCTGCAACTTCATCACAATCAAAGCAAACTTCTTTGGCAACCACATCATCTGCAACTAGCTCAACTGTCTCAACAGCCTCTATTCCAGCTTCTGGGCCCCATCCTTCTGTAAAGCCAAGCTCAGCTGAGCCTTTGCATAGTATGCTTTCTCAACAACCTGTGGGTAGTCAGAATCATCCAGGTCATCCAGTAGCAAAACCGAACCAGCAGGTTGCAGTTCAAAGCAATGCTGCTTCTGGTTCAACTGGGTTTCCTGCTGGACCTGGGAACATGGCTTCTGGTCAATTAAAACAGTCTCAGCCCCCATGGCCAAAGATAACTCAATCTGATGTGCAGAAGTATATGAAGGTATTTGTGCAAGTTGACACTGATAGAGATGGAAAAATTACCGGTGATCAGGCCCGCAATCTGTTCTTAAGCTGGAGGCTCCCAAGAGGTAGGCTATGAGTGGTTGTTAGCTTTTGTTTATCTACTACTAGCTCAATTATGTTGGTTAAAATATTTTTGTTTTTGAAATCTTATGGTGATACTGCAATGATCATGCAATCTCTGCATAGATATAAATGGATGGAGCACTATGCCTGCGTTTTGGTTTTTAGTTACTTTTTGAACTGCTATTCATCATGTTGTAAACTACCTATACTTCTTAAGATGTGAATTAATTTTATTGTTTTAACTGATCAATTGATATAACTTTTTAAAGTACTATCAATAAAGTTCCTCTTTTCTACAGTACCTAGTGAAATCTTGAAACACCTCTTTTAGCGTCTTGAGAATTTTATGGCCGGTATATTAACTGCGGAAATGAACTAAAAACCTTGTTGAAACCATGAAGAAACATGGCTTAAAATGAAAAAAGAAAAGAAAAGAAAAAGATAGTGGGAACAAGGGAATACAAGAGCTTATGTTAAAGTAATAGTGCCCAAGCCAACAGGTCAGAGAGAAGCAGAGTTTGTGGAGTATTTCATTATTTCTTTTGAAATTTCCAAAATGAATTTAAAGAAATATTAAAAATTGCCTGGAATTAATTCTTAAACACATGATAGGCAGGTAGGCTGGTTGTGAAATGATAAATTCTATTACCGATTGATGAAATGTTAATCCTTATCATTTTTCTTTATCTCAATTAATTTTAAAATGCCTGAATACTGTATTCATCAAGTATACAAGCGTTACACTAGGTTATACGTTATTTTAAGGAGGAGGGGAAAAGTGGCATAGTTCGAAAGAAGGCTAAAGTCATAAGTTATTTGGTGTAAATAAAATTGAAAATTTAAGATTTTTTTTTGGTTCAAAGAGCTTTCCACTCTCTTTCCTTTCCTGTAGTAGTTTATGGATTTGTTATTCTTCTCAATCTCTCTCTCTCTTTCTCTCTCTCTCTCTCTCTCTCTCTCTCTCTATATATATATATATATATATATATATATATATATATATATATGTATATGCTTTTGTTTCTTCTATTTTGTCTTCTCATTCTAAAGGTAACCTACTCTCTTTGGCTTACATCAATCAATTTTTATTGTAAGAAATGTTATTGATTTAAGATGTTTGATAAATCATTGAAAACATCAATCTTCAATGATTTATTTATTTTTTCTTTGTATTGGCTTACTCAGTTTGGAAACCATTTAATAAAATATTTTCTATGAAAATGTGTTGAAAAAGTTTTCTGGTTGAAACCTACTTAGTTAATTTGGTCAGTGCTATTTAAATTCTTTTTATTCCTTTTTTTTTTGAATCTTTTTACTACATTAAGCTTTTGCTCTTTCCTTTTTTACTTTGTTTTTTTCTTCTAAACTCTTACTAGATGTCAGCTCTTTATAAAATCCTGTTACTCTTATATTGGTAAATATTTTTGTGTTTCTTTTAGGAGGCAATTGTGTGCCATCTTATGTCATAATGGTCATTCTGATGTTGCTTATTGGTGTTTCAGAGGTCTTAAAGCAGGTGTGGGACCTGTCTGATCAAGATAATGACAGCATGCTTTCTTTGAGAGAATTTTGTATCGCACTTTATTTGATGGAACGCTATAGAGATGGTTGCTCTCTTCCTTCAATGCTCCCTAGTAATATCATATCTGATGAAACTCTATTGTCCACCTCGGCTCATCCTCCAGCTCCATATGGAAATGCAGCTTTGGAATCTGCTCGTGGTATTGTTTCCATATTGTGTCATATTATGCAGTATTTTTCTCTTCCATATTTTTCTTCATGGATCATCTCCCTTTACCAAAATATCTCCAATAGGTTTCCAGCAACCACAAGTTAATAGTGCTTTGCGGCAACCTTTACCTTCTGCTAGGGGAAGACCACCAAGGCCGGTCTCAGTTTCTCAGATTGATGCACAGATGCTGACCACACAGCAAAAGTCCAAGGTTCCGGTGCTGGAAAAGAACCTTTTAGATCAACTTAGCCAAGAGGAACAAGATTCTCTTAACTCAAAGTTCAAAGAGGCAACAGAAGCAAATAAAAAGGCACTTCCTCCTTTTTCTCTGTAACTTGCTATGTTCTAGTATCATGCAAATGTGGAATTTATTGTCCACCTATGCCCTTTCACAGTTTTGATTTGTTCTTTATTCAATTGCTATGGCAATTCTTTTATTTTTATTCTTCTATTTCCCCAATCATTGCTGTAGTTGACAACATCTCATGTTTAGGGCTGTCGCACGCAAGGTTGTATGGTGCATCTTCATTTTAGCTGTTCTTGAGAGACAAAATGACTGAGTCTATGCAATTGCTTTTGAAATATGACGTTATAAACTGTTGTAATTTATTTTCTTGTGAGGCTCTATTTTCTCTGAAATGCCTGGTATGTCTTTTCTGGAAATTTATGTGACTCCTGCCTCACTCTTTTTTCTTTTGAAGGTTGAAGAACTGGAAAAGGAGATACAAGATTCAAAAGCGAAGACTGAATTTTTTCGTGCTAAGATGCAGGAACTTGTGAGTGTTCTCTTTTTATCTTTATGATTAGAAAACTGATTGCAAGGCCTTATTCCAACTATAGTTGACCCCTATGGTATTAAAACAAACCCTAATCTAATAGTATGCTAGTTTGCTAAAGACATATAAATGCCTTTGGTGGTAATTATCTTTGAACTTCTTGTTAAAATGCATATCTTTTGGTGTCTTTGATGTTGGATCTCCAGACTATTAATTTTTTTTTTCATTTCCATTTGTTGCCACTTGGCAATAGATTTTATATAAAAGCAGATGTGACAATCGACTTAATGAGATTATGGAAAGAGTCTCTGCTGACAAAAGAGAGGTATTTTGTTTTTTTTTTCCTTGATCTACAATTCAATTCTATTTTTTATGTTAATTTTTGTTGTTAGGCAGCATAATTATTCTGTGCTTCAGGTTGAAGCGTTGGCAGGGAAGTATGAAGAGAAATACAGGCAGTCTGGAGATGTAGCCTCTAGATTAAGCATTGAAGAGTCCACGTTTCGTGATATCCAGGTATTTAGGAATTTCCTATGTTTTTGAGTGATATTAAATGGGTGATTGGCTTGATAGTTGATAGGTTTACTTGAATTTCCTTGTGCTGAAAATTTTCTTGTGCTTTGTTTTTTGATTAGAAGTTTCTGTCAGACTGACTTGAATTACTTTCAGGAGAGAAAAATGGAATTGTATCAGGCAATTGTCAGAATAGAACAAGGAGACTATAAGGATGGTGCTCTCCAGGTATAATCTAATTGTAATTAATTAGATTTTGTCATGGAGACTGTGAAACTTGTCTGTAAGAGTGTAATTTCTGTTGGCTTGTGCAGGATCGTGCTAGTCACATACAATCAGGTCTTGAGGAATTAGTGAAATCTGTTAATGAACGTTGCAAACAATATGGATTACGTGCTAAACCAACTTCACTGGTTGAGCTTCCATTTGGTATCATTTTTGACTTAGTATTTGTTTGTTATATCTATTATATATCTGTCAGTCTGGGTTTATTTGGTTGACCAATTTACTTTTTCCTGCTTTTAAGGTTCCTCTCATTTTTCTTTTTAATCCTGTAAATTTAATGTATCTAGATAGCTTTAAGTGGATTTGTTTTCTTAATGAGCACTTTTTCCCCCTTTTTGAAGACTCCTATTATCCAATTAATCTTGTGTATTTCTTATTTAAGCATATTACTTAAGATTTTTCACTTTATTGTCAACTTTTCTAAGGCTGGCAACCTGGAATCCAAGAAGGTGCAGCTGATTGGGATGAAGATTGGGACAGGTTTGAAGGGGAAGGTATGTGCCTCTAGGGCATTTTTATCTTTTGATGTCCAGCCTAGAGTGTTTTGTGAGCAACATTCTATAATGGACTTTGCGTGTCTTTAACATAAGCTACTCATAATATGTAGAATTTGATATGGTGCTTTCTTCTGAATATAATGTAATCTGTAAATAGATCTGATGAATAATCACTTAATGCTCTTTGCAGGATTCACATTTGTAAAGGAGCTCACTCTTGATGTTCAAAATGTCACAGCCCCTCCAAAACCAAAATCCTCATCAGTTCAAAAGACAGCAGCTTCTGCAAGTGCTGCTGATGCTAACTTGGATAAGGTTCCTTATACAAATGAACGTATCCCTGAGAAAGACTTGGCAAATGACCTAAGTGAGGATGGACTGGCAAAAAGTCTCTCTGGGAGTCCTGCTGTTACAGCAGATAAGGAATCTCAAGAATTCCAGGATTCCCATGTGAAGAGTAGTAGTGATGCTGATGGTTCTCCCCATGCTCAGAAGACAAGCGATCCTTATGAAACTCCCCATGCCAGGAAAACTGTTGATGCTGATGGCTCGCCTGTTGCTAAAGAATCCAGAAGGTGTGTTGCTTAGTATGCAATTTTTTGTAGTTCACAAACTACTCTTCCTCCCTCCTCTATTTTCTTCAATCAATGATCTCCACGTAGCTGTACACTTCTTTTTTCTTCCTTTTTCTTTCTTTAAGTCTTTGATGTTGAACCTAAGGTGTCTCGACTAATTGGTGATTTACTTGTACAGCGATCAGGGTGGTTCTGAATCTTTATTTTCTGAAGACAAGAGTTTTGATGAACCTAGCTGGGGCAGAGTAGATACTCAGTATACAGATTCAGTTTGGGGCTTTGACAATGAAAGTGGCAAGGTATGTGAAATTTTAATCAAGTAGCACCCATTCAGATTAGATTGCAGGTGGTTTTCTTTCTCAAGTAAAATCAAGAGATTGAAACCTATTTTCTGTGTTCAAAGCTTGGGTTTTCTTACTTTTTTGTTTCAGTTTTTTACTGAATATGAAAAAAAAATTCTGTTTCACTTATGATTGACAATTTTTTTGCTTTTTTTTTTGGCCAAGGCTGAGTACTGTCCGAAAATTTTTTTAGTTTAATATCTCTGAAGACCATTTAGCGAAAAATTAGTTTATCAAAAGAAACTTAATATTGTTTTATTGCTTTGCTGATGTCAAAGTTTTATTTTTTGTCTTGATTTCAATCTTTTTTCAAATGAATGTTGTTTCTTTCTTGAAAAGATTTGTCAGAATTGTATTGAGATTCACAAATTGGTCTAAAGAAGCTTCTCTTGCAGGAGATGGATCCTCAGAGGAATGATGATAACTCTATATTTGGTCTTGGTGGTTTCAATATAAAGCCCATAAGAACGCAGTCCTCCTCAGACACAGAAAATTTGTTCCCAGGGAAAGGCCCATTTACTTTTGCAGATTCAGTTCCGAGCACCCCTGCCTACACAGGTGACATGTTCCACGGGAATAGCTCATCTATATTTGCAGATTCTGTTTCAAGCACCCCTGCTTATACAGATAACATGTTCAAGGGGAAGAGCTCATCTATTTTTGCAGATTCTGTCCCAAGCACTCCGGCCTATGCAGATAAGATTTTCAAGGGAAAGAGTTCTTCCATATTTGCAGATTCCACTCCGAGCACTCCTGCCTATGCAGATAACATTTTCAAGGGAAAGAGTTCATCCGTATTTGCAGAGTCCATTCCAAGCACTCCTGCCTATGCAGATAACACATCCAAGGGAAAGACCTCATCTATTTTCGCTGATTCTGTTCCAAGCACCCCTGCATATCATTATGGGAGCTCCCAGCCGAGGTTTAGTGAAGGACCAGAAGATCACTCATTTGACAGCTTCTTTAGGTCTGATTCATTCAACATGCAGGACAGTGGATTCTCTCAATCCTCCACCCTCGATAGGTTTGATTCCATTCGCAGCTCAAGAGATTTTGACCAGGGTTATGGGTTTCCCCCATTGAGGTTTGATTCTCATGAATCACCACGAAACTCACTGGCGAGGTTTGATTCTATGCGAAGCACTACAGGCTTTGATCATAGTCAGGAGTTCCCATCATTTGATGATAGTGATCCATTTGGGTCAACTGGGCCGTTCAGGACATCACTGGAGAGTCGGACCCCGAGGAGAGATTCTGATAATTGGAGTGCATTTTAGTCAAGTAAAAAAGAGAAGAAAAAATTATAAATGCAATTAAAGGGGCTGTTTGTGTTTTCATGTTGAGGCTAGATTTTGCTATCTCGAGTGGCGGCCTGATTCTTTCATTAGTATATAGTAACTGGTAAGGAGTGATTGTTTGTGCCCTGTATTTTTGGCCTTTGTGAGTGTGATTTTTCAGATGTCTTTTCTTCCCCTTTACCATAACTTTATGTCTTTTGCCTTTTTGCTTCGTTTTTGTTTTTGGAACGCACGTAGTATTCCCGTTTCCAAATAGTTAGTGATAATATCATTGCATTTGATATGGAACATGCAATTTGTGTAAACTCATTTCTCATGTAGGTGTTATTTTTCCCCCCTTGTATACGATGAATGCTTCTCGTGTAGTCGATGATTATGTGCTAGTGGCTCAAAAACGCAAAAGGCGACTTGGATTATTGAATTTATCTAATTTATTATGTAGTACCAATCGCCAATTGCAAGCCACGGCGGAAGAAAAGGAGAAGGATGGATGTTTAAGAATACGAAGGAGAATAGGTTTATTTGCCTCTTCCTTTGAGGTAAGTACCTGTCTATTATAAGCCTCGTGGAGATTTCCTAAATTGCTCGATTTAAAATTTCATTGACGACGTGTATTACAGAAAGTAACGAGATATTGGTTCCTGAATGGATATGCTTACAACAACATCGACCTCAATTGGCGCTCTCTGCTGGCGTTTAAGCTCATTAATAAGCATTTTCTGCAACTTTTCAAATCTTAACAGCCCCAACCTGAACGCGATGGATGATTTTGACATTAGATGCAGTGTGAAGAAAGAAAAGAAGGAAGAGAGAAAGTGCGCAATGAAAAGTTATGACACCAAATTTTAGCGGTATCACTTATAGTAAATACATAGTCAAGTGAGTGTGAGACAAAATCAGGCCTTGGACGAAAAAATCTCCAGCAGAGAAGACCAGGTTCCAGAGACGCCCATTATCACACCTAGAACTACAATAACCGCATCCAAAATCAATCCATTCCATCCCAACTCCCCCTTGAATACCATGAGATGAAAGGAAGCAGGCAACACAAATCCCAGAGCACAGCACACACTACTGCCCACAAGAGACGGGAAATCTGCGAAATTGGGGATCAGCAGAGCAGCCAAGCTCACTCCAAGAACCACTACCCACCTCAGCCACAAGCAGTACCTAGAAGCACAGTATCGCCTCTCAACCACCTCATAGACAGGGTTCATCATCAATGGGAACGTAAAAAACAGGTTGATGCAAAGACCCAGCTGCACCAGTGTGCTAACGAACCCTGGTCCCAGGTTGGTAGTGATTATATCTCTGGTGTCTTCACCAAAAGCGACGTATCCCAGAATTCCAAATGCTCCATAAAGCAAAGAAATGAATGCCATACAAAAGCCCAACACTTTCCCAAACTTGTCCTTGTATTTAGCCTCTAATTCCAATGGCAGTATCATTCCTACTCCTTCAAAAGAATAAACAGCCACACCCAGGCCATAAAAGAATACAGAGAACCCACCGAAAGCCTTCAACTCCGGCCTATTCTTCATGAAAAACAACCCATCCTCAACCATCACCACTCCGACTGCTCCAAGATCTACCACATCAGCAAAGATACTCAAAGGTGCCAAATGGGTCAACCTTGCAATTGAATTCAAACCTAACTGGAATGGAAAACAAGCCCACAGATACAGAGTCTTCGGATTGAACCCAAGTATACTGGTATGAGTATCGGCATTAAAAACATAAGCTAAAGTGTTGGCAATAAAAATGAGGTAACTAATGCAGAAGCCAGCTTGGGCTAAAACTATCATGGCATCTACAGCAAAGCGGCCGAAGGGGCCACAAACCACGAAGCCAAGATCACCAAAGGAGTTGATCTTCGAGAAGCCATGGAGGGACTCCAGCTTTCGACGAGTAAAAACCAAAAGCATCATGCAGTAATAGGTTAAGAGAGCGACAGAGAAGAGCATGAGGCAGCCCATGAGCCAGCCTGTTTTCTTGAAGGTATAAGGAAGGCGGAGGACACCTGCTCCAACGATAGCTATGAAGACGTTCGCAAAGGTCTTTGACTGGGAAGAGAGCTGGCGTGGTTGGCCCAACAGGGGGGTGTCCTCTCTCGGGAGGGGCGGCACTTGTAGTGCATGCGAGGATGAGCTTGCTTCCTTATCAAACCCCATATCTGGATTAAACTCTGATGTCCTGTCGAGCATGATGTTTGTTAGATTTTAAGAAAAAGTTGCAGCACAGGAATGGATATGTAGAGTTGTTGCAGAGGCGCTTATTGTTTGATGAGGAGATGGCGGTGTTGTTTCACTTGCTTCTTAGATAGAGGCCGCCGGCAGTCGGTACAAATATAAGTTGGTGGATTTTGAGAGATCTTCAGTCTGCAGGGAAGAAAGAGAAAAACTTCTGCAATTACCAGTATTATTTAACTTTGAAATGCAATGCAACTTATCTAAAATAATCCAGGATGTCGTTTTTTGTTGATAGCATTTTAATGTGAAATTAGAAAAAGGCAGCTAAAATGAACATGAGCGTGGATAAGGCAAGCCACCAATCCTGAACACGACAAATGAAAAGGAAAACCAATTGTCGGTTTGCGTTGAGCAGGTAAGGAGGAGAGCTATCCTCTTTGTGGACCATGGCTTAGTTAGGGACAACTTAGTCGACTGTTGCAATACAGTGTAGGTAGGGAAAAAAACAAAAGAAATAAGGGTTAAAATTATTATTATTATTATTTTTTTTCAATCTTAATAAAATCAATCTTATCCCATCAAAATTAATATCTATATCTATCTTATCATACGATTTAGACGACTTTGTCTTTCTTTGCAAATCAAAATCTCATTGCCAATTGCCATACCTGCGACCCTTTTTGCTCCTTTTCTTCAGCCTCTCCAGATAAGATTCATAATAAAAACTAAATAAATCTTAAAATATTTCTATTCTTTTTGTTTTTTCGTGGCACAGCGACGAGGTCATGAATGGTGATGAATTTATAGCACGGAGTAGAACTGTAGAATACAGAATTAAAGTTGAAATTCATAAGCACAGCAGATTGTTTTTGGATTTGAACAACGCTTGAGCAAGCACCAAATGTCAGACTCAGGACGACTAAACCTCTGGTAATTACTGAAGATCAAGAAAAGAATCCAGTCCTCCTCATTTTCTTAAATCCATTCCTATCATCCTTCATCAATTTACCGATGATGTATCCCAAATATCATTCTAAATAAATGAGTGGACTTGGATATTCCACTGCAATAGTCTACTTACTTGCATCATCATCTTGTCTTTCAATCTTTCTCTTTCTTCACAAAGACAGGGTACTGTCAGCTATAATACTCTTTCGCAACATTTGTAGCAAGAGAATTACAGCCTTTTGAAACAAAAAGATCGATCAATGGACTATATCAGGTGTGCATCCTCTTCCAACCATGTCCTCCATCACCTTTGAAGCACTACCAAGTTTACCGAGAGTGCAATACCCACTATTTACTGCATTGAATGTTGATGCAACCGGAAAATAAACACAGCTCAACTGCTTCTTGCATACACCCTTTTAGGCAGAATCCTCGAATTAAGCGATCATGAACAACGACACTTGGGATCCCCTCTCCCTAGTCTTCTGATAGTAAACTTTCTTTGCTGTCTCAACCCTGCTGTCCTTGCAAAATCCCAATATCCTTAAGCTCCCATCAACAGCTGTAGGAAATATATTTTGCATCTTGGAAAGGGACTCCAATGCCTCCTTCAACGGTTATCCTTGTATTATAAGAACTAACACGCCCACTTGAACCCACATTACTCTCCTCCATTAGCCCTAAAATCTTAAAGCCATCTTTCATCCTCCCTGCTGAACATAGTAAATTAGTAATGTATCATAAGTAACAAAGTTCCAACAGATCCCATCTGTCTTCAGAGCCAGACTCACAGAAACTAGAGATCAATATATTGTATGTGTCAGCATTTGGGAGGCGACCCTTGTGCTCCATCTCCTTCAAAAGGCACTGCCCGAGTTTCATCTTTGCCATTCTACAATAACCCTTTATCAAAGTGTTATGAACTACCACATCGACTATACCTCCCTTGCTCTCCAGTCTCTCTAAAATCTCGAAGGCCTCCGCTACACGAGTCACATTGCAGAGAATTTTCAGAACCTTAGCCAGGGTGATGGCATCTGGCACAAACCCCATGGTGAAGCTCCTCTTTAGATAAAGATGGGTTTCTATGGTTTACAAAGATGAAAGTCTCCAACTCCAAGGATGTGCGAGCTTCGGCATGGGACTCACTTTGGCTCCGATTTGGCATGTGAGTGAGAAAATGTCTTCTTTTCAGATTGATGCCTCACCTGCCCAAAAAGGCATGTTCTAGTTATAAATAGTCATTTTGTCCCTACTTGTAATATTCCTAGGACAAGGAGGAAGGCAAGGCAGGTTATAAAGGAGGAGCCTTTTCTCTTTGATCTTGTATATTGGTACTAGTCAAATTTTGTATTAACTGGCACTGCAGAATCAGTGTGTTCAAAACTTAAGCTTCCATTGAATTGCGTTAGCTGAAAATGCAGACATTCATTCAAAGTGAAACGACAGTAGTAAGCATACGAGTATAATTTAATTTTTGATCAATTTGTATTTTGTTGTTAGCATTGTAGTGGTGTGATGGCAAAGTAAAACAAACAATCTCACGGCCAAAGAGATTGACTAGAAATAATGTTTGAGAGTTGCATAAATCATCCAACAAACACATGTCGAGGTTTCAAAGACAATGAAACAACTTCCCATGCGGACAATGTTTCGAACAGCTAAAACGCAGCACATGGTTGCCACCAAAATCTAAATGCAACGGCAAAGAAATTCGAAAAAAGACAATTACATTTAGATTTCAACTAAATCAAAAATCTAATCCAAGTTCTTGACCACCTTAATCCCCATAGTATTTGCAGTTCCGATAATAGACTTGCAAATACTCTCAAGGGACATGTATTGACAATAAGGATCCGACTGCTTAATCTTGGCAATTTCGTAAATATGTTTGACGGACACGGTGGTGGCGATCACGTGACCTGGGCGGCTGCTTCCGGACTCGATGCCCGCAGCCTTCTTCAGGTACCACGTGACGGAGGGAGACTTCACAGTGAACTCGAAGGTGTTGTCTTTGAAGGCGGTTATGGTGACGGCCATGGGGGTGTCGGGCTTGTACTTTTGGGTTCGAGCGTTAAAGTCCTTGCAGAAGGCCATCAGATTCAGCCGGTACTGCCCGAGGGCTGGACCCACCGGGGGTGCGGGTCGTGCTCCTCCCGCTGGCACAGTGAGCCTGATGGTGGCTGCCACTGGCCGCCGGGTTAGGATCGCTTTCAGGGTCGACATGCCTCTGCTTTTGCTGTAGTTTTTTAGGGCTTAGGCCTTTCTTTGAGCATTTTCTAGGGAAGGTGTGAGCAGAGTGTGTGAGCACTGCAGGCTTCTCCTTGGGCTTCAATGAATTGGGTTTAAAGTAAAAAAAAAATTTATCTATTGCTGGACAAAATCTGATATAGAGCAAATGGTTTAGACAGTCGTGCAATGGTGACCATAATACATAGACAGAATTCATTTGGCAATTGCAATTATAGCATGAATAGATTTCATCCACTGTACACAAAAACTGCTACTAATGAAATTGTTCTACGGGAGAAAAAAAAAAAAACAGTTCTAACCTAAAAAAAGTAGCCTAGATTTACTTAAATACATATAAAAGATTCGAGATCAAAATTTGCTTGTCTATATATAGTAGTACATATATATATATATATATATATATATATATATATATATATATATATATATATAAAACCAGAGGCTCATAATTAGCTTGCCTATATATATACTAGAGGTTTAAATTTGTTAATATTTATATACAGAACTAAAAGTTTAGATTTGTTTGTATATATAAAAAAATCAAGGGTCTAGATTTATTTTACTTGCATGTGTGTGTATATATAACATTAAAGGCGAAGATTTACTTGTATATTTATAAACAGTTTAGATGCACAAATCTCCTTGTATATATATAAAAGATCAAAGGCCAAGGTTTATATATACATATATATATATATATATATATATATATATATATATATATATATATATACATATATATACATATGAGACTAGAGGTCTAGATTTTTTTTATATATAGATATATAAATATATAGCAAAATAGACATAAATTTCCTTGTATATATATATATATATATATATATATGTATATATATATAAATAAAAGAATAGAGGCTGAAATTTGTTTGTATATTATAAAGGGCAAGAGTTTCGTATTTACTTGTATATATTTAAAGGGTTAGAGCCCCGAATTGTTTGTATATACATAAAGAGCAAGAGGCATAGATTTGCTTGTATATACAGTAAAACCCCCTTAAATTAATACTCATGAGATTCCTATTAAATATTAATTTAAAATGATTATTAATTTAGAGATTTTTATATTATAAATTATTATTTTATCTTAAAAATAGATTTATTTACTTTGACATGCTCCAACTATTCTGTAACATTTAATTTTCTTAAAATTTTTACTTCGGCTGATAATCTCTTTAAAAATCACTTGAAATGTTAAATTTAGTTGAAATCTTTTGGCTACAATAAGAAGATGATCACAATAATTTTTTTAGAACAATTCTAAAGATGAAAGATGAGGTCAAAAATCTCAAAGTTGGTGGTTATCTTTTTTCAAACTAACATCTTAAAATATTTTTTTAGTTCTTGAATATTATATAATATCTCTTGTAGTTTGATGAAATTATTGATTTATGCGATAATTGGGACTGAAATTTTATACTAAATTTTAAAATAAAATTATTGATTATTTCAATAGAGAAATTTATTAAGTTTTTTCATTGACCTGAGTAGGGACCATGATTTTTTATTAATTTAGAATGTATTAATTTATAGGGGTTCTATTTTATATAAAGAGCAAGTGGCATAAATTTGCTTGTGTGTATATATATATATATATATATATATATATATATAGATAGGCACAAAAAAAAAATATGGGCTTCTAATCTTTTTTATATATAAAAGCAAATCTGGATAACTGACCTTTTATATATAAACAAGAAAGGCAAATTCGAGCCTTTAGTCCTTTATTTATATACTGTCATTTATATATATTCAAGCAAACAAAATTTGGAATTCTAGTTCTTTATATATACAAAAGCAAATATGAGCTTTTGATCTTTTACACACACACACACACACACATATATATATATATGAAAGCAAATTCGGACCTTTCACACTCTATATATGTAAAAGCAAGCAAACTCTAGACTTTTGATCCTTTATATACAGGTAAATCTACGCATGTGTTCTTTTATATATATATATATATATATATATATATATATATATATATATATATATATATATATATATAATAGAAAATATGGATTTATGGTCTTTTATATATATAATCAAATTTGAGTTTGTGGTCCTTTATATTTATACAAGTAAGCCAAATCTGATGCTCTGATCCTTTATATATTTACAAATTTGGGCTTTTGGTCTTTTAAATACAAGCAAATCTGTATCTTTGCCCCTTTACATATATACTAGCAAGCCAATTTTGGGTCATTGGTCCTTTAGATATATATCAACAAATTAGAGCCTTTATACCTACATATATACTGGCAAATTCGAGTCTCTTATCTTTTATATGTATACAAGCAAAACACATACAAGGAAACTCTGGGCAAACTCTGGCACATACATATATGTATACACACACATACATATAAGCGCCTTTAGTCCTTGATATTTATATAAGGAAATTTTGGCCTTTAGCCCTTTATATCTATACAAGCAAATATAAGATTGCAAGGTCTTTGGTTATTTATGTAGGTTTCGGTTTACGCTTAATCATATACATACATCATCAAAGTATGCAGGAATACATAAATAAAAATCATAATACCAAAACCAACCCTTAATCATACTTAATAGATAGAAATCGACATATATGTCAAAGCATCGATTTCAAAACAATTCCATACCTTTATCTTAAGGGCTTCTAACTTAAGATTATGAAGTCTCACTTGATCACATACACCATACATGTTGTTTCAATCCAATAATTGTTCAATTGTCAGTCCTCTATTAGTAATCTATAATAATAAGATCTCATAAGAGGTTAAATTGTATTACTACAATCTCTATGCTAGTAGTTTGAGATTCTTAATCTCATCCTCCAATCTTGATTTTGTCTTCTAGCTATTAAGAAACGTTCTCTTAATCTTTAATTAACGTAGAAAAAGTTTGGAATCAAGACCAGGAGAGACCCAAGGGGCAACGACCATAAGAAGTAATTTCACACGGAAGTGACACCAACTCTAGGGTTTTCTCTCTTGGTGATAGCTGACAATAACAAGGCTTAATAGGCCAGGGTTTTGTCTTCTTTTAATTGGTATAATTACCTTTTAACCTTAAAACTTATTATAATTATAATATAGACCAACTTAATTAAACCCTTTTAATAAGGTCATTAAGTTAAACACTTTAATTAGGCCCAATTGTAATTCTCTCTTAATATGTCCAATTAGAAAATTCTAGATTTTCAAACCTTTTAATTTAATTTAATTCATTTATTATCTTATTGCGCGCGACCCATTAAGATTTCAATATGTTGGCAATAAATTAAATTTTCATTTAATTTATATATCAAGAGTAGCTTCTAACAGTGCATTATGATCACTCAAATTGAGAAAGGTTAAATGGTTTGACCAACCTATTTAGTGTACAATATCTTAGTGTAATTCGATCATTTCACTCCAATTTCTCAAAAATGGACAAAGTTTGACTCGATGTCTACTCTATACACATTTTCATTTTTACCCTTAAGTTACCAACATTAACTTTTAACTTTCATTTTGCTTTGGCCAAGGACTTCAGGGTTAATGTGAACCAGGATACGTGAAATATTATCTTTGAAGTCACTCGGGGATAAATTCTCATCTTGACTACTCATCCACCTTCATATGCTTCAAAACATACCAAAAAACATTCATTTTAGGCATTTGGTTGTTTCGAACCTATAAAAATGAAATCGAAGTATGTTGATCCACATATAAGATGACCTATTACTTACACTACTATCACATGAAAGTATAATCCATATATACTTAAGTGACACTACTAAATGGAATTCTCATAACGGTTGTGTTCAATGAATTTATTTTCTAGTAAGCATCCATATGCTGTTCTCAAGAATCTTCATATTTCAACATATTGGACCGATTGCATGCTTCACAAGTATAAGGCTTAACATGTACCGATATTTGAGCACTATCAATGTCCATTCTTAATAATACAATGACTAGGAACAAGTTTAGAAACAAAGTTTTGATGCATTATGTTCCATATTCTTTAAATACATAAGTATAATAATCACAAATATTCACTAAACTTAAGGATAAAAAATACGTTATTATAATAATCAAAACTCAAAGTGATAATCCATAGAAAAAACATAAAGAATAACCATAAAATATTTACATCCATAACAAGTCTCGATTGGCTTGCAAATTTTACACGAACACTTTATATATATGTAAAAATCTAAGCCTTTGGTGTCTGTATATATATCTCATACACCGTTAATGGAGTTTTTTCACAAGAAGGACTAAGATGATGATACATGTTTTATTTTATTTATTTTTTATTTTCCTAATATATTTAAAGAACATGTTATCATCTTAATATCATTTGTGGAGTCAAAAAACTTCAATGACAGTGTATAAGATAATTATCCAAAATATTATTATATTAATAAAAAAATTTTATTTAATTAGATTAAAATTTTAACATTAAAAATCTTTCAATATTTTAAGTTTAAAAATTTTATTTTGTATATTAATAGTCTTAAATATTTTTAATATTTCGATAATAAACATCATTATATTATTATTTTAATAATAAACAATAAATATTAATTTAATAAATAATATAATTAATTTACAAATATTTTTATATTAATGTTTTAATAATAAATATAAATAAATAATGCTTTTTTTATGATTTTAGTAATAAATATTTTCTGTGTCAAATATAATAATTTTAATAGTATAAAATGTTCAATATTTTAAAAATAAATATTAATATATTATTAATGTTATATATATTAAAATAAATAATATTACTTCAAATTTTTAAAAAAATTAATATAAGTAAATATAAATATTTCTTTCAAATGTTTAATAATATAATACTCTATTATTAAATATTATTTGTAAAATATAATTATTTTTAATATTAATAAATTGATTAATGATTAATAAATAATTTTTAATATTTTACCACGTTAAAATTATTTGAAAAAGAAAACAAATTTTTCAAAAAATAAAATATTTTAATTGACTCATCTATACAATAAAAATATTTTTTTTCTTCGAAAGTCATTTTCAATGTACGGAATTTAATTTATTTCTAAAAATAATTTCTATATTTTATTTTTGAAATTAAATTTGTTGTAAATTAGCTAATTAAAAAAACTAAGAAATTAGAAGTTAGAAGCAAGCAAAGCAAAGACCTTGGATTTACAGGAACGTCACCAAAACCCAAAAACCACTGAGTCGGATATCCTAAAATTGCAGGCTCCGAAGAAGCTTGGAATCTTCATAAGTAACCAACTCTATAATCTTCCCAAATTTCAAATCAAAATACAGATATCATTAATCATTCAGATCAAATCAATCTCGCGAATGAAGAGGCTTCTTTCCTGTATCTTCTTACTCCTAGCCTTTGGTTTCTCCATCTTCGCTGCAATCAACGTGCCGAACGCCGACAGCACCGCAATCGTGCTCTCAACTTCGCAGACTTCGAGAGCTGGAGGGAGATCGCTCTTATCTCTCTCGTGAGTTTTATTTTTATTTTTTTGGTTCTTTCCTCTCTGATTGCAATTTGTTTGTTATATTCCAAACAGGCAATCATCACGGATTAACCTTATCATTGTTGAAATGCTATACCACTTACTCATAATAATATTAAATAACATCGAGCTTTAGAATCTGGATTTTAGAATTGTAGCAGTCGAAATTCATGTTTTTATCTTTAATTTCGCCATTTTTCACTGCCTGTTCAAGTTCGTTTATTGGCTCCGTTTTTTCTTAGCCAATAACGATTTGGAACCTAATAACAAGACAACTTTCAACCTGTCTTTCGTCATCTGTTCATGGCTACTATACATATTTTAACGTATTTCAATAGCTTTGTTATTGTTTCGTTACGTTATATTAGTATTGTGTTTTTAATATTGCTATTGCTACTACTGTTATACTGCTCAATACTTACTTCGTTGAGACAGTGAGCAAGAAACAGAGTTAGCTGCTAGAACGGATGGTACCATTGTTTTAAGGACTAGAAATTCAAAGAGAGTAATCTGGTCATTTGCCTCAGGGTCTCCCATTTACTCTTCCTATCAGGCTTCTCCAACAGTCGATAATGGCAATGAAAATGCCTCCCAACCAAGTACTGCTTTCTTCATTGACTGTGGAGACGACTGGGAACTGTATGTGCATGCTGCCCACTCTCATAAAATGGTATGTGATAGGTTTTCTGCTTCAGATTTTTCATGATGTACGTTAGGTTTGTCTCTCAAACTATCCTTGTTTTCTGTATTTACCACGACATTGCATGCGGATTTTTGCCTGTCAATAATATTACTACCTCTTTGGCCATTGCTCAGTTATCTTAATCTTATCTTATTTTTGGGGTTACAGAAGCTTTCTGTCACTGTTGAAGACTTTGTCAAACACATGCCCCATGTTTCTGAGGATGGGGCAGTCACACTTGGCTCTAAGAGGACAACTGTATATGTGGTCGATGCTATGACCGGAAGACTACTGCATGTTTATAGGTCTCCTGATTCTCCATCCGTGTTGGAGAGTGACAAAAGGGAGACTTCTTTATATGATAATGATAATGGAAATAAGGAGCCGTCAAAGTCTGCTGCTAGTAGTAACATTGCTCAATGGAAATTTCACATCACAAGGACTGATTACACACTGCAGTCTTTCCATCCTAACTCAGACAAGATTTCATGGAGTCTGATGGTTGCTGAAATTGGCGCTGCTTTACTTTGTGAGGATGTTGATGTTCCTTCCATTACATCTACCCTGAATTCAAGCTATGAGCTTCCTGAAATTGGCAGTAATTTTGATTTGCCATTTCCATGTCAATCAAAAGGTGTTGTTATTCGGGAGCATGTTAAATCAGAAGATATAAGTACTTCTCATCGTGATGATCCAATGCTCCCATTGCCTGCTTCTAATGTGCCTACTATGCAAGCCAAGCTTGGTGGGTCATCAGACGACCATCATAATAGGAAGATGCTTCTAGCGGCTGCTCCACAGAAAAAGCCTCTGTTGCAACCCAAAGTTGATCAATTATCAAACATTTCTCGTAATAGTGATAATAAAACAAGTGTCCCTCTACATCCCTTGGGGAATAATGATTCTAGAATAGTTGATGTACATGATCTGAGAACACCTCATACTGATGGCTCGAGCATTTCTGCAAAGTATCCAATAGTATTATCTTTTCTTTTATTTTTCATAATTTTTATGGCCTTTGTCATCTGCCATGTTCAAGCTGCATTAAAGGATCAGCCTGGTGCTAATTTAAATGTTGGACCTTCCAAGAGGAAGAAATCCCGAAGATCAGGGAAGAGCAATGGATCTGTTGAGAAAAAGGATAAGCACTCATCATCTGAAAGTGAGGATGGATTTTCACCTGTTGGTGGTGACAACAAAAAATTAATGGACCTTAACAAACTTGTTGATGGTGGTATCGATGGACGTAGAATTGGCAAGCTAGTTGTATCAAACACAGAAATTGCAAAGGGAAGCAATGGTACAATTGTCCTTGAGGGATTCTACGAAGGCCGAGCAGTTGCTGTGAAACGCCTTGTCCAAGCTCATCATGATGTTGCTTTTAAAGAAATTCAAAATCTCATTGCATCTGACCGGCATCCAAATATTGTTAGATGGTATGGAGTGGAGTATGATCAAGATTTTGTGTATCTTGCTCTGGAGCGTTGCACTTGCAGTGTGGATGATTTGGTTCAAATTTACTCAGACACATTTCAAAACCCAGTCTTGAGCAAGGAAAAAGCTACGCGTGCTATGGTTAAGCATAAAATTCACTTGGATTTGGTGAAAGGTATCTTGCAGGATCTTAATTTGTGGAAAGCAAATGGCCGTCCAACACCGCTTTTCCTAAAACTGATGAGGTTAGTTTGGACTTCAGTTATCTATTAAATAATGAGGTTCATTTATTCTTGGATTGATAATTTACTGGGATGGACTTTATCTTAACCTCCTATCTTTGTAACTTTCAATTAAAGTCAATAGGCCTTATTTGCTTCCCGATTTGATTTAGTTTCTCATCTGCTTCATTCTCTATTACTGCATCTGTCACAGGGATATGGTTTCTGGTCTTGCTCATTTGCATGATTTGGGAATAATTCATCGTGACTTAAAGCCTCAAAATGTGCTAATAATTAAGGAAAAATCAGTGTGTGCGAAGCTTTCTGATATGGGCATTAGCAAGCGCCTTCTTGAGGATAGGTCATCCTTGGGTCACTATGCTACTGGCAAGTATCTTTATGTTTAGATTATCTGCCTGTCTCGTAATTTATCTACACTACTTGAAATTTATGCTGGCTAATGCTACTCATGTGGCATGAGTTATTCTATTTACTTAACTTGGTTTTAGCCACCTAGCTTGTTAATTTACTCATACATACTATCAAAGGCCCCATGGTTAAAATTTAAGTTCTTCCAAATATTGTTTTGGGTTGTTGTGGAATTTGTAACTGATAAGAATGCTGCTTATGATCTTTTAATGTGCTGCTTATTTTAACATTTTGACTGTGGAAGTCTTAACTGGTTATTGGTGCTAGAGTCTGATATTTGCAAATTTGGTTGTAGGTTGTGGTAGTTCAGGTTGGCAAGCACCCGAACAACTTCTTCATGGTCGCCAAACTCGTGCAGTTGATCTATTTAGTTTAGGTTGTGTCCTTTTTTTCTGCATCACTCGGGGAAGGCATCCATTTGGCAATCATCTTGAACGTGATATCAATGTTGTCAACGACCGAGTGAACCTATTTCTAGTGGACCATATCCCTGAAGCTGTGGATCTAATTTCTCGTTTACTGAAGCCTGAGCCTGAATTGAGGTATGATTATTGTTTTCTATCGCTGTCAATTTTGGCAAGCATCTTTAAATGCGAAAAGTTGATATTTTCTGTTCAGTAAACTCTTTTTTAATCATCTGGAGCTCAATATAATATTTGTTATGTTTGTAAGATATTTCTATCTTGCTGCCAGGCCAAATGCACTGGAGGTGTTGTGTCATCCTCTATTTTGGAGTTGTGAAATGAGACTGTCATTTCTTCGGGACACTAGCGACAGGGTCGAATTAGAAGACTGGGAGGCTGATTCTGACATCTTGAAAGCATTGGAGAGTATTGCACCAATGGCTCTAGGTGGAAAATGGAACGAGAAAATGGAACCTGCATTTATTGCGAACATTGGGTATTACCGCCGTTATAAGTTTGACAGTGTCCGAGATTTGTTGCGAGTCATGCGAAACAAACTGAATCATTATGGAGAGCTTCCCAAAGAAATTCAGGTTTGAATCTAAACCTGGCTGTAACTCATTAAACAAGCTATGTCTAGGATATAGCTTGGCAGGGAGTTGAGTCAGGCTCTGGACCTCATCCATTTGTTAAGTAGGATATGAAAATCGAACCTGATTGTTTAAGATGGTCATCATCTTGAACCTAATTATTCAAGGTATTTGTTATATATATATAAGAATCAAAAGAACAAACACTTATATACATACATACATACATATATCTATATCTATATTGGAGAAGAGGGAGGGAGGATGGCTGAGAAAGAGAGGAGGCAGTGGACTAACAATCTGGCATTTTGGGAGTGATTTGGGAGTTTGTTAAGTACCTCAAAAAGCATGTATTAAGTGCCAACATTTGTTACTTGTGGCTGAATTTTTTTTTGTGCTACTGTTTCAGGAACTAGTAGGACCAGTTCCAGAAGGCTTTGATGGTTATTTTGCTAGTCGATTCCCGAAACTCTTTATTGAAGTTTACAAAGTTGTTTGTAATCACTGCAGGGAAGAGAAATGCTTTCATAAGTACTTTAGAAGCAATGCTGTTTAAAATCTTTACATTCTTAGTTTCTAAAGAAGATTAATGCTTGAAAGGTATTGCTTTAGATGGCTATACAAGACTGGGAATGCTTCCGATATCTCATTCACTGGTTCTTGCAGGTATTCATATTCTTTATTTCATTTGTAAATATCATTTGTAAATATTTGGTGTAATCTAGTAATGTATATCTTTGTTGTATCTTTTGTTTGCCATAGCCATGTGATAATCGTTTTAGTTGAAAAAAACTGATTGTTAGGGCCATCTTACCTTTTGCAATCTTTTCCATAAAGTATGGCCTTCCCAATTGATAACACACTAGGTTCACCCCTTGCTTCTCTTTGCTCAGTCCCCATTCCTATTGTACCTGCGTTTTAGAGTTAGGAACTTGTTTCTAGTAGCCCTCACCCAGCGTGTAAGATCGTTACTTTTAATGTTTGGTCCGTTGCAATCTTGAAGGCAAAGCTTCGAAGAGAGCGATGAGCTCCGATATGTGTGAATAGAGGGGAGCCAATGGGCGCTTTCCTTTGAAATAATGAGGGATGGAAAAGAAAAAAAAGACGTAGTTCAAATGTTTTAAAATTCGACACTCTTGAATTTTTGAAAAAGATAAAATATTTGTTACTTAGGAAAAATCAGTTATTTATGAGTAAATTGAACTTCAGATGGGTAGAGTAGGTGATATTTGTTACGTATCGCATTTGGATGGTCTTGTCCAAACAAATCAATCAAAAATTATCGATTATCCGATCAAACAACAAATAATATACAAGTTTTGGGCATACGACAATATAGCGGGGCATAACGGATGGACGTCGAGTCGACCTCTAATGCCCTCATACAACAACACACATATTATTGGATGGATTCAATTAGGTAGCACTTGATCTTGGTGAACATCTTGTTCAACTCTAGCGGTGCAAATTAGAGATGTAACTGAATACTTTATAAATGGATATATGATATTATCCGACCTGATTAAGTAGAATTATAATATTTAACAATCGGGTTTGGTTAGTAGTTTTACTATTTATCACGAGTTCAAGTAGGGTTTAGATTTTGTTCTTAAGGTACCTTACTATTCGAATCCAATTATAAATAATATTTTTTAAATATTATTATATATATTTTTAGTTATTATTAACATAATACTTAATTAAATTAATTTATTAAGTATTTTAATTTTGATTTTTAATATTAATTCATTTTTGTGAGTATTGAAATTAATTTTAAATTTAAATTTAAAAGTCAAATTTTGATTTAATAAACGAATATTTAAAAGGATTTGAGTAGTTAATAAATATTTTATATATTATATGAGTAAAATTTGAATAATAAAAATAAAAATAATGGAATAATTAATCGAATTTAAATATTATAAAATAAAATAAAATTTAAATTTAAATATCTCAAAAATAACATATTTAAGTAATTAATCCAATTCGAGTAGATTCTTCGCTTACATTCCTAGTGGAAACTTAATTCCCTTCTTCACAATACTTTAGGTTGGGGAGTTAGCGGGAAAGTTATTTGTAGCTAGCTCAGTGCTCAGTATCTCTCATTTCATTGATAACTTTTTGATAACTTTCTGTTGCTGTGTACAATGAACATACATCATTGATCTGAACAAGAAAGAATCTACAACACCTTCTGAAAATTGCCAACAAATGGCCTTGTATATTGCATGCTAATATTCTTCCTCGAATTCCTGATTCCTGTCATAAGAGATTTCTTTGTAGACCGTAGCTTACTGGTTTGTTTGAATATCGAACATCAACAATCATCGGAAGTGAAAAATATGAGACGAGAGACTCATTGAAGATGAAACTAATCAAAGTGAACAGATTCATGGGAAAAGAGCTGATTGTGAACGATAGGGAAGTGAGACACGTGTCAATAAGCCAACCTTTCGAGCGCTAGAATATAGTGCGGAAAACCTGTAATCCCATACACACATATAACGGTCCTCCCTTTCCTATACTCCCTTTCCTATACCATGCTTTGGTTTTGTATTTCTTCTTTCTTCTTCTTCTTCTTCTTTCCTTACTACTAATATTATTATTTCTCTTTTACATTCTAAGCTTGTTTATTTCGTTGGATCTTTTCCTCTCAAAATTTCTTCATAATCACACAGAAACAGAGACAGGGACAGAGACATAGTGTACCCAACTTGGCAATAGGGGGTTCTTTTTGTTCCTCGCGCAATCCAATGAAGTTTCCAGCTCGCAAAAACGCAAGCTTCTTTTGATGCCATACATCTTGGGTGAAGTGAATCTTAATTGAATCTTGGATCAAGAGCTTCAACATTTGGGCGGTTGGTTCATGCCGAATCTGGGCTGTCTGTTATCTGATCTGCTGCTTTTTTTTCTTCGAAAAAAAATGGGTTAGTGTTTTTTTTTTCTTTTCTTTTTGGTTTGTGGAGGAGGATCAATGGCCCCAGCGACAGATATATCTCCACATACAGCAAGACAAGAAGGTGGAAGCTTCAAGGGCTGTTTAAATTCAATGGAGGATGAAAATGAAGACACAATGGAGAATATGAACCAGACCAACGCTGCCAAACCTCCAAGAAACCTATCATCTATGCGCCATTGCACCAGCTCTGCTTGGTTAACTGAACGGGTTAGTCTTTTCTGCCTTTTCTTTCTTGTTTAAGGCCTCCAATTTCTGCTTTTTGCATTCTAATGTAGCCTTTGCGCTTTTCACCGTTTGAGAATGATATTTATATCATCAAATGGTGGATTATAGATTGTTTCTGTTTGAATAGTTTGCTCCTCAAATTTCCAAAACATGAACTTTTTTTTTTTGTTACTTTTATAGAACCCAGATATGAACTTCCTTTGGTACACTACCATATTGATTTTTTATCGTTCTTGATATTCTGTAGTTGTGCACTAAATTTTGGACTGACTTAAGTCGCGAACTAATTAAAAAAATGCAAAGAATTACATTGCGAAGTGCCAAAATGCATGTAGGAGTTATTTTAAATCTATGTAAAAGCTTTTTTTTTTTTTTAATGATTCCAGATTGGTTATTGAAGATTCTTCCTCTTGCTATGGTACATTTTCATTGTTTTCTGAAATTGATGCATTTGTTTTATGGGATTCATTTTAAGCTATCAGCCTCTTTTTTATCCGCCCCTTGTGTGTCGGTTTACATGATTCTAAGGTGGTTTTGAGGTAAAGTTGAAATAAACTTCTCCCATCCCCAGTCCATTCCGTAGACTGTTGAGCTGATAAAGCAAAAGTTAAAACAAATTTCATGTAAATTAGTTACTCTTTTCTCGTTGGTGTAGGAATCAGATATGGCTGCTGTGGGCTTTAGGTCACCATCATCAAGTGAGAATACAGGCTTTTTACCTGTATTTCGTTCAGGAAGCTGTTCTGAGAAAGGAGCAAAACAGTATATGGAGGATGAGTTTATATGTGTTGATAATCTCTTTCAATATCTTGGTTCGGCTGCAAACTTTCCTTCCTCAGGAGCATTTTATGGGGTGTGTAACTTTTGTTAGGTTAGAATACTTAAATTCATTAAGCATACTGTTTTTGTAATTTCCTGGTGTAGAACAATTTCTTGAGTAGCATTTCTGGTGCACAATAGATGAAAACGAATTTTGTTTCTGTATTAGTCGCCTTAGCATGACTGTTTTAACCATTTGTATAATATCAGATTTTGTCCAGCAGTAGATCATTAAGCATACTGTTTTTGTAATTTCCTGGTGTAGAACAATTTCTTGAGTAGCATTTCTGGTGCACAATAGATGAAAACAAATTTTGTTTCTGTATTAGTCGCCTTAGCACGACTGTTTTAACCATTTGTATAATGTCAGATTTTGTCCAGCAGTAGATCATTTTTTAACATAGAAAGAATAGTTCATTGCTGCAATGCACTGAGGTTCTGTTTCCCCTATAGGTATTTGATGGACATGGTGGTCTTGATGCAGCATCCTTTACCAGAAAGAACATGCTCAAGTTTATTGTTGAAGACTCCAATTTTGCAACGGGCACGAAAAAGGCTGTTAAGAGTGCTTTTGTGAAGGCTGATCATGCACTCGCAGATGCCAAATCTCTCGATAGCTCCTCGGGAACCACTGCTTTGACTGCTCTCATTTTAGGAAGGTAAGAAACATAGTGCTAACTAGATCTTCATGCATTCTGCAGTTTGATAGTGGTATGACAAAGTATGGCTTCCTTTTGTCTATTATTATATATTGTACCTGTGATTATTTCTGTTAGGACCATGCTCATTGCTAATGCTGGGGATTCTCGAGCTGTATTGGGTAAACGAGGTAGAGCAGTAGAGCTGTCTAAAGATCACAAACCCAATTGCACCTCTGAAAGATTAAGAATTGAGAGACTAGGTGGAGTCATATATGATGGCTACCTCAATGGGCAGCTTTCGGTAGCACGTGCGCTTGGAGACTGGCATATTAAAGGCTCTAAAGGTTCAAAAAGCCCGTTAAGCTGCGAGCCAGAGTTGGAAGAAATTTTCCTGACTGAAGAAGATGAGTTTTTGATAATGGGCTGCGATGGCCTTTGGGATGTGATGAGTAGCCAGTGTGCTGTTACAATGGTGCGGAAGGAGTTGATGCAACATAATGATCCTGAAAGGTGCTCCAGAGCACTTGTGAAGGAGGCACTACAACGCAACTCATGTGATAATCTAACTGTTGTTGTGATCTGTTTCTCTCCAGACCCGCCTCCAAAGATTGAAATTCCTAGATCGAATAAGAGGAGGAGTATATCCGCGGAAGGGCTGGATCTACTTAAGGGTGTTCTGAACAACGTATGAGCAATAATTGTCTACAGCTTGTACAAAAATGGAGTTTATAGCATGGGTGCACTGTGGGGGGATTTTTCTGAATAACAGCTCCCTCCTGCTGAGGTTAGATACAGCTTATGATTTTCAGTGAGTAGTTTTTGAGTTGTAGTCCTAAGCTGGAAATAAGTTGCCAGACTTTTGGTTGGGGCACTGGCAACCTCAACAAGTTTGATATTGGTTTCAGGACTAGAAGGAATCTTCTGTTTTTCTTTGCACGTAAGGAACATGTAGTCCACGGTAACTAAAGCTTGCAAATTCTGCAGTGATCACTTGAGGCCAGTGAAATTTACTCTCTTTAGACGCTTTCTCTCTCTCTCTCTCTGTCTGATTGCTGTTTGCAAATGCTACCAGTCAGAGTGCTTTGAACAATTCATTGCAAGGGGAATCCATCCTTCCTTCTCCATTCTAAGTATATTTTTTTCTCCGTATTTTTGACTCATTGTTTTTTATTTTTCTCCCTTTTTCTTTTGTTATTTATTTTTATGATTTAAATTTAAAATAAATGTTATAATTTTAAGTTAAATATATTTATCTTAAAATAGGGTTTAATCAATTGAAACAAAATTACTACTATATCAGAGCTTAATGATTAGTTTGGATAAATCGTAAAATTGATTTTAATGAAATTAAAAACAGTAATAAAAGTGAGATTATTTAGTGTAATTGAATCCAATGGAGATTTATAGGAGCCTAATGCACCTATAAAGATAATGTCATGCAAATCAAATTAGCCTTAAGCTAGATTTCACCAACGCCTAGGAGAAAATTTACTTTTAAAAATAAATTAAAATTTTATTAATATTTATTTTTAAAAATTTACATATTTTTTAACTTTAATTATTAATAAAATAATATTCTATGATTGCTCATGAAATTTTATGCTTTTTACTGTTTTAAATGCAAACTTTATTTTATGATTCTATTTATTGTGTTTAGTAAAAAATTGTGGTGATTCGGTCACAAGAAATTAAAAATGTAAATAAATTGAATTATTTATGAGTTATTCGAGATTAATTTGTTTATTTACAAACGGAGCTTAAACTCTAACTACTCAAGTAATGAATCAAGTTAAATTTAAGTAAAATTTAAGTATTTTAACATACAATTCGATAAGCTAATCAACTTAATTGAATATTTTTTTAATAATTGTATTATTAATTTATAATTTTATTTTTATAATATATAATTAAAATTTGATAAATCAAATTAATCAAATTTGAATCAAACTATTTAATTATTTTATTAAATTAAATTTAAATTTAAGAAAAAAAATAAATTTAACCAAATTCAAATTTAAACTTGAATATCAAATTTCCTAAGTCAAATTAAATTTAAACCGACGGCTAAAGCAAGATTTATCCATCACAAGATTCAAGCATCAAGCAGAAAAGAAAAGCCTTGATTCTTTTCTTCATGCAAGATGTGGGACCACAAAACGGGAAAGGGATGTCCAAAAGTTACGTGACGAAACCTAAATCAGCGCCCCCAAAATGCATCTCCTGGCCCGCTCTTTTGATCGTGTCAATCAATGTAGGTCACGTGGGCCTGGAAGCAACGGGTGCAGTCCGGATACGAGACTCATCTATTTTTTAATAATCAATAATACAGGTATCAAAATAAGTTTATCAGTTTTATTTTTTTTTGTTAGAAGATTTGATTTGAGGATAAATGTTGCTTGATGTTGTGATTTAAACTTCTTTTAATGTTACAATACAAGATAAGAAGATCAAATAGGAGTTTGGTTCTTTTTAATTTTGTAAAATTCAAAAAATATTTTATTTGAAAATATTGATTCCTTAAAAGTGATTTATTTATTTATTTATTTAAAATTGAGTATTTAACTGATAAAATTATTTGGAGTAATATTAAAATTGAATGGATTTGTTGGATTTAATCTATTTTGTACCTACCATGATGATTTTACCCTCGTATCAATTGTTATATGCAAAGAAAATATCCATTATCCAGTTGCTGTGTAGTTCTTTGAAATGCGGAAAATTATCATCTTCATTATTAAGTACAATTGTGAGGGTGCATCAATGCATCATGATGATGGTCCATGGACTTCGTGGACAATCAAACATTTTGATGACACTAGTGCTTCTATTATCTCTTTATATTGGCAGGCATTGATTTATTTTATTAATTATACAACCACCCCCTTCATTTCCATCCCGAGCTGAGCAGAGCAGATCACTCTTGCGTCTTCGTAAAAACGAACTCCTTCCAGCTTAACCCGTTTCCCATCTACTTTACCACCGCCTTTGGGCCTCAGGCACCCTGGTCTTCGCCCATGGCTGCAGCCCTCGACTGCTGGTCCAGCTGAGCCACCACCGACGACGACATGGTGGAGCAGGTTCTGATGCTGACCAACGACAGATCCGAGGAGACATCTTCCTCCTCTGCTTCTGCCAAACTCGAAGCGCCATCCGCCATTCACAAACGGTTTCTGAGGCTGAGCAGGAACGTCTCCGTGACCATCGCCTCCCTCAAGAACTCGCTCTCCCTTGACTCCTCCCCACGTGATCAGCCTCCTTCTGTTTCTGTCCATTCTGCTTGCTCCAAGGTCGAGACTTGCCGAAATGTTGTCTGGGGTACCGTTGTACGGAACTTGACTCAGCTTTATCCTGGAAGTCAGTTGCCTGAGAAGCTTGTCTCCAATATTAGGAAGCATTATGATTCCTTGCCTCTCAGGTCGCCTGGCCTTGGCTTGCCTGTTCCTTGTTCATACTCATTTCAGTTACTCTGAAAAATGAGAAAAAGCAACAGAAGTTTTAAAATAGTTCCTTTCAGCATTAACTAAACTCGACTCTGAAGCATGTATTTTGCATTTTCTTTTTCTTTTTTTTTTTTTGGGTATTATGTTGACAGTTATGCACAGGTTGGATTTGATATGAAAGAAATGTTTCTGCATATAAAATTGATAGAGCAGGCATCAGGGGATGATCACCCTGCTATATTTATTCAGCAAGTCTCTGATGACGAGGTACAGGGTTCTGTTTTTAAGCTCACATTTGCTTGCAACTCTTCTTTTTTTTTGGTCTGCCCTGTCTGGTGCTCTTCATACTGCTTCCATTTGTTACAAGAAGATACAGATATTTGAGCAGAAAAGCTTCACCCCTGGAATTTTTTTTTTTCCTTGGTTCAAACCTCCCAAGACAAATATTTAAATCCCACGTCGAGAACGCCCTCAAGTCTGCTATCAAGAAGCCCAAAAGTGAAGCTACCATTTGGGCTTTGTGGGTGTCAGGAGGATAATTCTAAAGGGAGAGACTTTGGGGAAATTGCGGAAGGCCCTATTGAGCCGACTCATAGAAATGGGATTGAAAATCCAAATACAAAGATTCTGCTTCAAATGCCTCTGCCCACTTCGTCGTTTGTTGTACTGGTTGATGAATGGCAAATTATCCAATCTGGCGGGGATGAGTTGAAAAAATGGCTTTTGAAATCTGACAATCTTGAGTTTATTGATCAGATTGGACCGAACTCTTTTAAAGGTGTTTACAAGGTGAACGTGTTGGAATTGAAAAGCTCAAAGGATGTGACAAGGGAAATTCTTACGAGTTTGAACTTCGAAATCTCTTAGAGCTTATGACTTGTGGGCATAGGAACATTTTGCAATTTTCTGGTGTTTGTGTTGATGAAATTAATGGGTTATGTGTCGTCTCCAAGTTGATGGAAGGTGGATCTGTCCACGACTTGATGCTAAAGAAAAAGAAGCTTCAGATTAAGGAGATTATGAGAATTGCTGCTGATGTAGCAGAAGGAATCAAGTTTATGAACGATCATGGTGTTGCATACAGAGACCTCAACACACAGAGGATTCTGCTAGATAAGCATGGTAATGCATGTTTGGGGGACTTGGGTATAGTCACTGCTTGCAAGAGTGTTGGCGAGGCTGTGGAATATGAAACTGATGGTTACCGTTGGCTAGCTCCTGAGGCTTGTGTCATCTTACCGTTCTTTGAATTAATGTCATCATGCCTCTTCATCGTTGGTCATAACCTCATTCTGTCCCCTCCCCCAAGAGTACAAACTCTCTTTTCAGCATTGGTCATAACTCACAGCCATCATGCCCGGTCAACATCACCAATCACAGCTTAGCTATAATAAATCGATTCACCTAAATAAACCTTCCCAACTGTTGATTTATCACTTTATGTTCCATTCACATTTCTTTTTTATTGTGCTTATCTAATGTTTTTAAGGTTCAATGTATGTGGATACAACTCTTAGGATCAATCTAATCTTACTAAAAGAGACTTTATGTTTCTTATCCAACATCATTGTTTGGGCATGCGCAACATGCCTTAATGATTGCTTTTGTTTTGCACTTCAATGTGGTGTTTACCTTTATTTGTGCACTCCTGCATTCTCAATTAAAACTAAGCATCAAAACCGTTGAAGTTCAATTTTTACCAAATTATTAAACTGTGAGTCCGCATATTGGAACTTTTAAATTTTAGCATGATTTTAATCTTTTTCCATACCTACTGTTAATGGTCACTGAGTGACTGCAACTTTGCCTAGTTGATATTGATATTATGATCATCTTTAAAGCAAAAGTAGAGGAAATAAGTTATGATTTAGTCTATATATTTCTGTGACCATATAGTGATGTCATATTTTATTGTTTGCCTTTTTTTTTTTTGGCTTGTGTGGCACCTAGGGAGGAGGGTTCTGTTGGTGAAATTTTGTTTTAACTTTAACTGATTAATTCTCTTTCTACCTGAAAGCTAGGTCCCTTCAACACTTTCTAATGTTTGTTGCATATGCTTCTTTGGATTCCAAATTCCTAAAATTAATTTACCGAGTGTTTAAAGTTGTTCATATTTTGGTGTAAAAGAACACGATAATAGAAATGGAAGTGTTTCAATGCATTATCTCATGATTTGATTTTCAAATACAATAATATGTTTTATGTTTATTATCCTATTTGATTTTCAATGCATTCCAGTTGCCCTTATATTTTTTGAGTGCAGATTATTGCTGGGGACCCAGAGAATGTTACTGAGACATGGATGAGTAATTCCTATAGTTTTGGGATGGTGATTTGGGAGGTGTTGACATGTGAGGTAGCCTATTCTTCATGTTCACCAGTCCAAGCAGCAGTAGGAATAGCTGCTTGTGGCCTAAGGCCTGATATCCCCAAGGACTGCCCACAAATCCTTAAATCTCTGATGACCAAGTGCTGGAATAGTTGCCAATCAAAGAGACCACAATTCTCTGAAATTTTATCTCTGTTGCTGCGTCTCAATAACAATAGCAAACACTTAAAGGTAAAATATACTTCAAAATAATTTATGACATGTAATCCATTCATGCTAAAAATCTGTTATAGGCAGCTTCTAATGATGTCTTGCTGCCATGCATGAATGTAGATTTGGAAGTTCCTACAGCAGAAAAGAAGATATAAGTAAGTCTCTTCTCTTTTGTCGACTTAAGTATATCTTCTTCCTTTCACCATATCAAATCAATATTTTTCATTCGGCACTTGGCAGCCAAAGAAGAAAGTTAAAGGGAAAAAAACACATCATTACTGATTCCATGGAATGTCTTGCCATCATATGCATGTTACATGTGAGCATTTTTTATGGATTTGTGAGTTGTGGAAATATTTTATTTGATATTGGGATTGGGATTGGGAAGGGTTGTGAGTGGCAGAAATATATAAATAAATTTTCCTTGCACATTTTATGACTAGACACTTTTGTTGGTTGCAAAAGGTTAGGATTAATTGATTTGAAAATGGGAAAGCAGAAGGAAAGGTGATTTCCTTAACCCTTTTGTGTCTACTGTTTTTGAGTGAAACATGGAATTAGAATAACTGTATCGTAAGTTTTCTTTTGTCTCTGTGGTGGCTGGTTGAGGGACTCAAAAGTGGTCATCCTGTTTTTTTTTTTTTGGTCTCAGACAAGTTGAGAATTAACAAATATCCCAATATTTACACCTTAGGGAATAGTAGTATAGAATTCCACATGGGAGTTGGCTATAATTTTTTACATGGGCAATGATTGAGATGATCAGTGATAAGGACAAAAAAACTATTCCAATAGATTTGCAATACGAACCTACTTCAGTCTTGAAGCAATTTGTTGGTCAAATGAGCATTTTTGGTCCTCTAAAGTGCTGGTTGCTATTGCTGGAATTTACTGTGACGGATGGTGAAGATCCTGTTGCATACATCTCTTAAGTACCCTGCTAAATTTGAGTTCATTAACTGGTTGTAGAGATTGAGTTGATGTCTTTGTGTAGTTTGACTATTATCACTTTAAATAAAGCATGATTGCCTTTTCTTTATTTCTTCTTCCCATGTCTATCAAATAACAAATAAGAAATAAGAGTGGCTGCATTTGTTATTCATTTTCTTTAGCTTAGACAATTTCCATATTCATTGTAAGCCTTTCGTTGTTTTTCACCTGGCATGATCATGGACAAGTTGAAGTTCTGAGAAAAGACGCCAGTGAGCAATCTTCTGCAAACCAGTTTGTGCCATAATGCCCAATAAAAAAAAAAGAGAAAACCTTAGCTAAAAGTTTGTGTGGAGGGATGCTATTTGTTTATGGGTTTGGCTTGCGGAATTGCAGGGTAGGCAGGTTAGATATGAGCCCCCCTCCCCCTTGCATTTTATTTTGGTTTTTAAATCTTTTCTTGATTCTTCGCTTCCATTGCAAAAAGAGCAGCGCAAAACGAATAGAAGAACATGAAAACAATCAATCCAGAAAAAGGAAGAAAAAATAACGTTGGGGGATAGACGCAGAAATCAATTGAGAAGATATCACATAGCAACACTTTTAGCTATAAGACTAAGGCCAGAAAAATAAAGGTATCTTTTGAATTAAATCCATAATGGCATTTCCTGTGGAGCTACAGCTTGCAAAACCTGTGATAATTTGGTTGCTCGCTTCTGCCTTTTTCATTGTCAATACTAATGCCTTTGCATCATCAAGTTATTTTTATAAACTAGTGTTCTATGCATTTCATTATCTGGATGATTTGAAAATGTTGTGGCTGTGAGATGAACTTAAGTAAGAATCCCAGCCAACAGTGTTTTTGCTATCCATAGTTCTGGATAAAGGTTAAGAATAAATGTGACTATTTGCAATAGAATTAGAGCTGTATTCAGGAATCATATCTGCAAATGCTTTGTTTCTGGCAATTAGTTCCATATGTGAGTTATCTTGTCACTAACTGTTGACTCATACAACTACTAAAATGTCACTAGTACTTTTAGGAGATGTTTCCGAATGTTGTTTCATTAATAGAGACAGATTCGCAAAGCATTGAATGGTAAAAGTTGTTTTTAGGATATCTTCACCTTCATTTTGTTGGCTAGTTGATGATGTCATACTCATCTTGGCCCTGCAACTTTGAGCTTAGAATCAATGACAGAAAATGCGAGGAAGACTTCTGAACAGGGCATTTACGTTGAGACAATTATTTGCGGACTACACTTGCTTAGACGCCTCAATCAATTTGATTTTAAACATTGAGTTACTGCTACTGATTTCTTGTCTTTCTTATATGCTCACTGCTTGATTATCCATACATGAAGCTTAGCGTTGAATGATCAACTTTTGTCTGCTTAGTCCTAGGTTTCCCACTTCCACTTAAACTGTGGAAGTTGTTAATGCCCAATTGATGCATAAAATTGACCGTCTACTTGAGAGATGGTACAAATAGAGCCGTGTGCTTGACAACAGAAGGAGAAATGGACGATGGCCTTTTTTTTTTTTTTTTGTCTTTTTAAATGTTATATGAGGGTAAGGGTCCATTTGGAGGTCGCCAAAACCCCAACCAAGAGGCTAAAACTCCAGTTTACCCTTATCTAGAAGATGCACGAAGAATTCTTAGAGAAGAGGAACTACTATGCGGACCCTTTGCGTGCCAATGTTGTAACATTCTTTAAGTCTCAGTTGAATCTAGCTTGTTTCATACAATTTTCAAGTTAGCTCCGAAGATCACATTCATTTTGCCAATTTGAGGGTCAACCTTCTAAAACGAGACTTCCAATTTTAACTAAATGTTAGTGGTATTTGTATCCGTGTGACACATCTCATAGAGGACCGCAGGAAATTGTATCATCAATTTTGTTTATCCATGTGGTATAAACCAAGTCCATCAGACTGGCACAAGTACATTTGTTATCCTGATCCTAGGCACAAGGTGAATTGCATTTGGATTTCAAATACAAAATCTTCATTCCAATATTCTGTAAAGACCAAAAGAGAAGGAATCCAACAATGATTATATTGTAATGAATATCATCAACTGATATATTTTACATAAAAATGCGGTATAATGCCCCATACCCAGCCCTTTCCTGGAACAGAAACAAGGCTTCCCTGTCCATCTGTGCGTGTCTGTACCTAAATTGCAACATATCCACCATACGGAATTGGAAGGACCTTCGACCTCCGCCAAGTGTCATCTAATAAACCATCCATCACACATCAGAGCACGCTACTTGGCAAACGAAATTACCATAGCATAGTATAGTATATCATATAAAAGAGGGGAAAAAAAAAAAAGAATCTCGTTCTCAAAGTTCATTTGTATGATGAAGAGATGGCATTTTTGGGGCTTTCTTCAGGTCAAGATCCACATGAAGACTGTTGACCAAGTCGTAAGTGCAAGAGCAGCAGCCAAGTATGTCCATAGAAAGAGGACCGAGCACTCCTCTTGGCCCACATCAAACAACTGGGTCATGGTACCTGCAATTATTAGCATTATTATGTGTTAAGGCATTCATTTGGGCTTAAGTAGAGTATATTTTTAAGAGCCTTTTTTTTTTTTTGGTACTTACCAATATTCATGGCAGGTGGCAGAGTGTACTGAATCATCAGCACGTAGTGGAACAAAGGGTCGGACGGTAGGAAGCCAAGGTTACCAGCTGCTTTAACAACAAAAATACCAACAACCGGGAGTATTATGTATCGAACACAGATCACTCCCACGATAATCAACGGTTTAATGGTCGAAGACCGTAAACCTTGAATCAAGTTGGCTCCTAGTATGAGGGTGATACAAGGTATCGTTCCATCCCTGCACAGTGCTTTCACTCTTAGCATTCGTTACAAAATTAATTAATAGGAGGAGAGAAGAGAGACTCAGATTTTCTGTTTTGACCATTATTCAATCAAAGAGAGAAGAGCGCGTACGTACCCGAGCAGTTTAATTGAGTCTTGGATTACCCGTAGTGGAGCGCCCTCACCAATTATAAGGTTTCTCAGCCACGTGATCGCTCCAAAGATGAAACCCAAAATCTGATAATGATTCACATTTCATTTATGTTTATGTAGAAATGGAAATGGAAAACGATCATATCTTGTCGATGCTATGTATAGACTTACTGCACCAAGCGTAGGCGGTGCCATTAGCTCTTCCAAAATCTGATGAAGAAACCCCAGCACTTTAACCCAGATCGATGCCTGCCCTTTTTGCTTTGGGCTAGTTTCTTGGGATACATTCTGCAAGTGCAGTCATTTCAAAGGCCAAAAGGGTTAATGAAAGGGTAGTGGTGTTTAATTACAGATCCTATGTGCTTCTAGCTTATTTTTGTGTAAAGGCTACCCACTATTTGGTTCTCTGGATCTTCAACAGACTTTGTTGCCGGTGTTATGTCTTCACTTTCTCCTTTCAGAAGCTGACTTTCTGCTGTGGCATCCAAGTTCCTGTTGGGTTCTTTTGAAACGAATTTCTCAGCTGCTTCAAGTGCTTTGAATTTCTCAGTTGAAGTTTTTATCATCTGGTAACTTATAGTCCAAATGTAGAAACCACCAAGCTGCATTAATCAGCCAGAGCATATATGATTGATCAGTCCTTCTACTCAGAAAATTAAACGGGCTTTATTAGTAGTTCCTGCAATCAGTTTGTAGGTAAAAAATTAAAAAAATAAAATAAAGGCTTGAAATGATCACATTACCGCCATGGAGAAAGATGCATATGAAAGTCCAACAGAGCTGCAAACGTTACGATCCCCAAATGGGCTTCCATCCTCATTACAGATTGCAGGGATAACTATGAGGAGAAGATTTCCCAAGTTCCCTAGTTCAAGAAGCATTATATTAAACACAATTGAGTCCACTAGGTCTACTTGAACGTATAAAAGGGATATATGTAGGGAAAAATTAAGCTTGCCTTGAAGGCTATGTCAACCTTACCAGCTGAACATGTAGCAATGATAAGACCATCCAGATGGGGCTTTGGTCGCAGTATCTTAACCAGAATCCATCCAACAATTCCTCCCGCTAGAAAAGTCATTCCAATGTTTACAGGCATAAACCACCTGAAGATGATCAAACGGATTAAACGAAGCCACTTTTCGTATATATGTTTGTATTTTCTCTGTTCTAATTGGCACATTTACTTTATTATTTTGTAGCTTTCTCATATCAAAACTTAATTACAAGCAGTTAAACTTTCTTTATTTTATTTATTTCATAGGATAATTAAAGAGAGAACATATAGAGAGAGAGAGAGAGAGAGAGAGAGAGGTAAAGCATCCTACCACGAAATAATGTCTCGGAGCGTGACAGTCCTGGCAAGACTTGCAAACATGAGGGAGGGGGTAAACACAACGAATACAATCTGCGTTCGATGCAGAACATACATAAATGTTTTCAGAGTTAAATGAATAAGAAGGGTAACGAAGTAAACAGCAAGAGTTATACACCGCGCGAGTCATCCAAATGTTAAACATGTATTTATAATTTCACCAACATACATAAAATTAGCGTACAATTAATTAACTCGTACCTTATTCAAGGATCTCCGGGTGTCTGCTGAAAGAAGTTTGCAGTAATCAGTTGCCATGAAAGCGCCCAACAAACTTATTAAAAGTACTTGCAAAATTGGCATGGAAGCCACCTCGAACAGTGTCCAGAAACCCATGGATCTTATAGAAAGATAATTATTCTTTCACCCTTTGTTTTTTTGATGGAGCTATATATCAGACAGAAAATAGATTTGGTGCTGCAGCCTTCTTTCAATTCCTCCTGTTTTTTGATGGCAAAGTTTTTTTTGTAGCAGCCACTGGAATATTATTACTATTGTCTAAATCTCTGAGGCTAAAAGAACAGAAGAGGAGGAAAATCCTGGGAAAGAGAGGGGGGGAGCGATTGCAAAATGGAGACTTATGTCAAAACAAAAACAAAATTGGGAACACAAAGCTAAATGCGACCAGTGGTAAAAGACATGTGAATCACTGTCGATCCTCGGGGGACTGGAGGAGGAAAGATCGGTGAAGGTACCGCTGATTGTCAGGACTCTGAATACGTATAAGCGACTAAGCGTGGCGTTGGTGGGGGGTCAGGCTTTGTATTTGTATCGTTGATTTCCATCCATACAATAATTACTCAATTATTGTATAATTACACATTCGGCCATCATATAAACATAAGGTGGCGTGCATGCATGTGGTTAATTACCACCATTGAATGAGTATGACCAGGTCTCATTATCTTTTGGCATGTGCTGCACGCTCTAATCTAGCTGGCCAGGTCTTAACTAATTATGCATTATCTGTCTCTGTCCGTTTGACGCTGCAAATAGATGAGTGCGACTTTGCAAGTTTTGCAAGTTGTTTGGTTTTCTTTTCCCACTTTGGTATGAGATCTTGGACTATGAATATCCTCTGAACTTGGATAGCAGTTTGCAGCTAGCATGTTGTAGACGCATGCGAATGGTAAGATTGTTTATGACGGCGAAATTAATGTAAAATATCGATGTGTTTGGACGTATTTGTAAGTGAATAAGATAAAAAAATTATTAAAAATATCGTATTAAAATAAAAATATATATATATATAAAAGATAAATATGTAATTATACTCGATAAAAAAAATTTAATTGTGTAATGGAGACGGGAATAATGAAGAAAATTAAGTTGATTGATGTCTTTACCTTTCAGTCAGTTCTATCAGCATGCTGTCAGGCACTCCTGTGTGTCTGCGTGTCCATAATTGACTATAAAAGCAGGATAAAAAAAAAAAGAAAAACATCAACATCGAACCCACCTATGTCAGAAATTTAGTCACATGCTTCCGTGTTACTGTTTCTCCATCCTCCACAGTTCCGCTATATATATATATATATATATATAAATTTGAATATAAATTTGAATATTTTATTAAATATAAACATAAATTTAAATAATATAAATATAAATTATATTTTAAATTATTATATCTAATTAAAGTACTAAAAAATTATATATTAATTAATTCCAAGTCCCAACTACCGCCTACCTCGGTTTATTGAAATTAATATAAAGTATAATATTGATTTTACACTTGGATCTCAAGTCCTTTAAAAAAAATTGATACTGCCACTTCATCTTATTCAAATCAAAATTTTTTCACTTTATTATTTATAAAAAAATTAAATATTATTAAAAAGATGTAGGTGAATTTCTACATGGAAGAGAACGAAATTAATTATACCTGCTCCAAGCAAGCTTCAATACTGATGTTTAATAAAATAAAAATAACAAATGTATGGATATATAAGTATATACAATATTTGGCAATTGGCTTCAATTAATTTGGTAATATCCATATGTCAGGAATGCTTCCTTTTAAATGGTATTAGTGAGGAATTAATGAGAATGACTGCAATATTTGACCTGGAATTAACTTGAAGAATCATATTTTGCTGAGATCTGATCAGAAAATTAATAAAATAAAGAGCCGTAAAATAAATAAGAAAATAAATAAAAATATGGATGCTTCAAACAAAGACACAAGGTTTTTGAAAACCATAGGAAATTGAAGAGAAAATGCAGTGCAGTAGTTGCAGCAGACAGGCAATGATTCTTTTTTCTTTTAAACGACGTTGAAATTTGTATTATTGACACTGGCAATTGATCAAGAGTAGCATATGAGTGGAAGGATGATGTTAAGGTTTACTTAATAGAGTGGAAAAAAAATAAAAAAGAAAGAATTAAAAAGAGAGAAAATAAAAAAATGATAAATAGATTATTTTTATTAATGCGATTTGTATTTGTAGGAAAGAAAAAAAATGCCAAAGAAAACATAATTTTTTTCTTTCATTGCTTGGTAATATTGAAAAATTGAAAGGAAGAAAATTAAATTAAATTAATTTACTATTATATCATTAATTAGTTAAAATAAAAAATAAAATTAAAAATATAAATCATTAATATTTTCAATTTTTAATGATTTAATTTTGCTAATAAAAAAATAACAATATTTTCTATTTTCTTTTATCATACATTTTCTTTTTACCAATTACTCGTAAAAACCTTTTTTTTTCCACACACTCCTATGGATCCTTTCACTTTTCCACCCTACCAAAATGACAATTACTATATCTTGTTATATGATTTTATATTTTTTAATTTAATCGAATTTATTATACCATGCATACCAAATTTTAAGTATTGAAGATTTGTAACTATTTACTCTATAATAATAAAATTTCAACTGATAATATATATATTAAAAAAAATATTATTCTCGAATAGAATTAAGCATATCAGATTAACTAAAAAATTTGTGTATGATAAATATGGATCTAACTGTTTATTTACAAAATTAAATAAAATTATAAAAATATAAGAATGTGTAAAATAATTTATTTTATGCTAATATAAGGAAAATTTTTCTCATATATATATTAAATATTGATTAATGGTAAAGCTTAACAATTAATGAAACCGGATAGAGATCAATAATTAAGACGACGAACCTGAAAATTTAATTAATTAATCCCAGCAAAAGTAGTTGTCTTGGGGGCCTTGTGGGGAGGTTGAGTCATGAGTAGTGCAGACCAGACGCCAGAGAAGGAGACAATGCGAGCGATCATAGAAGGATGATAATGCGATCAAAGCCGCGGTTAATGGAGTAATTAAGGAACTAATTCACACTTCTTTATTATTTATAATTTGTTTACCAAGAAAACCTTAATGAATATCAATTGTCAAAACAAAAGAATTCTTAATTATAATAATTACTGACCAAATTAATACTGGAAGAAGAGTCGTGGGTATGTACCAAGCCTAGAGAGTCCAAAACTCGAACAATAATTGTGATTCAATGACATAAATCATGCAGGTGCAGGTCACATCCTCTCTCTCTCTCTCTCTTTCTATATATATATATTTAATTATTTTAATTTTATTTATAAAATTAAAAAACTTCAATACAAAATAATTTATTAACACATGTTTAAAACAATTATAACTTTATATATAATTAATAATTTTTCAAATCAACTATTAAATTTAATTATTTATTTATATTTATCATATATGTAAATTTTTTTGTAAATTCGATATTTTTATTATTTATATCAAAAATATTATTGTTTATAATATAAAACAATTAATTAAATATTTTTTATTAATTTAAAATTTAACATACATAATATATATGAATAAAATATAAAATTCAACTATAGCATTGAAAAAATATAAATTGTATAAAATAATATCAAATATATAAAATTAAAATAATTTTTTATATATTTATATATATAAACTCAATTCAAACACAAATACTAAAAACTCAATTCAAACACAAATACTGACTTTATATGTACACACACGCGACATACATGAAAGAAACTTTTTTTTTTTTTTTTAATTTCAACTTTGCAATTAATGACGAAAACCCTTACCCAAAGTACACTTGGATTTTTCTTTGCCATAAAATTTGATTCAAATAAAAACACTTGCATATATAGTAATGGAGTAGGAGACAAATGAAGTTAATGGTCTTAGTAATTAGCTTTGATTTATAATTATCATAATTAATGATTGATATATAAACAAACTTTTGTAGCACGCCTGCTTAATTAAATAAGTTTATTAATTTAACCAATTTTACTTTAATTTAAAAAATTATTATTTGACGATGTATATATATTGCAACTTCAAAATTAAAAATACATATGACGGCTGCTTGTCATTTTCTTTTGAATCCTTATGAATTAAAGTGGACAAAAGAAGCTGAATGACTACTTGTTTAGACTTATTTGGCATAGCCATAGGGTTATCCAAATATCTGGAAATGTTTCCTTTATCCTCTTTTCATGATTCTACAAGATATGCTCCTTTTTCCAAACATTTTTGGCACAGGATTCTCCATATATTTTGAAAATATTCTTTGATTTTAAATATTTTTATTATTTTATTAAAAATCATATATTTTTAAAAATTATTTTATTTTTTCAATTTCATTGAAATCAATTTTATTGTTCATTTAAATTAATTAAAAAAAAATATTTCATGCAGCACACCTTGCAACAATTGGAGCATTAGGCGTGAAATCTTCTGTTAATCATTGTATTTTTGCTATCTTAATTATATTCTACCGCTTTTAGCAGTTTGCCTCGTTTGTAGCAGGTTTATCAAAAAAGAAAAAAAATCTGAAGATAAAAGTGTCCAACATTGAGCCTGGGTTCTCATTAATTAATGTTGTTACTCCTCCGAAGTGTACGTGTGAAGTTTTAGACTTAAATCTAGTCTTGTGATCTCCTTTGGCCCCTTAATTATGGCTTGATTAACCTCGTCCATATTAAAGCATTATAAATCACAAATCCTAATTAGAAATGTCAACTCATTCTCAAATCTCCAATCTCAATCAACAGCCTTGGCCCTTGGCCCTTGGCCCTTGGCCCTTTCAGTTATTATTACTAATTATTTTTAATTTGAAGAAGACAGCTTTAACGCCAAATGCCAACTCAATTGGTCCAGTAATAACCGCGACAAAAGTGCGTAATTGGAGGCTAGCTTACCTCGGCTCGGGATGTCAAAAGTCAGAAGATAAAAATAATAAATCGGAATGAATGTATCATGATTTATGAGGAGGAAATTAAAAGAAAGTCTCGCGGGTCTCTCCGACTCTGATTAGTGACATAGAGAAGAAAAGAAGATTTTGTCCATTTTAACAAATAAGATAGCAGCAGAAGACATTTTGTCCATTCCTGAAGCTGCCTATACTGGATAAATATCATATCACACATGCGCCATTACCATGCCTCACGTTTAGTTCTAAGCGCAAGCAACTGACATATATTAGTATAAGAATAGGAAAGGACCTCACACGGTAGATCCGCTCATCCTGGCTTCAAATTGGCCTTTAAATATACGGATGAAGTCCAGCAATGGGCCCGTTTCATGGAAGTCCAGTATCAGGATTCTGGACTCAAAGGCTTTTTTCTTTTTTACCAGAAACGAAAAATGATTTTGGTCAAATAAATTCACCAACTGTGCTTCCATTTCTCATTAGAGTTTGTTGGGTCTATTAGTAAACTAGGGTCTTAAAAGAGCTTGTTTTCTACATTAATCTGTAGAAATATCTCTAGGAACACAAGAAATGTTTTCTTATACCAAAAGTGAAAAATTGCGTATCAACTTTTGTCTGAATCGAAAAGGGACTAAGAATGCAAATTCAATACAGTTGATTTTGGTTGTTTTGAAAATTACTAGAGGATTGGAGGGTCCTTTCTTTAGATGGCATCTATGCGATAGAGAAGAGAACATATCATGTTCTTGTACTGTAAGCAGCGTTGGAATTGGATGCATTCAATCAATCAAATCCAAAATGCCAGATAGCATGAGGATGAGAATTAATTGAGTTTTTGTTTGGAACATTATGGTTCGCCCTGGCCCCCGTACCTACCACCATTACTTGTTCTTCGTAATCCACAACATGGGGAGACGACTGGAGAGACCTAGGACCAGCAATCAGCGTACTTTACTGGCATCAAACAGTCATGCTGTGGCTCCCATTTTCTTTTGTTCTCAGAATTTCAAGTTATACCTTAGTTATACTGGCTACTTGACCTTCGTTCAAGAAATTGAGAATCGAAATTTCTGTTATTATATCTTTATGTTGTAGACTCCTATATCGAATACCAGCAGCTAAGAGCCTAAAACCAGGCTCGAGCACGGCTTTCCTCACTCCCTCCTTTTCTGTTATGTGCCTTCAAAACTTCAACTCTAGTCCTGGAGTATCTGTCATTTGAGTAAATGAAGATTAGCCGTTCCTTGCTTGAACTGTGCTATTAATGGGGAGACAAGTGACCGAGTTGTGTGCACATTCCACTCAATCCACCAACACAAAACCTACCCAACAATCAAATAAAGAAAAATGAAAAATCAGGCCAATTTAGGTTACAAATTGTCATTACTGCTCGATAAAAGTCAAGTCCCGAAATCGAACCAATCCTCAATCTTTCCAATCTCGAGATGAGTCTAAGTATCACAGTTTGAATACAGAGCAGCCTCAGGAAAGCTGATCTATTGTGCTTTCATTCCTGCATTGCAGACTGCAGATAAGTTTTCAAACCCCTTTTGCTGGATTTTACTCGCTGTTACTGGCTATTAGAAATTAGAAAGATACAACTATGTACAATTTATTTACTATGGTGAGACTGACAGAGTACACCCGAAAAACCCATTATCCAATGCCAACTGGACCAAAAAACCAATTCTATTTCTCCCTTCTTTTTTTTTCGCAGAATTTATGTTGTAGCTTTTTTTTTGTTTTTTTGGGAGCTGTTGCGAGGCTTTGTCCAAAACATATAGAGCCGTACCTACATCCTAGAATCAGTCAACTTCGTAAACTGGCTTGGCTAAATCAACCATGGATTAAGGAAACAAAAACCTCATGACGGCCTACAACATAGCTATATAATCGGATGATTCCACCATGGCAGTACCATATATAGAAAGCCTACATGGAAAATCTTAAATCAAGATAGCCCCCAAAATTCAACTAAAGCAGTCATGCATCAAAAGAGAAACCTCTCAAAAAGATTCTCTTTTCAAAGAAAAAAAATCCTATTATGATTCCTTAAAAATTTAGAATGGTACTCGAATTTCATTTTACAATAGAAATACAGATTACAACATTTTGCTTTCCCCTGTTTGACGATTGAATTATACACCTCAATATAGTGCAAGAGCAACTGAAATAAAGTGAGAGTAAAATCGAGGGGAAAAACAATTATAATTGATGAAAAAAAACAAAGAAAAATAAATTCACAATTTTGAGAAGAAAAGTCAAAGCCATGATCTATGATCCAATGGGCGATTCCTAAGATTGGTTTCATCGTCCCAACCGTTTTCATCTAACCCACTAACTGCTAAGAAACCTGTAAGATGAAAAACAAAAGCAAGAGCAGCTATGAGTGTCAATCCAACTATTTGCCTTCCTCCTAAGCATTGGAGATTTTGCCACCACAATTAAGTGTAAAGGTCATACCAAAATTTTAATCTACAGACACAAAAACAAGTATTCCAAATCCTTCATTATGTTCATCTGAGTTGGACACAAAGACAACTCAACAACTTAGCGAAAAAAGGATCAGCCAATTTTTGTACTGACAACTTACCAAACATAAAAGTTTTGTAAATCAGGCTTTTACATAGTCCATTCCATTGCGCTTCCTTTTGTTAGACCTGGAGAAGAAGCATATTTGAGCCCAACTCTTCTTCTGCTTCATTGGTTGTAATTTAACATCCCTTTTCTCAACAAGATCAGCCATATACTGGACAACAGCCTGAGGAAATCAAGAAATAGCTTTATCCATGGGATAGCTTTTTCTTTTTCAAATAAAATCACGCACTGTTTATTTACCAAAAGCAAGGGAAATATTACCTGTGCACCCAGTTCAGCAATGTGCCTAGGAGGCACTTCCAGAGGATTTTCTTCCACTCGTAGAACTTGAAGGCGTGTTAGCATTCTAAAAGAGTCTGGGAGGACCCGGATCTGATTATTGCTAATGTCCAGCTCTTCAAGCATCTCAAGGTTCCCAATAGACCTTGGTAGGGATCGCAAATCAGCAAAATTGTTAGCTATGTTCATCTTGACAAGTGTGGTGGCAAAACATAAGCTCTCAGGCACAGATTCAAGCTCATTGAAACTGACATCGAGTTCCTTCAGGTTCGCCAGAGATGACATTGTTGTAGGTAATTGTTTGATGTTATTATAGCGCACTGATAAAACCTCTAAGGTTTCTATCTTCCCAACCGCTTCAGGGAGGGCTTTAAGTCGATTATAATCTGCACGAAGCTCTTTAAGTGAAGAGCAGTGACCAATAGTATGTGGAATTTCTTCAATGTCATTTGTCTCCACATTCAATTTCTTGAGGCTAATGAGTGAACCTATTGAGTCGGGGAGCAAAGGGAGGCAATTGGAACTCAAATCAAGCTCCTCAAGGCGTACCAATCTCCCAAAGGTAGCAGGCAGAGATGACAACAGGTTTGCACTGAGATCTAGAAAGACCAAGCTAAGGAGATCTCCAATGGAATCAGGGAGTTGAGCAATCCTATTTGAATGCAAATCAAGTTTCTTCAAAGATGAAAGACCGCCAATGGTGTGAGGCAAAGCCACAACACGATTATCGGACAAATCAAGTGTAATTAAACTGGACAACTTTCCTATTGAGTCAGGAAGCCAATCAATTTGATCCATCAACTTGGCTTGGAGGTTGAGATCTCGAGTGCCTTTCTTTGAAGAGACTTCAATTAAACTAGCTAGCTTAATCAAACTCAACTTGCCACCGTCTTCAACTGCACAAGCAAGTAATATGCATGGAATATTAGAAAAAGAGAAACGAGTGGTAGTAGCAGCAGGCTGAAGAAAGTGTGCTAAAATCTTGGTCTAAATCTTTTTTTTTTTAATCTAAAAAAAATAAGGAAGGTGCGAGAAACATGTAGTTGATAAGTCATAGTTGGGGGAATTGAGGATTTGCGGTAGAGGGGCACAAAAAGTAGAAGCTAACCCGCAGCAGTGGCGCCCCCGGATTTAAGAGAGGAATCCAATATGTGAGGGGCGGATGAAATAGAAATACCAAATCCATCTTTGGCATTAGCATAGAAGGAAGACTTGGCCTTCTTAACGTAACTGTCATCTCTGGTGAAAAGTACTAATTCTGAGGTAGGCTCCCCGGAGGTTGAGGATGATGTGGCAGCAGCAAATGAATTGTTGGAAGGCGTAGGAGCAGTTGTGTCGGTCAAGCCGTTTGAGTGCGTGGGTTTGTCATGAGATTTCAAGGAAGAAGAGGAAAGGCAGTTGGATGCCCTCTGAATAAATTCATCGAACAGAGCATGGATGGTCTCGAGATCCAGCAATTTCAAGGCCTCCCTCTTTTGCTCCTTGCTCTGGAAGTAAACCACGTTCTTCTGCATCTCAAGGAGCAGAATGAAGAGCTCCTCGGGGACATCAGGGCTCTTGCTCCGCCGACCAATGCCATCTAGTCTAGCTTGGTCTTCTTTTTCCACATTTCGGATGAGAGCCTTAGCAGCTTCAACCTCGTCGAGAGCAGGGCGTGGCGGCAGAGATCTGTGAACTCTCATGATCTCCTCCACCGCTTGGTCTATGGAGCGAACAACGCTGGATTCAACCATATCCGTGAGTGTACGGAGGAAATTCCTGAACTTAGGGGGGACAAATTTCACAAATTCAGAAGAAGAAGAAGAGAGAAATAATTCTGTTTGGTGTTTATACTAATATATTACTCCAATAAAAAGTTAATGGAGTTGAAACCCAGATTGAGATGATTATCATCACCATCATCCCTACCTGATCCCACACAAAACAAACTGAATCTGGTTTCTCAACTCTGGCCTGCCTGTGAAACAATTTCCTATTCAATTTCAATTAAAGCATTAGAAGTAGAACAATTTAAAAGAACAACACACAATACAATTACTGCAAATAAAGGACCGATCATATTACTTAAATTAAATCATAGTTGCAGTAATAAAGATGAGATTTGCAGAAATAAAAAAGTGATGGTGACATTCAGAATCAGAAAGAGAAGAATCGGTTAACGACCAAATTACCGGCACTAGTATTTTTGTTTTATGCAGACAAGTTGAGAATTCAGATTCCTTGCCAGGCCCCGTATCCCGAAAATAAAAACCGAACACTAACAGCAGCAGAGGGAAGGGAAGTTAAAAGGACCTTTTTTATTACCAGTACTAAAACTAGTATTTATTAATACTTTAATAATGATAATTATAAATGCTAGTCAAAGTGAGAAAAGGGTTAAGGACTTGGGAATTATGAGAACGAGTAGGCAGTTTCTTTGTTTAGGGTTCAGTAATTGGGAGAGGCAAAGTGGTAAATCCTGAGCGTGTTGTGGCGTCCAAGAAAAATCCAGCTGTTCCCATGCTCTATTGCTCTGCTTCTTCTCCTGCTACTTTCTTGGCGGAATCTGATTTTTATATTACTATTATATTATTATTTGTAAGCAAATGGAAATGAAAATACAAATGCAAATGTAATGCTATAGGAATAGGAATAGGACAGCCAGCAACTACTTGGTATTTATTTTCCTCTATGTTTTCTTATACGATTAAAATAAATAAATAAACAAATTTAATACTACTATTTATGTAGAGTACTCAGCACTGCCACTATTTAGGGTCTTAAATCTTGATCTTTGGTGAGTGTAGTTATTTAGTAGTACTATTACTAGTAATAGTAAATATAGAATGCAGTATGTCAATAATTTTTTGACGAGTTGTTTAAAGAAAAATTATAATATATTATAAAATTTAAATTTAAAAATAAATAATTTCACGTTATTTTAAATTATTAAATTTTTTTTATAATTAAAAAATAATAATGCAGTAAGAGAAATATTTATTATTTTTTTATTAAAGGAAAAAATGATACTACTACGATTACGACTTCACTAGCAGTAGAAGAAGTAGGAAAAAAAAAAGATACTTGATAACGTGATATGCAGAGTGGCGTCTAAAGTAAAATAGGCGTGAACTGGATCATGACTGATCGGTTGGTTATCTATAACATCTACTCCTTTCTCAATTCCTGCAAATGCAAAGCAATTTGCTGCGCTGGATCATATATTTGTATTTCTTTATTGAACTTTTTTAATTAATATTAGATATTAGTGTTTCTCTCATTTCCGGAAATACCCTCTCCCCATTACTAGTCGGATAGGAATGTATCATTTCATTTTCACACTACTCCATCTACTACTAGTCTATTAGTTTAATGTTTAAAAGGTATCTATTAAGTCTTATTACACTTACTAGTATTAAAATTATAAGATCTAAAAAACAAGAGGAAAAAAAATTTTGACCATTGAGAAATCAGAGCTAAGCATCATCCATAAAAAATATCAGTAGTAATTCTACTACTTCTTAGTCTATTAATATTCTACTTATATCCTCTAATATAATATAAAATGTCATATATATATATATATATATATATGAATATAATATAATACTGATATTTGCCTGTAGAGTACTAATAATAATATGAAGTAAAAAGCATGGGAGAATGGGCATAGACGTCATTTGAATGATTCGAAAATTTATTTCTATTTATATATAAAACAAACTTAAAAATGGAGAGAGAGAGAGAGAGAGTTAATGCAGTGTCTGAGATGGAGGGGACACGTGTTGGGCTGATGTCCAAAAATGTTTGCCTAACTGTCTCCAGCTGGCAAATGGGTAGTCACGCCATAACCGTTTTCTGATGGCCATGGCCATGCCCATCGGGGATGGTGGAGGGAGGGAGCTTTCCAATTTTGGTTTTGGATTTTTCTTTTATCAAGGTATTTTCAATTTATCATTTCTATATATCTCGTATAAAGTATAGTAGGAGAAAGTGTATAAAATGAAATAGTTGATTATATCATCAATTAATTAAAAAAATAAAAATAATTTTTTATTAAATATTGAAATAAAATTTAAATTATAAAATTTTTACTATTAAAATTTTTTTACTTGAATCATTTTTTATTTAAATAAAATTAATATTAAATCATATAACGAATAAAAATACATAAAATTTAAAAACAATCAATCATTATTAATATTCCTTAAATTCTTTACTCCAATACATTATTATTGAAAATAATTGATACTTGATATGCAAGTACGTCCATGTCCTGCCGCTTAATAATAATAACAATTATTATTATTATTATTATTATTATTATTATTATTATCTCCATTTTTCATTTCACATTCGGGATTCTCACCTTTTCTAACGAGTCACGGCTTGCCCCCTCAACCTCACGTGCTCTCTTTCTCACGGTTTTTTATTAAAGAAAATATTTAATAATTAAAAATAAAAATTTAATTTTTATAATATGTTATAATTTTTTATTGATAAAAAAATTATGGGCGTTTCTCGTGCCACGCCGCCCGCAACCCCGTATCTCTCATTTCTTCTCTGCGTTGTCCTTCTTTTCTTCTCTCCATATATTGCAAAATTGCAGTTCAATTATCGTTTTAGCTTTTGTTTAGTAACAAATAGTTTTGGATTAGATGAACTATGTTACTATTCTATTTCTACTATCTAGTTTAAATTCTGTTTTACTGTATGCAAACCGATTAGTTAGATTCTGCAAATTAAATAAAACATTGATATTCCATTGAAGATATATATGAGATAATTTTTCACATATAAATATATCAATTTATACATTAATTAAAAATATCAATATCAAACTAAGCATTTGTCATTTGTCAATAAACAAAATTTGTAAATCTAGTAATCAATAACATAATATTATAAATAGGTCTTGGCAATTCTTTGATTTTTTTTTTCTTTTGCAATTACTTTTGACATCTATACAATTTCATCTTAATTGAATGCTTAATTGACTGTCCATTAAGATTAAAAATTAATGGTGGTTTTGAGGGTAATTTTAGACATGTATATTTATTAGGGATAAAAAAAGGAAAGAAAGATGAGCAGAGAAATCAATAAACCTCAATGGCATTAATATCATAATCAATTGCTTTCTCAGCCAATTGTCTTCTTCTTTTTTACATTTTCTTACACAATATCCAAAATATTTCCCTTCATTAGATTCAGAAGGAGCAAAATCATCTTGCTCATGAAATTGTTTTTTTTTTTATAAAAAATTTCTCTCATTAGATAATTTCATCTTGTTCATCAAATTGTTTTTCTTTAATTTTCCATCATGATGTCCATGTGTACGATATTAAGTTAGTTCTTATATACAATAGTAAATAGATAATGTTTTAAATGAATTTTTATTACAATGATTTCTTAAATTTGATTTTCAATAAATTGATATGATTGTTAAATATTTACAAGATATTGATTTTTTAAAATTAAATACATAATATTTAAAATAAATTTTCAAGATATTGATTTCTTAAAATTGATTTATGAATAAGCTTCATTCACTGCTTAACATTCAATGAAAAATTGTCTAAATCCTATGATATTATTTTTCAGATAGTCTAATATAGCAAGTTTTGGTATTCTTATTTCTTCGCTCAAGGTGTATGCTCTTGGGGCACTACCTTAGAGGCCTTGAGTATAGGATGGAGCTAACTTTTTTCCTTGACAAGCAGTAGCAACAATAATGGTTGTGGTGATGAGCAAGTTGTTTAGAGATGCTCCAATACGAGTGCTCCCATTTATATGTACAAGTGTAAATCCGCAGGCAACTAACTTCTTTTTTCAGGAAGAGGTAGTTACTCTATTTGTTTTTAGCGTTTTCCCATAACTTCCATGACAATACATTAAAATGTATTGTCCTCATTTTCCGTAATCGAGGCATACATTATTCATAGTAAATTTACTGCCTTTTTTTGTACTAAACAATTTCATTTTACAGAGAAATTGATTTGGAAGCGTTCTCTCCTTGAATAGTACTCTTTCGAGTTAGCTCTGCTTTGCAACAGTAATCATACAGGGTTTTGACATTGAGGACAATTTGCAAAAGTGAGGTACGTACGTACTTTATAAAGATGAAAATCATGATTAATTTTTTGTGATTTATGTGTATTTTTCTTTATCATGGGTTTTATTACTTTGATTGCAGGAACCGTTTATGAACTTTGCTCGACCGCTTAATGTTATTTAGTTTTGTAAATGAATTGTCTTTTAAATTTACGTCTACTTATTTCGAAAGTTCATAATAATGTAAATCCTAGATATCTCTTTTAAATTTGAACTTAACTCTTTAATATTAAAATATATATTGACTCTTTCATTGTAATGTTCTTTTCATTTTAATTACCATTATTATTTTACTTTGCAAATGCTGCAGCAACTACAAGTATGCTAAGAAACATTGATTCAACCCAGGATTGTTTAAATCCCGCAACAGGATGTGTCTTCTTTACATCCATACTGTGAAAAGAGAGCCAAACAGAAAAATTCAACTTTTTATTTTATTATTATTACTACACATCTTTTTCCAAAATAAGTACAAAACTCAATTTCTGAAAGAAAAAATTATTCTCGCAATGAAGCGCGAACAATTTTCTAGTTATAATAAATACATCCATATTAATTCCTATAATTATACTAACTGTTATATTAATTAAACAATTTATAGGTCAATGAGACATTAATTTAGTGCTAAGAGATTTTGAGATTTTAAAATTTTAATTTGAGTTTTAAGTTTAATCTAATTATTTAATGATTTTAAATTATAAATTATAATAAAAATATACTACTCAAAAAATCAAACAATTTATAGTATTATAAATTTTTTTTGGTGTAAAAGGAGCAGCAGGCTGCTTTAAATTAAACACAATCTACCATGAGTGACTTTACAAAAATCATCTCGCAAAAACTTAAAAATGCCTACAGGCTGAATCAAATCAACCAAGCTATCGTGAGCATAGTTGGCAAGAAAATTAGCACAAAAGTTTGCTTCAAGAAATGCATGCTGGATTAAACAGTTCCAATCCCTCTCCATGAGTTTTTTGCAAGCTCTAAGGATATGAAGTAGAGAATCCCGAGCTTCAATGGCTGCAAAAGTTTTGAGACTGCATAAATTGAATCTGATTCAATAATAACATGTCTGTAGCCCCGTTCCCAGGCTATCTGCAATCCTGTATAAATTGCCTGCACCTCCGCTGTAGATATAGAAGACCGGCCAAGTTTTCTCACGAAACCAAATAAGTATCTGATAACTCAAAATTTTTTACTCTTACAAATTCATCTCAACTATATAGAATAATATAATTTTAAAGAAATAAATATATATATTTATATAAATATTTATACACTATATATATAAAGTATATATATAAAGGTAATTGTATAATATATATGTAATTTATATTTAATATAAAATATACATAGTAATATATTTAGTAAATACATATAAAGAAAGAGAAATTAAAAAATTAAATCGGTGGAAAAATATCACCGGCAGCTTCCTCTGTTTATAGGAGGCCAAATATATATATATATATATATATATATATATATATATATATATATATATATTATAAAAGAAAAAAAAGGAAAAGGGGGTCTCTGGCAAGGGGGTCTACGATACAAAGACTACTGTTAAAAAAAAAAAACAGAAGAGGAAGCCGGCCGACAGAGAAAGGAGAAGCCGGCATCGGCGAGTAGGAAAGGAGGGGCGAACGGCGCCGGCGGTGGAAGAGAAACCATCTCCTTTGCGAATCCTTGCCTAATCCCCCAATTGAAGGTAATCCAGGATGCGACTTAGTAGACGCATCCACGTTGATCTTAACATATCCATCCATTGGTTTATTCCTGGAAATTTCCTGCAACTGTTTCCTTGGTTTATCAGTTAGACCCATGAAGCAGTTTGATCTCATCCATAGTAAACATCACTCTTTGACGATCATTGATCAACCAAACGAACCCATTTTCAAACACCACTTTATTGCGTCACTGCGACACATGTCGACATATAGTAGCAAACAAGGCTGGCCAGTCCGAAACACCATTGCCCACCCGATTTTGGTGCTCCACGTTAAAAGTAATCTAATCTCGAAATGAGAAACTGTTGAAGAGATAAAGTTCAAATTGATTTAAAATGCTCGCCCGAAGCTATTGCGATTTGCCACAGTCCCTTACTACGTGTAACAAACTCTCCATTCTATCCCCACACCTTGGACGAGCAGCATCCTGCACCATTTTTTTCCGAAGGCAAACTTCCTTTGTTAAAAGCCGTTCATGAGGTACAGGCCAAAGTAGTATTTTATTCTAGGATGTAACGAATGTAAATTAATTTAAACATAATTTTTTAATTATGATAATATATTTCATGTGCATGAATTGAAAAATAAAAAAATGTGATAGATTAATATCGATTTATAATTCAATTATTGAATATAAATATAAACAAAAAGAGTCGCGACATTTAATGGTCCATAAATGATGACCATCATATTTCTCTAAAAAAACAAATAAAAACATCTTTGTTTATTTTAGGATGTTTCTTCATTTTCATTTCCATTTCGAAAATATTTTCTATTATACATGTTTCCTATGCATTTTATTTTTAATTGAACACATCTTTATTTGAAAGTTTTTTAGGTGTATAAATATTATTGTAGAAAATAAAAATGCTACAAATGGAAAAGTTTTAATTTTACTCAATAAAATTTGTTACAATCATTTGTTATGATTTGTTAGTTGAATATATAATTGAGCTTGTTTTTCTTCTTATTCAATGTAAAAAATTTTAAAGATATGGATATATGTGTGTAAATAACACGAATTTGTATATGTGTACATATATTAAATAGATAAAATTATTTTGTGAATCGAATGATTATAAACTAGTCTATTTAGAAACAAATAGATCGGTATCTCTCTTCGAACCATCTCCCATTTTCTTTTTATTCTTAAAAATTGTTTTTTAAACTTTATTTCAAGACTAAAAAAAAAAGTAAGAAGGCAATAGATCATTTTCTAATTATGTCAAAATTTCATCAGACATTTTAAAGCCACGTCCACTTAATTTGGTATTTAATATTTTTATCATTTTAACGCCATGTCATCTTGCCACGTGTGCATGATTTTTCCTATCATCATGGCTTGCAGCATTAATTAATGAGAAATTATTAAATTTGAGATTTTAAAATCTCATGCTCTTGATTAAGTCTATGCTTCATTGATATTAGTGTGATAATTTTTAAATGAATTAATGCCCAGTTTAATGCACCGGTTGATACTGGTGCGGCATGAGCAATAGATAACAGTCCTAATAGGACAACTTTTTACTGTTTAACATTTGATTCTAATTTTTTAGTTATTTTATTAAAATATATATTTTTAATTTTTTTTCAATTTAATCAAAAATTAATTTTATTGTCTATCTAAATTAACTCTAAGTAAATATTAATTAACACTTATTAGAACAAGTGATTAGATGTGCTCATGGGTTGTATTAGGTCAAATTTAGGTCAAGTTTAATTAGGATATTAAGATATTTATAGTGAGATCAAACTCAATGATCTTACTTTTTGGATTTTTCAAACCCTTTTTATATAATGAATAAATCCCATCTTGCTCAAACTCTTTCAAATACGATTATCTTTTTAAAAATATAATAAATATAAATATATTAAAAAACATAATAATTAATAATTATAATACATATTTATTCCAAAAAGTATAACACATACGTTAAAATAAAATTTTGCAAAAACAAATTTTTTTTAAAAAATAATACAAATTAAAATTAAAATTACAACACTAAAAAATAATTAAAAAATAAACTAATGTAAAAACGTAATAAAAATAAATTATAATTATTGTGTCAGGTCAAAGACTTCAAATTATGAATCTGTCCAAACTGATTTTTTATCAAGATTTTTTTCAAATTTAAACCCATTTTAATATTTTTGGAAAGCACCTTCTAGAGAATTTTTAAATATATATTTTCTTTTACTCTTTAAACTTCAACATTTTTGAAAATAAAAAAAATCTTTATATGAAAAGACAAATATATCGTAATAAATACTTAATTCATCTTCATCTCACATTACTTTTTGTATTTTTCTCTAAGACTCTTCTAAATCCTAAAATTTTTTACTATTTTATTCTCTTTAAATAAAAAAATGACAAAAAATTTAAAAGAGAGTAGTTAAAATGATAATAGTGAAGAATATGAAAGTATGAAAATTATTGAAAAAGAGGTATATTTCGATGAAATTAAGTGAAATTTTTTTTAATAAATTTTCATATCTCATCTTTCTACTATAATTTCATGTATATGTTATTTTAATAAATTTTATAGTAGTAATTATAATTAATTATATTCGAGATTGAAATAGTCTTAGAAGTGCAATGAAACTGAGAAAAAAGGATCAATAAAGTCGATGGCAATGGAAATAGAATCGACGGTGTTCGGAAGAAGTGAATGTTTAAGAAACAATGGGTTGGGAGTAAAAATATGTAAGGTTAATTTTGTAAATTATTTATATTTAGTAATTTTTTATAATGTAAATTGAAGTTTAGTGTAAAAAAAATAAGCATACGGTGTTAAGTAGAAATTCTCAAATGACTTCAACAACAGTGAGCGGGTAACAAGGTCATCGAATAGATCTACCGGTAATTAATAATAAGAATAATAATAATAATCCATAAATAAATAGTGTAGAAAGGAGCGCGAGGGTTGGAAGGAGGGATACCAAACCCTCGTTCGCCGACTCTTTTACAAACTTGCAACAGCAGCTGCCACCGCTACAAAGAAAGAAGAAGAGGAAAAGGCCCTTTCTCTCTTTTATCTATATTTCTATCTGCATATGCCGTCATCTCGTGGTTAATAAGAAAAGAAGAAAAAGAGACGGGAAGAAAAGATCAGAGAACGCAGGCAGAGAGGCAGCTCATCCTTAATTCGCTGCGGGTATTTGATTATGTTTCTGTAGTCAGTAAAAGAGAAAAAATATATGATTTTATTTAATCCATTCTTTAATCCTAAAAAAAAAGTTTTTGCTGCAGTGCTGGTAAAACCTAAAAAGGCATGGGACTGGAATTGCCAAAATACCCTGTAATGGAGGAAGGAGACGTCGTCAATTTCACCGATTCAGAAATAGTTTCTCATGTGAAGGATGCTCTTTCCTCTGTCCTATCCGTAAGCGTGCGCGCACACACTCTCTCTCTATCGTTATTCAGCTCAACTTTTTTACTGCTTATATAAGTTGAGATAGTTTTTCAGGGTGATAGCAACAGTTACAACCAGCTTGTCGGGGTCATGCACCATTCCAAGAATCTGGCCCCTGATGAGGTCGCCTTACTTGAGGTATCTTTTTATTCAATTTTTTTACAGCTCCAGCCCACACTTGAGATATCTATGCTTAATTCTCTCTTCCCTTATTTGGATTATGCATCACAGACTACTTTGAAGGCACTAGCTGGGGCTGTATCTTTTGTAGACATTACTCTTCATGACTCCCTTCTTTCTGCTGTAAGTTGTATTTTTTTTCTTTTTCAGCTTACCTTCTTGAGTGTGTTCACCCAGCTTACTTGTTTCTTGGCAAATTTTCCAGATTTTTAGTATGAGCATGTGGAACTATGGGCCTCATGTCGCAGATGCACTAGCCGAACTCATTGTATCCCTTGTATGTGCAATTTATTAAACCTCTCCCCCTCCCAAGCCTCTTTTTAGTTTCCTACTTTACCTTTTTCTTCTTTTAATTTATTTTCATTTACATTACAGGCTATTTCAAATGGAAAGTATCTTGATTTATGTCTGGGTATGCTTGTCAGCAATTTTACCCCACCACCTTATTTCTTAGATAAACTAAAACTGCCACGAGGTCTTGAGAGGAAGGGCCAAGTTCTTTCTCGGGTGCATGCTGCATTTAAAAAGATTGCTGATTATGTTCCTCTTGCCCCCTTGAGACTATTGAACATAGTTCTCCAAGGAATGCCAACAATTTATCATAAGGACCGAGTAAGTTGAATCTGCACTTCGAATTCGGATTCCAGATATCTTTTGATGTTCTGATTGTTGTTACTTTCTGGAAAAGTCCATGCTCTTATGGTTAATGTTTATGCAATCAATTTTAGACCCTAGCTGTATGAGGATGTAAGATACTCTTAGATTCCTAAATGCAATTTCCTATACTACTTTATCACACATTCTTGAGCTTTGGTGCCTGCTACTGCCTCCTTTTATTATCGAAATTTATTAGACAATTGGATCTGAAACTTTTCCACTTGTCCTCCTAGGCAATTGTGATTTATGTGGAGAACATGTTAAAATTGGAAAGTGGTGAAATTGGAGAACTTGTTGGAAGCACAATGCTTATGGCCGTGGTGGATTGGCTGATAGAACTAGATGTGAGTAAATTGAAGTTTTCTTACGATTTTGCACTTAAGAATATTGTTTGGCTCCGTATGTCATAATGTTTTGTACTGGAGATTTTTTATAGGTGCAGATTGGATGGAATACCATTTTACAAGATGACTTTAGTAAAGGCATATTTGAGATGGAGCTAGAGGATGTGGATAACGTTGAGGAAAGTATTGAGCCTGACATTGGAGAGGTATATTCAACGTGTTTTTATTTTTTATTGTGCATGTGATGTCCTAAGGTGGTTAAATAAGTTGAGTTGATGAATTATTTTCCATCCTTCTGCAAGTTAATAGTTTTCTGAAACTCTAGTAGCCAATTTATGATGAATATATTTGCTCTTGATGCCTTGTTCAATATCCAGTTTCGATTAAGTGGTAAGAGTCTGGCTGGAAACAGCATTGCTGAACTGTTAGATAACCTACTGGTTTTAACCTTCGAACATCTTGAATCTTGTGAAAGGGTTGGCCGCTTGTCTCAGGTATTTTGGGAAGTTAATGTTTTCATCTCCCCCTCCCCCTGCATCCTTTGTCCCCGATCCTGTCTTAAATTTTGTTTAATTGCTGTTGTAGGTGTTTGAAACACTTCTCCAGTCATTTCAGATTACAGTTATGAGTGCATACAAGTCAAAATTTACTCAGGTAGTGCTCATATTGTCATCATGTAGTAGGTTATATTATTTTGTTTCTCAAGATTGCTGTTGCTATCTTATTATTACTTATTTATATATATATTTTTAAGACGAGCATTAAGAGCTGCATGGCTTGGCTAGTAATTTATCTGAGGGGTTTTTTTAACCTATACTTGCAGTTTGTGATGTTCTATGCTTGTGCATTAGATCCTGAAAACTGTGGTATGAGATTTGCCACAATGCTGGCAGATTTATTTATTCAAGACTCACACCCACAACCAACCAGGTAAAAAGAACTAATGAATATATGCTTTGCTTTTTAAGTTGTGGGCATATATTCCTTTGGATTTTAAATATACCTACAATTTCATTCCTGTATTCGGCAACTCTAATTCCCTTCGCCCCCCCTCTTCCCCCCAAATTCTTTTTTTTTTCATTCTGTATATGTGGCATGATTTTGTGTTCTTTTGTTCGTAAATTTGTCTGACATGTTGCTATGTAGCATTTCTAACAAAGTAAAGGTGGGATGTTAGATCAGTCTGCCTTTGCCACTTGCTAAGTTCAATAGTCTTAAATTTTTTTTCCTTTCTCAGGAATTTCATATGCCCACTAAGTAAGGAAAGTCTCTAGATTATTGGTGGGTGCTTGGAAAGTCTATATATGTTACCGAGAAAATAAAGCCTATTTTACATGCTTTACCATCAATTGGATATCAATGAGATGTTGCCGCAAAAATAGAAGCCTTTTTCTTCATATGTTTTCCTAGATTATCTGTATACTGCTTGGTTTAAAAATTAAGAAAAAGAAAGTCTCCCCTACCCCTTGTTCCCCCTATTACTTTTTCTGTGTTTCGGATAGAATGTATTGATTTGAATTGGTTAAATGCTAATACTGTTAGCCAAAAACATGGGTGGGGACATCATTTCTTGTGCTAATTAATTTCTGTTTTATGCAGGATGAGTTCTGTGGCTTATCTTGCTAGCTATTTATCTCGAGCAAAGTTTCTGTCTGCCTCTTTTATTTCTAGCATGCTAAAAAGGTTCGACATCGTAATCTGAAAGAACCATTTTCTTTAACTGACATCTGTTACTGTTCTGACAAATTAGATGGTGTGAATGAAAGCACGGATGTTCATTGCTAATGTTGTATATCTTACTCTTACGAAATTTAGGTTGGTGGATTGGTGCTTGGAGTACTGCAGAACCCATAATGGTGATATAAATCCAAATGCACATCGTGTTTTCTATTCTGGATGCCAGGTTGATGGTCCAACTCTTGAAGGCTTGTACTTTATTGAAAACAACAGATTCTTCATTGTTAGTGAAGCTGAATTTATTCCTAACCTGTCTGTCACAGGCCATTATGTATGTTCTCTGCTTTCGTATGAAAGTTTTTATAGACATTCCACGCTTGGAGTTACAGCTTCTCGTGCCGCTGGAACATATCTTAAAGCATAAGTTGAATCCTTTGAAGGTAAGGATTGCTTTGTTTCTTGACCTAAATTTCATAATGATAACAGCCGCCTGGTAAGCTATAACATTGATTTTGGATATCCATAAATTTTTCTTGATTTTAAAGAGGAGTTTTTGGTCTATTTTTGGACCTCTCAATTTTATTTCTTTTATCACGTGAGTTGGCTGGAATACATTTTAAATACCAATTACAGTTTCAGTCTAAACCCAATAATCTATCATAAGCAGGTATGCCTTCCGTCTGTAGTGGAGGAGTTTCTCCGGCAGGCAAAAGCAACTTCTCTCTTTACTTTGTCCAATACCTTCATTTTTGACGGTCTTCTAGAATCAGAACTTTCAAGGGCATTTGGTGGCCTGGAAAGGCTTGATACATTCTTTCCTTTTGACCCATGTTTGCTAAAAAAATGTGACAGGTTTGTATTCTTTTATTTCTGAATTATATAGTGTAAGTCGTTTATTCTTTATTTTGATGCCTATAAGAAGAAAAATACTGCTTCTAGCCCCAGAGAGAGGGAGGGGTAGAAGTAGAGGGAACGAGAGGGGTAGAGATAGAAGATGTGGCCTGAAGCATGTCAATGACTACTGAGGGAGTTGTGCAGCCAAAATTGTCTCAATATTGGGCTTGCACTTTTATTTTCGTATTAAAAGAAAAGGTAAATGCCAGAAAATGTGGAAGTTGGAAATGATCCCACTTGTGTCATGTCTGGACTTTTTGAGAAAAAGCTAAATGAAGAGCAATGAATTTGTTCTAAGTAATTGAACTATCCTTGCTTTGTTTGGTTTTTGGCTGTCCAAAAGTCTCTTAAGCAAATAATTTGTCTATCATGCATTTCAGAATGTGGTGGACTTGGCAATCCCCGCATTTTTTGAGACGAAATATAGAGTGCATGATTGAATCTTGCTTTCTTCTGCTTTGCTAACAAATGTGCTATTTTTTTCTTTTTCTTTCTTTACCATGCAACTCCAAAAATTGAAGTTTCATCCGTCCAGTATTTGTCTTCTGGTCAATGGTAAAACCAACATATGAAGATGCTTATGATGATGACAATGATGCTGGTAGCAGTGATGATGATTTGATTCAGGATTCTGTAAATGAAAATGAGGATATTATGAATGATGGGATTGGGAAGAGCTTTGATGAGAAAGTACTTGATCTTGATGAATTTGATTGTGCATTGAAGAAAATGTCAATCACACCGAAGAATAGAATGACTTATAAGTTTGGTGGTCAATTTCAAGAACCTACAAGAATGCCTTCTAGAATTAGACCCTCTACAAGTCCGGAGTCATTATGATTCTCAGGTGATGTATGTTCCAAAGAAGAAATTGCATTCATATACAGATGGTAATGCTGATGAGCTGATTCCTCTAACAACGTTGGAGCAGAGCAATGATAGCAACCTATTAAGTTTTTGAAATTGTTTTGGACGATATTCCGAGCTTCTTGTTTACTGAAAGAATTTACTATTATTGTAAAAACTAAGGAGCTGGTAAAATTCACAGATAGCTTACATGTTTTTATCCGCTTTCTTTCTTCTTCTATTTAATTTTAGGTGTGACAAGTGATTACATTTTCTTATCGCAGTACTCTGCGGAGTGTGTAACAACCTTACTGATGAGGATTTGGATATTTTTTCCCGCTCTCCAATAGTTAACGCAATATTTGTTTGAGTTAACCGGAAGTTGTGGTGTTTTAAATCGAGATCGAGAAAGAGAGAGATGCAGAAAGGAGTGGGAAGGAAAAGCACAGCCCAGGCATTCTTTCTTTCATCTTGAGACAGAAATGATATCTTGTCTAAAAGGCGACCTTCTGTGGCAGATGGTCTTCAGTAATTCTTGCCTATTTGTTTGTTGTAGAGAAAAAAATACTATTAGTCGTGCTGCAATCACATTGTTTCTAAGGAGTATTTCATCGGTAGGTGTAATTTTTCAGGATTGAACAAGCTTTTCAGAAATTGTTCAGGTAACAGGAATTGTAATAGAATAAAATAAGAAGAGTTAACCCAGCAAGAGAACAAAGAAAGCAAGGAAGTAGAGAATATTTAAAGTGAAGAGATGTGCAATTTGAAAGCTTTTTATAACTGTATTATACAAAAGTTAATGAATCAAAAAAGAGTTGAGTTTGTAAAAATTCGGGAGAGAATTAGGTTGTCGAAAATTATGAAAGAATCAGAAGAAAGTATATGACTTAGAAAATCAAGGAAAAAATCAGGTAAAAATTAAGATAACGTTTTACTAGTGAATCAAGAGGAAATCTTTAATATCAAAACAATAATAATAAACTTAAATAATTAAGTCTTTTTAGGAATACAAATTATCCAACAATTTTTCACTTATTTTAAAAAGATTTTTGAAAGAAAGAAAATATTTTGTTGGGTTAATTATGAGTATAATATTTCTTATTTGGTGTCTTTTGTATTTGAATCAGATCTAGAATAACAAAACTTATTTTGTAGAATAATTGGTGAAGGTATTAGTTTCTTGAATCAACGGTTCTATTTTAAAATAAAAGTCTTATTAGTTACATTAGACCCTATAATTCTTTGCTGTAGGACGTCATTTTGCGTTAATAGACCATGCACGTGTTTAGTAATTTCATGAGTGCTTTAAAAATTATGCCACAATTTCATAGGAGTGACCTCACTCTACACTTATATAAGTGTTTTCATCAAGTGTATGCTACAATGATATACATCACCTATAAGGATATGAAAAAACATTATAAGTTTTAGCTCACCCTCTCAAATTCATGCATTCTGGCACTTACAATATAGGAATGAACATATTTTATCGGTGCTAGCAGAAAAAACAATGACTTGTTGCTACCTATTTAATCTTATTCGTGGGATCTCTAATCACAAAGGTTGGATCACCATCATCATTAATCTAAATTTGACTTAAGTCTCTTCCTCTTGATGTTTTAAAGATTCCCTAAAGGTTAGTAAGAGAATTGACCAAATTCACTTTTGACTTAACTTAATCAATTAATATAATTCCATCATTTAGCAGCTGCTTAATCGTATTATGTCTCAAATAAATGTGTTTATTTTTATCATTGAAAGTTTTGTTTTTTGCAATGGCTATTGTCTCTTGGCAATCAAAATGTATAGTCCTAACGCGATATTAGCTAGAAGGTTTCTTAATCACTCAGCCTTGTCACCAACCAATTCCAAAACAACAAATTCTGATTAGTTGATTTTCATGCGACGCACCACTAATAGATTTTATCTTATTTGAATAAGAATTTAAAATCCAATTAACATCACTGTATCTTTCCAATACAGTAAAAAATTCATTATATAAAATATCATAATTCATAGTACCTCTCAAATACCTCATGAGTTTGACTAATACAATCCAATGATCATGAATCATCTCAGCACCAGTGATCATCTAGCCAAGGCGCGTGTCTCGACTAACTGTCGGACAACTCACAGTCCTATATATGTATACACACAGGCGCTTAAACGCCACATAAGCATATACAATGCCACAAATGCATAATAGCGACGTCACATGTCTCAAGTATCAAAATCCATGCAAGACAGCTTAAACTATATACTCACTTAAATCGAAGCTCGAAGCTTTTATTGTTTGAAAACATGCGATTTAGGATAATAACCCTAAACGGATTTGCTTTGAATAATCTCATCAAGGTAAATAAAATTAAATAACTGGAGCTGTCACAAAAAATAAATCACATATTATTGTAAGGGATTTTTGACACTTCAAAAAAAATTAATTACTTTAAAAGTTTGTAGATCTCATCAACATATACAAATGCATAAAAAAAATCTACACCACATGTGTCACATTGTCATCATCTTGTTCTTGTAACAATTCCATAAGCATCTCACGTAATGTGCACAACAATTCACAATATATACAGAGGCATCTATCCGAGTGCCACAAAAATTTTCAATCTTCCATGGAATCATCACGATCAACACCAACTAAGCTCCCAATTATCACAAGGAATATCTATAATGACATACTCTATTATTTATTTATTTTAATTCTCAAACTTAAGATGTATTTAATTAACAAATATAACGTCAAATATATATATATATATATATATATATATATATATATATATATAAACTAGCATATTACAAACAACATGTGGCACTAATAATCATAATCTACACGGACTGCCAACTCTCTTAGTTGATCAAACTTTCTCATTATCCCAAAATCACTTAAAGTTTCTCACACAGAGAAATCCATCCACCAGAAATATATATACATTCATTATCATACTAAACTTACATATCAGATAAAATATTCAAACTTCAACAGCAAAACAATTAAGTGCATGCATAGTGTTTTAGTCATTAATAATTCCAGCTTTTTTTCAGATTTGTTTCAATCAAAATTGGTAGACAAAGCTACAGATGACGACTTCTTATAATTACTCAACTACATGTCTCTAACTTCAAAATTCCAAAAAGAAAATGATAATTTCCAAGCATCCAATGCTACAATCTTTATACTGTTGCTTAAAATCCCATTAAACTCGAAACTGGAAGGATCCCATCCATCAACCTAGCTTGGTCAATTATTTATTTTTTACTTTTTAATTAAATATCTTGCATTAATTTACTCATAAATTCCCAAACTCATCAATCAATATCCAAAGAAATAATATTTATTAAACGTACCTTGACGGAGCCGCAAGCCTCCGCACTGATATTTTTTTTTTTTACGAATTAAAAGTCTGTCTTGCCCCTGCGACTGCCCGCTTTCCACAGCCACTTCCGGCGCCGACACGATCAAAGTGATGTTGAGGGAGTTTTGAGAGGCACTCCCTTGGCTGAACCAGCAGCCATCGGGGCCAGGAAATGTCGAGGGAGAAGCGGAAGAAAGGAAGCAGCCGAGCCCTGAAGAACAGCGGGAGACAGGAGTGGTGCACTGGTGCGAAGCGACGCTGTGAAGGCCTGGAAAAGGCTGCTATTTGCCTTTGAAGAACCCCCTCTTCTGAATTGCCTCCATTTGGGTTATTTTATTAATTGCTATGTATGACTATCACGAAGAACAGAAAGGGCTACGAAGACAAGAAGGACCAAAGCATTTGCATTTTCTTTTTTCTTTACGGTTACTGAGAAACTTTCTTATGAGAATGCTAAGTTTCATATTGTTTTGCTTAGACTAGAAAGATGAGTTATGAAAAAAAAACTTCCCATCTTTTTTTAGATACATTTTCTGAGCAACCGAACAAACAGAACTAAAAAAAAAAAATGGCCGAGGAAAACTGAGTTCTTGGAAGCGGTCAAACTATGCTAATCTAAATGCATTAAAACTTAGCACTTGGGTTTAAAATTGTTGTTGCTCCAAACAACAATGAAATGATTTTGATGTCGTCTTCTCCACGTGTCTTGAATGTTCTGCAAAAACAGTGAAAGTCAGAGAGGCGCAGGGATCTGTCCCTGCACGCGCACTCCGATGCTTAAGTCAGAAGACCTATTTAAGCAGAGTTTTAGTAAGCAAAATAGAGATTAGGGTTTTACTGACCATACCTGTGATATTTATAGATAATTCTGAGTCGCTTTTTAATTAGTTCAGGACTCATATTTATATGGGCCTCAAGATTTTATTATTTTGGGCCTTTTATATTCTGGAGCCCAGGCGCGCGACTGGACTGGAGTAAATTACCTCTATCAAAAATAAAGACTATTCAAGGGTCAAAATATCTAAAAACTTCAATATGTGATTTCTTCATTCTCGCCACGTGGCGCAGTCCCCTTGCGCCACGTGGCATCAAAACATAAGTCTCTTTGGCGGCAGGGTAGTCTCCCGCCAATGCTCCCATGCGTGCCACGTGGCACGTTCCTCAAGCGCCACGTGGCGCTCCTGAAACAGTTGGCGGGAAAGTGGTCTCCCGCCAACATGCGGGAGACTCTCCCGCCACTGTGCGGGAGAGTGGTCTCCCGCCCACATGCGGGAGACTCTCCCGCCACTGTGCGGGAGAGTGGTCTCCCGCCCACATGCGGGAGACTCTCCCACAACTTTCCCATGCCACGTGGCGCGCATTGAACGCGCCACGTGGCACCTTTTATATATATTTTTAATTATTATTATTTTGTACATAACAATTGCTCCCCACTCTTTCGTTAGGTGTAACCTTGCGGAAGAGTATATATATATTCTCTTCATAGTCTCTCGTTAAATCATTATGTCAAACTCTGAAATTAAATTTTCGAGTCGAACCCTCATGCCAAATTCTTAAGCCTTTGCTTGAGTGCATAGCTTACCTCGCGCATTTTTCGCTTCCAGCTCTCGTACTTTTTTTTTTTCTTGGCTTACATCGCGCATTTTTCGCTTCAAACCTTTTGTTTTGGGGTGCTTAGCTTACATCGCGCACTTTTCGCTTCAAGCTCTCGCAGTTTTTTCTTCTTGGCTTACATCGCGCACTTTTCGCTTCAAGCTCTCACACATTGTCTTCGTGGCTTACATCGCGCATTTTTCGCTTCAAGCCCTTGATTGAGTGCTTAGCTTACATCGCGCACTTTTCGCTTCAAGCTCTCGCACTTTTTTCTTCTTGGCTTACATCGCGCACTTTTCGCTTCAAGCTCTCACACATTGTCTTCGTGGCTTACATCGCGCATTTTTCGCTTCAAGCCCTTCGCTTCAAGCCCTTGATTGAGTGCTTAACTTACATCGCGCACTTTTCGCTTCAAGCTCTCGCACTTTTTTCTTCTTGGCTTACATCGCGCACTTTTCGCTTCAAGCTCTCACACATTGTCTTCGTGGCTTACATCGCGCATTTTTCGCTTCAAGCCCTTGATTGAGTGCTTAGCTTACATCGCGCACTTTTCGCTTCAAGCTCTCGCACTTTTTTCTTCTTGGCTTACATCGCGCACTTTTCGCTTCAAGCCTTTTGTTTGAGTGCTTAGCTTACATCGCGCACTTTTCGCTTCAAGCTCTCGCACTTTTTTCTTCTTGGCTTACATCGCGCACTTTTCGCTTCAAGCCTTTTGTTTGAGTGCTTAGCTTACATCGCGCACTTTTCGCTTCAAGCTCTCGCACTTTTTTCTTCTTGGCTTACATCGCGCACTTTTCGCTTCAAGCCTTTTGTTTGTCATCTGTCAATAATTAAAATTCTCAATGAGAAATATCAATATGGAATATATCGAAATTAAGTCCCGGAACATGGTTTAATAACATAAACAAAAAATAAAAGATAACATCGAGAAATTAAAATTCTATTGCCAATATGGTATTGAGTGGCTAGCATTCCGCGTCTTTCGTTATCCTCTTGTCTTACGAACTTTTCATCTTCCTTCCAGGCATTGGTGATAACTTAGGCATTTTTTTTTTTTGAACTTCCTTGCCTGTTGTTGATGTGACATTACATGTTCTTATTTTTCTTTGATCTCCTCGAGCTTGCCCCACACCTTCGGGAGTCGGGAACTTCATTAACATGTAACATGGGGAGAGTACGGCTTTCATATTACTCAATAATGGTCGTCCGAGAATAACATTGTAAGCTGGAGACATTGATTTGACCACCATGAACAAGACCTGTCTGATAACACTCTTAGGATCTTCACCCAAAGTAACAGGTAGTTCAATTGACCCTACCACCTTTACTTTCTCTCCTGTGAAGCCAAACAGGGGAGTAGTCACGGGTTTTAGTCTGTCTTCACTCAAATTCATTTTTTTGAAACAATCCCAATAGATGAGGTTCGCTGAGCTTCCGTTATCTATCAAAATTCGACCTATCAGGTGTTTAGCCACAACTGCTGATATGACCATAGGATCATCATGTGGAATAATAACATCTCCCTGATCTGCCGGTGTGAAAGTAATCGTTTCTTCGTCTTCAGCTATTTTCATCACAGAATGGACCTGGTTCGCTTGTCTAGCATAAGCCTTCCGTGAAGCAGATGAGCTACCAGTTATGTATTCTCCACCAGATATTGCATGAATGGTGGCTCCTGTTGGTTCATTGTCTATCTGTCGGTTCCTACGCTCTCCCCTTCTTGCCTCATTACCTACTTCTTCGTTTCTCCTCATATTTTCTCTATCATTGTCGCGTCTATCACGCGGTCTATTATCTCCTCTGCCATGATTGGGGTATCGAATCCTTTCATCCCTCCATACATAACGGTCTAGCTTTCCTTCTCTAGCCAATTTTTCAAGTTGGTTCATCAGTTCCCGACATTTATCGGTTGTATGACCAAAGGCAGAATGAAAACTACAATAGGACCTATGATCTTGTCCTAAGTTTCCTTCACTTCTCATGGGGAATCGAAGCATCCCAGTTCTTTCTATCGCTGCTAAAATTGAAGCACGTGGTTCAATAAACTGTGTGTAATTATCATACTTCAATTTTGGGGCTTTGTCTGATTTTTCTGCATTTCTATAATCGGGCTCTCTTTCTCGTTTCCTTCCTTCTTTCATATCCCGAGTTGGTATCATTTTCATCACTTCCTCTTGAGCAATATATTTATTTGCTCTAGAGAATAAGTTCGAGATGGTCGTTGGCTGATCCAAAGATAATGATTCTTGGAGCCTTTCAGATGTGGTCCCCTGAAGCATGGCTGTTACCGCTACCCCAACTTGTAGATCACGTATCTCAAGAGTAGAATCACGGAATCGATCGACATAGCTTTTTAGTGATTCTTTGTTTCCTTGTCTTAGGGTGAGCAGATAGGTAGGGTCCTTCTTCCTTTGGCTATTGATCATGAAGGCTCTCAAGAATTCACTTCGTAATTGGTCGAAGGATGAGATGGAACCTTCACTTAGTCCATTAAACCATTTTAGTGCATGCCCAGACAATGTAAGCGAAAACGCTCTGCACATAATTTCATCTTCCCATCCATGTAACAACATGAGAGACTCATAACTTTGTATGTGGTCATATGGGTCTGCTTTGCCTGCGTAAGTAGCCATAGGAGGCATCTTGAATTTCTTCAGTAAGGGTTTGTCCATAATCTCTGGACTGAAAGGAACCCTTCTTTTCTGATTGTCATCAGGAGCCACTAAGTTCTTCCTTTCTAGAATTCTCTCAACAACTTTCTCGACATTTTTCGACTCTCGGGTCGTGTGTGCTCCCCTTTCTTCCGCACTTGAAGAGTCTGAGCAGCAAGTATTCTCCCTTCCTCTAGGGGCTTGCTCCGTACCTTTTCTTCCTGCACCTCCCATTCCACAATTTGACTTCATACCTTCAAGATGGCCTTGGGGGTCATAACTGTTTTGTCTCTGCCGCTCCCCAGATCGGTGGTCTTCAAAATCATGCTCCGACTGTGTAGCAGAGTTTTGCCTCCTCAACTCCGCGTTAGGGTACTGCTCATGAAGTCGTTCAGCTGGGTTAGACTCTGTCAGATCTGCGGCGGCATCCATCCGTCTCAAATCTGTGGTAGGATTCACCTCTCGCAAGCCCGTGGTTGAGTGTCTCCTCAGAGTTGCGACAGGGGCGTGCTCCGGTCCTACGGCAGGGCTCGATGCCAGACCTCCGGCAAAGTTTGCCCTTAGACATGCGTCAGTCTGCCTCTCCCTCAGACCTGCGACAGAGTGTACCCTCAGACCTGCGGCAGAGTGTATCCTCAGACCTGCGGCAGAGTCATTTTTCATCCCTGCGGCAGAGTGCAGTCTCAGACCTGCGACAGGGTCATTCCTCAGACCCGCGGCAGAGTATACCCTCAGACCTGCGGCAGAGTCATTCTCCATCCCCGAGGCAGAGTGCAGCCTCAGACCTGCGGTAGGGTCATTTCCCAGACCTGCGGCAGAGTGTATCCTCAGACCTGCGGCAGAGTCATTCTCCATCCCTGCGGCAGAGTGCAGTCTCAGACCTGCGGCAGGGTCATTCCTCAGACCTGTGGCAGAGTGTATCCTCAGACCTGCGGCAGAGTCATTCTCCATCCCTGCGGCAGAGTGCAGCCTCAGACGTGCGGCAGGGTCATTCCCCAGACCTGTGGCAGAGTGTATCCTCAGACCTGCGGCAGAGTCATTCTCCATCCCTGCGGCAGAGTGCAGCCTCAGACGTGCGGCAGGGTCATTTCCCAGACCTGTGGCAGAGTGTATCCTCAGACCTGCGGCAGAGTCATTCTCCATCCCTGCGGCAGAGTGCAGTCTCAGACCTGCGACAGGGTCATTCTAAGTAGCAAGGTACTCCCTCAGCGAAGCGGCAGAATTGTCCTCCAGTCCAGAGGTAGCATACTGCATCAGTCCAGCAGCAGTATCCTGTCGCCAATCTCCTTGTCCCGTATTCACCATGGTAGAGGGTTGACCCTTTTCGTATGTCTGCCCCAAGACGTTCTCCCCTATCATCTGCTGCACTTCTGGAGGTAGGCTGTACTGCGACAGGGCATTTTTGAAGAAATCCACCATAGTTTTCAGCGCTGTGGTGGTCTGCTCGTTCTGACGCTTCAGGGCCTCGAATTCATCAACGGAAACAGTGACCACCCTGCTACCTTCACCATTCTGCTCTTGTCCTCTCTCGGGTCTGGGAGGAGGACTCACAGAGTTCTCTTCCCCCAGATTCGCTGCTGCTGTCGAACGTGTTCTCACCATGTTGATAAAGAATCTGGCTTTTTGTTCTTTTTCCCACAGACGGCGCCAATTGTTGTTGCTCCAAACAACAATGAAATGATTCTGATGTCGTCTTCTCCACGTGTCTTGAATGTTCTGCAAAAACAGTGAAAGTCAGAGAGGCGCAGGGATCTGTCCCTGCACGCGCACTCCGATGCTTAAGTCAGAAGACCTGTTTAAGCAGAGTTTTAGTAAGCAAAATAGAGATTAGGGTTTTACTGACCATACCTGTGATATTTATAGATAATTCTGAGTCGCTTTTTAATTAGTTCAGGACTCATATTTATATGGGCCTCAAGATTTTATTATTTTGGGCCTTTTATATTCTGGAGCCCAGGCGCGTGACTGGACTGGAGTAAATTACCTCTATCAAAAATAAAGACTATTCAAGGGTCAAAATATCTAAAAACTTCAATATGTGATTTCTTCATTCTCGCCACGTGGCGCAGTCCCCTTGCGCCACGTGGCATCAAAACATAAGTCTCTTTGGCGGCAGGGTAGTCTCCCGCCAATGCTCCCATGCGTGCCACGTGGCACGTTCCTCAAGCGCCACGTGGCGCTCCTAAAACAGTTGGCGGGAAAGTGGTCTCCCGCCAACATGCGAGAGACTCTCCCGCCACTGTGCGGGAGAGTGGTCTCCCGCCCACATGCGGGAGACTCTCCCACAACTTTCCCATGCCACGTGGCGCGCATTGAACGCGCCACGTGGCACCTTTTATATATATTTTTAATTATTATTATTTTGTACATAACAAAAATAAAAGTTTATAGAAGAACAATCATTAAGCTCGAACAATCGAAATAACTCATTGGTAAATATTTTGCCCTTTGATGAAAACATAATCCTCGAGATTGTTGTAGGTAAAAGGAAAAAATAGTAAATAGAACAATCATAAGAAAAATCAGCAAATAAAACAACTTGCAGCATGCTGTAATCACACTATCCATGTAATTCTCTAAAGTTTAACAGTCTCGAACAACAAAAGAATAAAATAAGAGCAGTTAACCCAACAAGAAAACAATGAAAGCAATAAAACAAAGAAGATTAGAAGTAAAGAAGGTGCAATTTGAAAGCTCTTTGTAGCTCTGTATTTATAGGAAAATAATGAATCAGAAGAGAATCAAGCTTGTAGAAAATCACGAGAAAATCAAGTTGTAAAAAATCATCAGAGGAAAATATTTGACTTAGGAAATCAAAGAAAAAATAAAATGAAAATCAAGATAACGTTTAATTAGTGAATTAGGAGGAAATCTTAAATATCAAAATAATAATAAAAATTTAATAATTAAAAGCTTTTTTAGAAATACAAATTATCCAACCCATATTTGGTTCAGAGGAAGGAGATAGTACCAATTCAAATACTAATGGGAAGAAAACGAGCTCAATTTGGAAGTATCGATAGCTCAAGTATAGGTCATTTGCATTTGTATCCAATGTTCATAGGCTAAACGGGAAAGGTTTGAATGCCCGATAAGTGATAACCATTGGGCAATGGTTACAACTTACAACCTAAAGCATTTAGGATTGACCGTATCGGTGCAGTTTAAGAGCGTCTGCTATTAGAAGCAATCAGTAGACGAATGAGACGTGGCTGGCATACAAGCAGAGGAGCTGTCTGTACTCTGGACTGGAGCCTTGCTTGCTTGTCCTTTATGAAGCTTGGAGGAGACAGAAATCATCATATTTGTCTGTGAATTAAAAAGAGAGGTCTTTTCAAGCTCCAATGCGCCTATTACTTTCCGTCCCTGAAAGCATTCTCCCTCGCTCAGTATTTCCTTTTCTTTGTTGTTTTTTTTTTGTGACAATGAAATACGAATCTGCCGAGTGACAAACTTAGCTTGAGTTGCGTGACTGATACTTAGCATTGTGAATCCGCTTTCCACCATTTTTACATTGAAGGCTGCTATCCGTTTTGCATTGCTTTGTAGTCACCTACCACTGGGAATCCGCTTTCCACCCTCTGGCCTCTCCTTAGGAGTTTCACCTAGGCTAGGGCCTAGCCCCATTATTTTCATCCCACGACAATTTGCACCAAATCTCACATATTCGTTAACTGCTGATATTAATTGTTGCTGCTTCAATATTAATTGGAAAGGAAAAGAACAACAACATATATGTGTTTGTCGTGTAATAGTTTTAAATTTTACGTACAAGTAGAACCTTATAATTTTGCCGATTTAACTTTCGAGGACACGTATAGTATAGAATATGGAGGTAAGTCAAAAGCTTCAAATTTTGGTTATGAAATCTGAATCGTGTTTTAGTAAGGGATTGATTCCATGCGATCATCCGATCATCCATTGTTTTACCCTTGATAGAATTTCTTTTATCTCATTAATATTAGGATAGGGTTACAATCAACTGATTTCGTAAGAGTGATTGTACAATATCAGTTCCACATTTAATGATGTGAAGCTTTTTTTATCGATGCTTGAGAACTCATTTTATTCAAAATCATCTTAATATAATTACATTAGGGTGTTTTTTATACATAAAATGAATTATAGGATAGAATTATTATCATCTTATTTTATATTTGATATTTACATTTAAAAAATGATTAGATTTTAAAGATGATTAATCTTCTCCAAAAGATAAAGATTATTTATAATCTCATTAGATTAAAAATAAAAATTCATATTTTATGTATTTATTTTATCTTTATATTTAAAAGTAACTTAAACATTGAATAAAATAATAAAGATCATTATTTAATTAATTAACCCAAATTACTTTATTTCTTTCTTTTTGATCTTTTACTTCTTTTTTATTTTCCTTTTTCTTTTCTTATTTATGAATAAAGAACAACTATAATTTTGATAAAATAATATTTTATTAAACAATTTATTTTTTCAAAAATTATTTTTTTGAAAATAATCAAAATTTTAAATCTTTTTTAGAAAATAAATTCTCAAAAATAATAATTATTACAAAATATTTTTTTTACCTATTTTTTTTACGTTTAAGATTTTTTCTTTTTGTTTGTATAAAAAGAAAAGTGAGAAAGGAAAAAAAATTAACCATAAAATCGTTAGAACTTATATATATTTTTAATTTATAAAATTTGAATTCTTAAATTTAACTCGTAATTGACAAAAAAAAAAAAGAAAGAAGGGGAAAAGATATAAAAAATAAAGAATAATATCTAAGATTTTCTTTGAAAAATTAATGTAATTAAAAAATAAACTTATTTCTTAGAAAAAATTATTTTTCAAAAATAAATATATTTAACTTACAATCAAAGAAATTATTTTAAATTTAAATCATATAAAGAAATAAAAAAAGGAAAAAAGTGAAAAAATGCTGAGAATTTTTTTATAAAGTTTAACTTTTAACAAAATTATAAAATCGAATGATAAGATAGAATGATATCATCTAATCTTATCTTATACACAATCTTATATTATCCTATCGTTTTCTTATACACCAAACGTGACTTTAATGGATTATTATCCTATATGCTTGCAATCAAATTTTTAAATTTTACAAGTGAAATTAATAAAGTAATATATATCTCACTTTTTATTTATTTTTTAATATTCGCTAAAAGATATGTCTTACTTTTTAAATTCTTATAGAATTTAAAAACTTCACTATTAATATGTAGGATAATAATTTTTACATTAAATTGATACATATTGAAATTTTATTAAAATTTTACTGTTATACTCTTATTTTGATGATTTTTGAACTATAATTAATAAAATTGAAATATGAATTTAACTGATAATAAGATAATTTTAAAATGTCACTGTCATGCATATACTAAAAATATACTTCACATCTTCTTGAAAATATACTATTAATATCATGCATCCATTAACGCCAAACTTTCTCTTTCATTCTATTGCCCTTGGGCCTTGGTTAATATATATATATATATATATATATATATATATATAAATTATTATCTAATAATAAACTATTAGTAAAGTTTTTAAATTTTACAAGTGTAATTAAGATGATGATATATATTTTTTTTAAAATTAAAAAATAAAAATTTATAAAGTAGAGTATATGTTATTATATTAACTCCGCTTGTAAAGTTTAAAAATTCTATTGACAATATATTGAATAATCTTATATATTATTGTTGTTAGAGTTTTTATTCTAATAAATTAAATAGATTATATAAATTAATATATGAATTCATATTAAATCAACATGAACTATATATATTCATTATATTATAGAAAAACTATAATTTATAAATAGAAATGAAAATTAGATAAATAAAACTCTGTAAATCCCATCAAGACAACCAAAACAACATTCAGGAAAAAAAGAAGAAGAAAGAAACAACAACAGCAACAACATCTATCTAGAATATGAGCCAAATCATTGGCTTCATAAAACACGTAAGAAAATGAATAAAAAGACCAATTTATGGCAATTTTCCAAATTTCCTCGACCATACCCCTACATTAACTAATTTAACGACATTACTTGACATTTTTTTTAGATAGATTTGTTCAAAGTTGCTTAATTTTTGAATAAATTTAGATAAAAATATTAAACTCGTTTAATGATTTTAAGCTTACAAATCAAAACCTGATAAAAAGTTGTGTTGGACTTGAAATTATCATTTCCAATCTAAACTCGATTCAATCTAAAAAATTATAATATTTTTAGTGCTCTTTTATTGTAATTAATTTTTAATTGCTTTTGATTTTCAGTGCTATTAAATTTGAAATTAATATTATTTTTTGGATTTTAGTTTAAAATTTTTATATTTTTTGTAGTCTTTTTGTGAAAATTTATTTTACTTATTATCTTATAGTACTTATTATATGTTTTAATATATTTTATATTTTTATATTTTAAAAAATAATAGTATTTGGACAAATTTGAATATAAAACAAGATTGAACAAAAAATTAGGTAAAATTCAGATTAAAAAGCTTGAATTTATTATTAATCTTTTAATACCTTACTTAAATCGAACTGGATTCATGAAAACCTCTCGAAGAACAAGCCTAAATTCTGGCTGATAATTATCAACTAAAATTCACATAAAACCATTAAAATGGAAACAGACCCCTTCTCCCTCAAAACAAGTTAAAAGACATCGTAGATTTTACACCCCAGATCCTGAGTTTCTCTTACTCAGAATGTTGATTCACGATATTTCGCCATTGTCTTGCTATTAATCTAAACCGTCTACTCTGAAATAAATTGTATTGATTGATAACGACTCATTCAGTTTTTCCATTCATTTTAACATGTCCTCGTTATAAATAAATTACTTCAAACAGTAAGATTTGAGAAGGATGTTCCCCTAAAACTTTATTTCCTCGAAATCAACCAAAATACAAAGTTTGAGAATGATGAAATTGCAAAATTCTCAAGCCAATGGAAAAGAATGATACAGTGACAATCTCAATAGTAATTGCATTCTTTACGCGTTAGTGAAATAACAGACAAGATAATGCTATCTACTTCCTTTGAAACCAGATATGATTTAAATTTAATAATTAAATATTCCTTAACTTTCTTCATTTTGAAATAAAATTTGATTTTAAATTTTTTTATGATTTTTTTGGAATTTTTAAAAATTGTTAAATATTTATTATTTAATATTTGTATTAATTGAATTAAAGTTATATGTTATGCACATGATTATTATTATTTTGTTTCATGATGATATGTTTTATGATGTTTTAGGTTGATTGACAATATATACTCTCCTTGAAATTGTCAATAAATTCATGTACTCTTACCTATAAACATAAGCATATTTTATGAAAAATAAAGTTTCAAAATAAATTAAATTGATATAAAATGCCACCAAAGTGACATCTTTTATGTTAATTTATTTATTTTGAAAAATAAAGTTGTCATTAAAGAATTTATATGACAGTATTTTTAATCAATGCGGAAAATAATCGGCCCAAAGAAAGATTATGTTTTGCCAAATTATTAACACATAAGGTAGTAAATATGTGATAAAATTGTTTTTTACCATGCATGCAATATGTCGGTCCAAAGAAAGACGTACTGTTGGCAGAATTTAGTTATCAATATTTACTAATAAATTTTAAGAGTATTGTTTATAAATTGATATTTCTGTCCAAAAACTAAATATCAATGTTGTGTTTGATATATTATATGACCAAAAATTATTTAATTGTGAGCTGATTATTATTGTTTTCTTTTGACATTGAATGTTTCTTCACATTTGGATTTATATGGTCGATAGAAATTTCGACAGTATAACGGCTTATATATAAGCCTACTCACCTGCAAACCAATTGTTTTTAACAATCCTAGATATCCACAACTATCAAACATGCTTTCCAAGTCATATCATCAAATCATTGTACATATTCTAAAACACGTCTAGTTACTCCCAAAAATCAATCCATAAAAATATTTCATTTCATTTATCCTTATACAGATTACATCCCGACACATTACTTTCAATAGATGTCTGTGCATACAAATGGTCTGGTAAAGAGATAAAATGTATATCTCACGCATGTACAAAATGTAGTCTGGGGAAGCTCGTATCTGCTAGGCTACGTCGTCTACGCAGCAATTATCAACTGTAGTTCACTGTAAACAATCTGAGAGGTGGATGAGTGAGCTTTCGGGAAAAAGTCCAGTAAGAAAATATATTTAAAGTAGTTCTGATATGTAAAAACATGCAAGAATCATTCATGAAACAAGCTTTGCTTCAGAAAAACTGATCATAAGTTTCTTTTAGAAACTAACAATTAGAAGATATGTAAAACTTTCGTTATATGCATAGTCAACATAAGAAAATATGAAGCATGAGTTTCTTTAAATAAAATAGCATGCTTAACTGTGTCATAAAATTTTCATAAGTCATGGATAATTTTATAAAATCATTGTCATTCATAAACATTTCATAAAACATAATCATTCATAACCTTCTTGTCATAAATCATAATTATTCGTAAACATTTATCATAATCTCATAAAAACATAATCATCCATCAACATCATCATCAAATCATAATCATAATCGTGATCATAATCATAATCGTGAAGACTAGACTATAACTAAGTCATGCGATACGTTCATTGTAATATGTTGACAATTGTCTGTCATCTTGTCTAGTAGAAAAGGATTTTTGATTCAATTCAAAAAGACGAGTTTCATCTGATCCATCATAGAAGGTTTTTGACACAGCCTTCCATATCTCCTTGGCTGTGGAAAGACGAATAAATCGCTGCATCAGTGAGGGGTTCATTGAGTCAATAAGCCAACTTTTACTCTTTGATTTTCAGTAATCCATGTTGCAAATATAGAATCTTCAGGTGCTGGTTTTTTTACTTCTCCAGTGATGTATCCAGCTTTGTTGCGAGCGCTAATGCGCATCTCCATAAGTTGGGACCATAATAGATAATTGTTCTCATCCAATATGATACTGATGGGGAACGCAACATGGTCTTGGTGGATAAAATTTGTGGTGTTGGGTTGTTTGGTGTAGCTGGAACAATAGAATCGAGATTGGCCATTTTGTTTTCGAGTATGAGCTTTAAAGAAAAAAATTCATTTCGTGAACTGCTCTGCTACCATGTTGAACAATGGTGTTCACATTGAACAATGTTGTTCACAAGTTTTCGTTTTTTTCTTGTATATTTCTTTTCCATTCATGGAGTAAATATATAGATACAATTACATCATAAAGTAGGAAACAATCCTATTTTAAGGAAACTATAGATTCTTCTATACAAAATTGGTTAACTAAACAGATTCTTATAATCATGAAATCAATTCCTATAATTCAGCAAGCAAACAACTAATGTCAACATTTATTAATAAAAATTAATATTATTTAATTTCAATGTATATTTTTCATTGATCACATATTTGTTATATGTATAAAAGTATTTTTTTTATGTTGATTATTTACTATTTAAGAAATTATTTGTATTTTGTTGTCAATTAAATAAGGATTATGTATGTAGTATTTTATTGTCAATTTTAACTTAAAAGCAACATTCAAAATATATTGCATAATGTATATCAAGTCAAAACATATTTTTGACACCAAATTCTACTAGAGATGTGCCAAGTTAATCGAATTGTCAATCAAGAAACACAAAACACTGAAAACATTTTAGGAAACAGGCAAACAACCATATTCTATGCATAGAGAACATTCGACCAAATTATGGTCCATTATCGCAAAACAATATAATTAATACATGTGATCTTTCTTAACAATGGATCCAACTCAATAGATGTTGACAATCTTTATGATTTTTTTAAGGTATTGATTTATTAACAATTATTTTAATATTCTCCAATATTTAATTTAAGTTAATGATATATCTATAACCATGATTTAGGAAAATTGAGATTATAAAATTTGAGAGGTATTTGAAAATCTTAGAGGTCAATTTTAAAAGTACAAAGCTTATTGTGTCTAAAGTGTATCACTTTGATCTCAAACTTGAATATTGAAAATTATTGAAACATGTATGTATAATTTATATAACATGACCATCTTTGTTATATTTTCATATAATATACGTTATAATTAAACTTATTTTAATTATACTGCATATTTGAGTCTATGTCTACTATTTCATCTGTAAAATTTATTGAATCATCAAGTAAAGTAACACATTATTCAAAAATAATAAAGAATACACAAGAATCATCTCATTGAAAAACCTCAAATTTAAAATAAATTGTACACGAGATTGATTTTAAAATAGAAAAATTTTCAATTTTTTCAAATCAAAGAAATGTTAAATTTTCTTTATATGATATTTTCATTTAATAAATTACAATATAAATTTGATTTAACTTTTACAAAATTTTCATAATTAAATCCAATATATAATTTTTTATATTACTATATTATAATATTCAACTTGCAAATAAAAAGTGTTAAATATACAAATGTTGTCTTTTTAATAAAGATAATAATTTATATTATAAAGTTTCAAAAAAATATTTATCAATGAATTTATTATTTGATTAATATATTTTCAGGTATCATACGAATTTAAAATTAATTTTTTTATTCATAAAAAGTATAAAAGCAGAATAAGAGAATCAACATTGGATCTAAACTCTTTTAAAGAAGAGTAATAACTATTAGTTTAAGTTTTGATTATTGAATTAAAACTAACTTTTTTTAATGAGAGGGCAAATAGACTAAAGAGTAATTGGACTCCCATAAACTTTGTCAAACAGAAATATTATATTTATGAAAATATTAATTATATTACGTGAGAGGCTGGCATTAATTAAGACAAACAGTAAACTTTTGTAAAGTCAGAAATATATAATGTGCGGATGCCCCGTTTCCTTTTGGCTTTTATGTTTAGTCAAACAATGGCAATCGAGTTAGGTGGTATTACAAGATAGCGGTAAGAATCTCCAAATTCAATTCATACCTACTCTGAACCTTCCCAAAATTTATACCAAAAGGAGGGAGTACTAATTAATCGTAGAATAACACGAAAAATTAAATTAGGCTCTGCCTCTCAATATGATCAATTCCTCAAAACTCTAGATATTAGATACATACTAAGTATATAAACAAATGTCTAAGAAAAGAAAACAAGTTACATAATGTGGCAAGTAATTAATACAAGCAATTAATGAAATCACAGACTAATTCTAATTAATATATTTAAGGAGCCTAATCGCTAATGCTTATCCTTGGCACAGGTTGCTTCTGATCCACGGAAATAGAAGAGCGTTTGATGAACTCCAAGCAGTCTGCAATGGCCTCCGAATAAAATGAATTAGAGCGCCTCAACGTTGATCTCAACCTGCCGTTCGGTAAAGGTACCGCCTTCGGCGTCACTAAACTACTCCGGCTGCCCCTGCCGCTGCTGTTATTTCTCTTGATGATAATGTTGCTACTTCCATTCATACCCATTTTCCTAATTACCAATCGCAAAGCTCGCCCATATGATGATCTCCATCTACTCAATTGCCTTAATAAACAAAAGAACCTTGTGCGTAGCCCTTGAACCGAAAATCTTCTGGGAATATTGAGCCTGAAACCTTTGCCACGGCATCTCCTTCCAACCCTGTTGTAGCTCATATGATCACTCATGTCTCTCAGGCTAATTGAAACAAAAGAATTATAAGTATATATGCACCCCTCCAAAAAAAAAAAAACTATACCCTATCACTCGGGAAGCCTTATATATAAGTATATAATAGGTTGGAAGAGGACTTTTGAAAGGTGATGTAGTGGTGGGGAAAGAAGGAACTAGGAAATTAATGGTAGCTTTTGGAGTATGTCGGACTTCAAGCTTTGGGCGTCACTCCCGCAGAAATATAATGCAGAAGCTGGGAATCGTGAAACGAGGATATGGCCAGATCATGTGCGCTAACACAGCCATATATATATATATATATATATATATATATATATATATTATACACAATTAAGTTCCGGAGGACTTGTATAAATAGTAATAGGTAGGGTAAGTGGGGCCGTTGCGGTTGGGGGCAAGAAGAAAATAAAGTTGAAAACAAAAAAGAAACGCAAGTGTCTCTTTTTACTTTTCAGAATTCAGATTATTAGGTAGGTGTGATTGAAGCGGGAGCGGCCCAGCTGCTCAGTAACAAACACGAAAATGAAATAGCCTATGTAGACCACTCCGTTAAATTACGGTGCGAAATCTTTTCTTTTCCTCTTTTTGACTTATGGTTTTGTCCTCATCTACTTACTGCATCTGCATCTATAGGAACTTATCGCCTAGAAGAGATGTTAAGTTGCCTGTGTTGTATCCCTTCGAGCAGCAAAATAATGTTACAAACAACAGTCAAAAGTAACAAGAACTTTTGTTACATGCAAGCTCGCCTCGCGCAATTCTAGCGTTCAGACCGTCAATTCTCAATACGTTTCATCATGGAAAAGTTTCTCAAGTGAAAAGACACGAAGGTCTGCAACTTTGGTCATCTTATCTACAATCCTTAATGGAAGGTTTCTAGTTTGTTGGTTACAACTTATCCCGTAGGAAATTAACTTATAGGAACAGAGCAACAGAGAGTTGGATGAATTATTAAAAATATGTCTAGTTTTTGTTTGTTTATTATTTTAACAAGTGATAAATATGATTCGTTTGTTTATATTCACGAATGAACTCGTTTATATATATTTTTAAAACGCGTCCATTTAATAAATCTATTTAATATTTATTTTGTTGTTCGATAATATTAAAATTTTAAATTACATAAGTTATTTAAATATGTAATTATTAAAATTACATATTTATCTAATTTGACCTCATATATATATATTAAGGTGAATATAATTTATTTGTATAAATTTTTTTTTTTAGTATTTATGAACATATTCATTAGTGTTTGTAAACAGACTTAATGAACAAAAATAGAAAAATGAACAATCTTAAAAAAAGACGAATGAACATGAATATAATAATATTTATTCATATTCAATTTGTTTATGCCCTTGAAAATTACATTGAAAGGGCCATTTTGACGACCACATATTAGAGTCTGTCCGCCATTCTCTTTCTTTGTTTATTTTATTTTATTTTTTATTCTTAAGTTGCCACACGTTTTCTCACATTTTCCTTTCCTATAATAATAATAATAATAATAATAATAATTAAAAAGTTTTAACGAATTAACATTTCTACTATTATAATAATAATAATAAAAATAAATAATAATAATTAAAAAGTTATAAAGAATTTACATTTATACTATTATAATAATTGTAAACATATTTGCTTTAGCTGTCATTTGAATAATCCCAGTTTTTTAGGAGTCTAGTAGTATTTTGATCTATTTAGGAGTCTAGAGATAATGATCTATTCCTCATAATGATCTATTCCTCAAAAAATCCTTGAAACCGGGATTGTATGTCTATATAAGTCATCATATGTTTCATTCAATAAAAGTGTGAGTAATTCTCCCGAAAATTGTATCTTACTCTTGTTTTTCTATCTTCAGTTTAAATTAACATTTTGGTATCCGAGCATAATTTCTCGTAGGACTTGATTATCAAAAGTTGTAGCCTTCCTAACAAGTCACACGCATTATAACAGCAGAAGGAGGTAACTTTGTCCAACCAGTCATACCTTGCTTTGATGGTTACTATGACCATTGGTGCATGCTGATGGAGAACTTCTTGAGATTCAAGGAGTACTGGAGTCTTGTGGAACATGGCATCACCAAATATCCTGCTGAACCCCTTTGTCAATGTGAGATCTGAGAATTTTACGTATGTCAACTTATGTAATGAGAACATGAAGTGTAATTGATTGAACTAAATATGATGTACTCATATATTGAGGTGGTATGGAATGAAATTTTAAGCGATAAATGAGTTATAAATGATATTTTATGTTAAAGTGTGAAACTATGAGGTCATATCGATCTTGAAAATGAGAAGATCGATCTGGTATGTCAGACTCGTATTTTATGTAGTCTGTTCCTTATGATTCCTATATTTATCAACGGGAAAAATAACATTAAATGTTCCAACTACCAATCCTTCAGTATATAATCAAGCATTGAAGACAATAAGGAGACAGACACAATTGCTGCACATTTCTTACATTCTCAAGAGTTTAATCCTACATTCTATTTGTCTTCAATTTCATTTATTGAGTTTGTTGTTTTTAAGCTTGTGCAAAAAGCTGTATTTGTCCTACCCACATTAAAAGCTTGATATTGTATTCATCCTATCTTTAAGAGAGAAGAGGATTGTTCCTCAGTGAGATAAATTCTGTAAAAGGGTGAATACATTATTGTATTAGAAAGGGTAGAGAGGTTATTCCTTAACCTGAAAAAGGGATTGTGAGAGAAAGAAAGCACTTGGTAAGGTGGTCAAGAAGAGAGGATGTAGGCAAGAGATTGGCCGAACCTCTATAACTCATTGTGTTTGATATTCTCTTCCTTATCTTGCTTTAATTTATTTCATTACATTATATTGTTTATTTATTAATCGTTAATTAGGTTTAAATTAGTTTAAATTTGTCATTAACATTAGAAAACCGATTCACCCCCCCTCTCGGTGGAGCCAACAATAACCAATAGTCACTTTATCGACTATTGAAGCTGAGTTTGTGGCAACTGTTAATTGTGCTTCTCAAGCCATATGGATGAGGAGATTACTGAAGGAGCTATGTTGTGAACAACAAGGGGCAACTACAATTCATTGTGATAACAGTTCAGCTATTAAGTTGTCAAAGAATCCTGTCATGCATGGTAGGAGCAAACATATTGATATTCAATTTTATTTTCTTCGTGATCTCACAAAAGATGAAATCGTGAAGCTACAATATTGTCAAAGTAGGGAGCATATTGCAGATGTTTTAACAAAACCACTGAAGTTGGATGTATATGTGAAGCTTCGGGGATTACTTGGAGTTGTGTCCAATTCATGTATAAACTGAAATACTAATTTAAGAGAGGAATTGTAAGGGTATTTGCTTTAGCTGTCATTTGAATAATCCTAGTTTTTTTGGAGTCTAGTAGTATTCTGATATATTTAGGAGTCTAGTGATAATGATCTATTTCTGAGGAAAATATCTTGAAACTAGAACTATATGACTATATAAGTCATCATATGTTTCATTCAATAAAGATGTGAGTAATTCTCCAAGAAATTAAATATTGCTTTTGTTTTTCTATCCTCAATTTAAATTAACAATAATAATAATAATTAAAAGTTATAAAGAATTTACATTTCACCGTTTACACATTTTTGTCGTTATTGTTGTCATGTAGAATTTCTCGTAATCATATTGTTATGAAGTTGCGGATGCAAAATGTACACGACAAGTTCTTTGGTAATAAATAAAGAAGTCCAACTTAAATATAAGATTATAAAGAATTTAACATTTATTAGATATGGGATGACAACACCATAATCTTTAGAAGGATAACAGGAAGGAATCAACTGAACAAAACAAAACTTGGGTTTGATATCATGTTAAATTTTCATCATAAAACCAATTGACAAAAAGTGAAAGAGTTCAACTTGAATATAATACTACAAAAAATTTAGTATTTAACAAATATGATATGACAATACCATGTTAACAATGTGATCAGCTATTTTGTGCATGATCCTATTCACTATTCAGTTATTTTGTGCATGATTTATATAAAAGATGTGATCGAAATTTTTTTGTCCAATTATCAAATTTCATGACGCTATATATATATTCAGAGATGAGATTTTAGCATATCCAAAAATCAGTTTGGTTAGAGAGAGAGTGGAGTGAGAGAAGAGTGAAGATGATAAAAGCGTGATGATGATGAACACTCAAGGCAAGCCTCCTGTTACAAAATTTTACGAATATCTGATAAATTTTATCGTTTCCTTTTGAGATTTTTTACTCTCATTTAATCATTTTTTTAATAAATTTTAAAATGAAGATCGCCATCTCTTTTACTCTTTCAAATTCCTTTGAAAATGATCGACGTGGATTTGAATTTCGTTGAAATCAGTCAGTGGAGAAGAAGCAGAAGCTTATACGCAGCGTTTTTGGAGGTTCCGATCTCTCACCAACTTCTTCTTACTTGAGCATTGATTAATTTGAATTTTTTCCGTAAGGTTCACATGAACCTTAGATTATTTTTTGCGATCTCGTTTATTCTTGAGTTTTTACTTGGGAGTTTTTATTATTATTATTGTTATTTGTTGTTGCTCGATTACAACAATGTTGAATTGCAGACGTCTTCACCTCGATCTTCACATCACGTGTTCTAGAATGCCTCTGCAAAAGAGAGAAAGATCAGAGGGACGCAGGGGTTTTTCCCTGCGTTGGCACTCCGATGCTTAAGTCAGCCAGAGAATTGAGCAGAGTTTCAGTAGGGAAATTCAGAATTAGGTTAACGAATCATACCTGACCCCTATTTATAGGGATTTACTCTGTCACTAATTACATTTTTACCCTTTTTATCTTACTCAGGGTTTGTATCATTTCTCACATGTTTTATTCGTGCGCCACGTGGCATTCTTTTATTATTCTTTTATCATGCACAACAATTGCTCCCCACTCTTTCGCTAGGTATAACCTTGCGAAAGAGTACAGATGTTCTCCTTGTAACCTTAGATCAAGTCCTTACATTGTATTCTGAAGTCAAATTCTCTGGCCGTATAATTCTCAAGCTCTTGTTTGAGTGCGTGGCTTACCTCGCGCATTTTTCACTTCTAGCCCTTTGTTTGGGTGCATGGCTTTCCTCACGCATTTTTCGCTTCAAGCCCTTTGTTTGGGTGCATGGCTTTCCTCACGCATTTTTTGCTTCAAGCCCTTACTCATTTTCTTCGTGGCTTACCTCGCGCATTTTTCGCTTCAAGCCCTTGGTTGAGTGCTTAGCTTACCTCGCGCATTTTTCGCTTCAAACTCTCGCACATTTTCTTTATGGCTTACATCGCTCCCTTTTCGCTTCAAGCCCTTTGTTGTGTGCATAGCTTACGTCGTGCACTTTTCGCTTCAAGCTTTCACACATTGTCTTCGTGGCTTACCTCGCGCATTTTTTGCTTCAAGCCCTTAGTTGTGTGCTTAGCTTACATCGCGCACTTTTCGCTTCTAGCTCTCGCACATTTTCTTTATGGCTTACATCGCGCATTTTTCGCTTCAAGCCCTTTGTTGTGTGTTTAGCTTACGTCGCGCACTTTTCGCTTCAAGCTTTCGCACATTGTCTTCGTGGCTTACCTCGCGCATTTTTCGCTTCAAGCCCTTTGATTGTGTGCTTAGCTTACATCGCGCACTTTTCGCTTCAAGCTCTTGCACATTGTCTTCGTGGCTTACCTCGCGCATTTTTCGCTTCAAGCCCTTTGTTGTGTGCTTAGCTTACGTCGCGCACTTTTCACTTCAAGCTTTCGCACATTGTCTTCGTGGCTTACCTCGCGCATTTTTCGCTTCAAGCCCTTTGATTGTGTGCTTAGCTTACATCGCGCACTTTTCGCTTCAAGCTCTTGCACATTCTCTTTGTGGCTTACCTCGCGCATTTTTCGCTTCAAGCCCTTTGTCTTGAGTGCGTGGCTTACCTCACGCATTTTTCGCTTCAAGCCCTTTGTTTGGGTGCATGGCTTTCCTCACGCATTTTTCGCTTCAAGCCCCTGCACATGTATAGCTGGTGCGATCAGTCATTTATTAATTATGTGCGAATCTCAACAGCCAATAAAATATCAATATGACATAAATAATAGTTCAACAAATTAAATTTCAACCCATAGTTGAATTAACAAAAAATAATATTAAATGTCATAAAGTCTCGCTGCCAGTGTAGTTGCAAGTGGTTGATATTCCGCGTTTTTGCTATCCTCTTGCCTTGTGACCCTTCCATCTTCTTTCAAGGCATTGGTGATGGCTTAGGTAGCCCGACGATGGTAAGGGTTTCTTTTCTTTGAACTCCCTTATATGTAGTTCAGCATCGGTATCCTTTTCATCACTTCTTCTTGAATGATATATTTATCTGCTCTAGAGAACAAGTCTGAGATCGTCGTCGGCTGATCTAAAGATAGCGACTCTTGCAACTTTTCAGACCTTGTCCCTTGTAGCATAGCTGTCACAGCTACTCCAACTTGTAGATCATGTACTTCAAGAGTAGTATTACGGAATCGATCCACATAGCTTTTGAGTGATTCCTTGCTCTCCTGCCTTAAAGTAAGCAGATAGGTGGCCTCCTTCCTTTTCTGGCTTTTTATCACAAAGGCCTTCAGAAATTCGCTTCTTAATTGATTGAAGGACGAAATAGACCCCTCCGACAAACTGTTAAACCATTTTAGTGCATGGTCAGTTAAAGTTAAGGGGAATGCTCTACTCATGATCTCATCCTCCCATCCATGTAATAGCATCAATGACTCATAGTTCTGAATGTGGTCATAAGGGTCAGTTTTTCCCGTATATGTCGTCATCTGCGGCATTTTAAATTTTGGAGGCAGCGATTTTCCCATGATCGTTGTACTGAATGGGATTCTCCTTCTCTGGTTTTCTTCAGTTGGAACCAACATTTTCTCTTCTAAGATTCGTTCCACCATTCTTTTCATATCTGTGGTAACTTGTGCCTTGGACACAGGTTTGTTTTGCACTTTCTTAGCATTGTATGCATCAGCTTGGCCGCAATCCATAGCTTCTTTCCCGTTACCTTGAGTTCGATTTTGAGGAGTCTGAGATTGAAAGTTTGCCATTCCAGTTTCAAGGTTTCGTTTTGGATCTATTTCCGAGTCTCTCTCAGCATGAGACCCTGTCATTACCACATCTTTGATTCCATTGTTTGGCGGGCCGTTTGTGTTCTGGGGCCAAGCATCTTTCGCACCCAAATATCCAGAATCTACTTGAGCCGGACCCTTAAGGTTTCTAGTACTTTGGCGTCTCCGACCACCAACAATCTCTCGTGTTGAATTCCTTGTACCATGACGCCGCGATTTTTTGACACCCTCATGTCTCCAATTTATTGGAGTCTCGGGCATAGGGTCTTCCGTAGCTTGGCGTCGTAGGCCTTCCGAGGCCTCACGCACAGGGTCTCCCATACCTTGACGCCTCATGTCTTCCTCAGTCTCACACATAGGGTCTCGTGCGGCCATGCCGGGAGGATCTTGTACACCCCTACAGTGAGGGTCTCGCACAGAAGGGTCTCGCGTGAGCTGGCATCCCCACGCTATGAGTGCGCCACGTGGCGCGCGAAGAACGCTCCACGTGGCGCACGAAGCAAACGGGGGGTCTTGTGCGGCCATACCGTGAGAGTTTCGTGCACCCCTACCGCGAAGGTCTGGCGCAGGAGCACCGTGAGGTTCTACCGTGGGAGTGCCGCGAGGGTCTGTCACGGGAGTACCGCGAGGGTCTGCCGCCAGAGTGCCGCGATGGTCTGCCGTCAGAGTGCCGCGAAGGTCTGTCGCGGGTGTGCCGCGAGGGTCTGTCGTGGGTGTGTCGCGAGTGTCTGCCGCCAGAGTACCGCGAGGGTCTGCCGCCAGAGTGCCACGAGGGTTTGTTGCGTGAGTGCCGCGAGGCTCTGTCCTGGTGTTTCGCGAGAGTCTGCCACGAGAGTGCCGCGAGGCTCTGTCGCCAGAGTGCCGCGAGGCTCTGTCGCGTGAGTGCCGCGAGGCTCTGTCGCTGGTGTGCCGCGAGAGTCTGCCGCGAGAGTGCCGCGAGGCTCTGTCGCCAGAGTGCCACGAGGGTCTGTTGCCAGAGTGCCACGAGGGTCTGTTGCCAGAGTGCCGCGAGGGTCTCCTATAGCCATGCCGCGAGAGTCTTGCGCAGGGTCTCGCGCTCCCCTACCGTGAGGGTCTTGCGTGCCAGGACTTCGCGCAGTTCTCCCTTCTCCTACCAAATTCTGGACGGTCAGCGGCAGGTTCACTTGCGGGAAAGCTCCTTTGAACAGATCAACCATTGTCCGCAAGGCTTGAACAGTCTCTTCCCCTTGCTTCCGCATGGCTTCAAATTCGGCAATGGGAATCGTCATCATATTCGACCCTCTCTCGGTCTGAACTCCATCACCTAAGTCCGCCATTGGGGAGCTCGCCATGTCCTCACTTTCTTCACTTCTGATTGCTGTTGAGTGTGTTCGTACTATCGTTGTCGAAAGCTTTTCTTCCGATTCCCACAGACGGCGCCAATTGTTGTTGCTCGATTACAACAATGTTGAATTGCAGACGTCTTCACCTCGATCTTCGCATCACGTGTTCTAGAATGCTTCTGCAAAAGAGAGAAAGATCAGAGGGACGCAGGGGTTTTTCCCTGCGTTGGCACTCCGATGCTTAAGTCAGCCAGAGAATTGAGCAGAGTTTCAGTAGGGAAATTCAGAATTAGGTTAACGAATCATACCTGACCCCTATTTATAGGGATTTACTCTGTCACTAATTACATTTTTACCATTTTTATCTTATTCAGGGTTTGTATCATTTCTCACATGTTTTATTTGTGCGCTACGTGGCATTCTTTTATTATTCTTTTATCATGCACAACATTATTATTATTTATTTTCAATTTTTGATTTTGAGTCTTGTGCAGTTGAGCTGAGAACGTAAGCAATTTCATAGAGGCGGAATCAGTTTTTGGTCCGGCAATTTCTTTTATTTTCTTAATTTCTAATTTAAATATTGATTTCCTTATTTTGGAAACCAATTGATTTTTGCTACGTTCTCCTCTTGATTTAAACTTGTTGTTTGATTCTTTTTAATAACGACCATAGTTTTGATGTAGATCTCTGTTTTAATTGTTTTTGAATTCTCACTTGCAGAATAGTCGCCTTGTATTGTATACAAGCATTTTGCTACTCTTTACTTTGTCTTGGTATTAGATAGTTCTGAAATTGTGAAATTAAAGTAGCCATGCTTGACTTGATAAAAGGTATGCCTCTAATTTTTCTTATACAGTTACTTATAATGGCACATGTTGTTCCTTTTTATGGACCTTTCAAAATCATGATTTTCAATCACTCAATAATTGGAGATGCATTAAAGATATGAAAACTTTTCAAAAGTTGAATATAGCCACTTAGATGGCCGGTGATTTCAAGTTGAATTCAGTTCTTCGTACACATTTTTTATTTATTTATGAAATTGATTTTTTTGTTTGAGCAATGGAGTAATTAATCTATGAAATGTTTTTCTTTTGTATTATGGTCTTTTCAAAATCAATATTTCAGTTACTCAACACTTAGAGATATCTAAATATTTAAATATTATATTATTATAGATATGAAAACTTTTTATAAAATTGAATAGAGTCATTTTTATGATTGTTGTGATGATTTGAAGTTGAGTTAAATTTAAATTTACTTTTTTAGAACTAGATTTTTTGAATTGAGCATTTCGTGAAAAGATGAAAATGAAATTGATTTCATGTGCATTGGAATAGATAATCATTGTTTATTGTCACTCAACTTAGTTGAGTTTTTCTGTGATGTCTTTTAAGTGGAAAGTTTTGATTGCATCATTACACTTTCTGGATGTTAATTTGTAAATAATCATCTTTTTTGCATGGATGATGTAAGAAATTATTGTTATTAAACTATAACATTCAACAAATTTTTGGCTCTAAAATTGCATGTTCTCCAATGGGAACTATTGCATCTCCTGTACCGACTAGCTAGGTATGGGTTGAATTGTACTGAAGAGGTTATATGGGTAGAAGAGTGTCTAAGTTTCTTATTGAACACTATAAATGAGGATGTAACCTTTTATGCAATGAAAGTTGAAGTTTATTCCTTGATAAAAAAAAATCATTATTGAAAGATCTATTAATTTAAATATTTATTATTCATGAAATATCCATAACATTTTGTTTTACTATTAAAAAATAAAAATCTTACATAATATAAAATTTTAAAAATAATAAATGGTAATAAAATCTATTGTTGATATTTGAAAATATGATATTATTAATTTAAGTTTAATAATGGATTGATTTTAGATCAAACTGTTCATTTTCAAAATTAATAGATTAAAATTGAATTTCAACAAAATTTTGAAGATTTCGATGAAATTTACCATTTTTTAACCATGCAAATCAATTTTCTTATATTCATAAATCATACATATTCGTAGATAACATCATTTTCCCTTTACACCTAACAATAACGATCATATTTACGAGTCCTTATGCATTAGTATAAGATAAATTATAAATAGAATTTAATAAAATAAAATTTAAAATAAGTTGATTCATTAAAATAAAAATTCAGGAATCAATGTATTATATAATAATAATAAAAAAAAAATAAATTGAGATCAATAGATATTTAGTGAAAATAGAAATCACGTAAATGTAGTTGAGATTAGGAAACGTTAGTATTTTTTATGCTTTAATTTTTTTCACTATTATAACTAGTTTTGATTTTACAATGGCGATTACAAGTATACAAATTCTTTTTTATATTGTTATTGGCAAAAGAAAATTTTGATCATATTCTAATATTAGACATGGAAAATCAATAAATTACATCAAATATATAAACGAACATATAATTGAATAGTGTTAACATAAAATCGTATCAAACCCAAACATAATCAGACTTAAACGTGTGACGTCAAGGATCCAAGATATTTTCATGGTCATTAAGTCAAGATTTTTAATGATGGTTTGATTACATACATTGGAAAATGCTTTTTATACTAATGATTTTTTTTTTTTAAATATGAAAACTCTTCACTGCAATTATAAAAATATAACCTCATATTAAATTTTTATTAGTTCTTTTTTCACAAGTGAGATATGAATAGAAGGTTACTATATGTTTATTTAATAGTTAAATAATTTATTATTTTTCAAATATATAATCTTCATTCTCACTTATAAAATTAACATTTCACTATCATATAAACTATTATCCTTTTTATTTTTTTTGCTATTCCTAATTTTTGTAATGACATTGTAATTATTTAAAGATTTTACATGAAAAATTTATATTCATATATTTGTGTATTTTAAAAATAAATTTTACTTATTTTTTGGGGTTTTTCTTCTTATGAATTAAGAAATACGAAATAATAAATAATTGACAAAGATAAAATGATTTTTGAAAAAAATGATATAATTTTAAGAAATAAAAAAATAAAAAAATAAAAATGAAAATAAAAATGAAAATGAATAATATTTCTAACTACTCACTGTCCATCGATACTCTATCCCGAATTATTTTTTTCCCCTCCATCAAATTTTTAAATTAATACTATTGTGTTTGTTGTGTATGATAAAATAATAAAAAAAATGTGTCACATGGCGCGCGAAGAATATATTACGTGGCGCACGAATATAACATATGAGAAATAATACAAGTCCGAGTAAGATAAAAAAGGTAAAAATGTAATTAATGATAGAGTAAATCCCTATAAATAGGGGTAATGTATGATTCGTTAACCTAATTCTAAATTTCTCTACTGAAACTCTACACAATTCTCTGACTGACTTAAGTATCGGAGTGCCAACGCAGGGAAGAATCCTTGCATCCTTCTGATCATTATTTTTCTTACAGAGCTTTCGGTAATACGTGTCACAAAAATCAAGGCGAAGACGTTAGCAATTAGTTACCGTTGTAAGTGAGCAACAATAATATTATTTTTTATAATCACGTGTTTTTAACTTAAGTCAATCTATTTAAATTTAAATTTAATAATGTTATAAAATAAATAAGAGATATCAAACTATATTATTTTGAAGTAAATTGTTTGTGGTTATTATTATTTTTACTCGAAATTTGATTCAAAGTTCGATTCTCTATTTTTTCATTATACTTATTTACGAATTAAAAAGATATTCATATCCATTTTAAGTATTATAATTTTATATAAAATTAATATTTTAATTTTTATAAATTAATAATTAGATTCAATAATTTATTTGTATCTCTTTTAAGTCCGATCTAATATCTTTATAGTTTGGATCGAAAATAAATTTTTTTTAACATATATAAGTGATTAAAATTTTATTATTATATAATAAATAGTTAAATATTTATCCGAAAACATAAAATCTAATAATCAAATAAAAAAATATAAATTACACAAAAAATACCGAAAGAATGTAAAATTAAATTAGTGGAAATAAGATTTGTTTAGCTGATAATGTTTTTAAACCTTTCAGACCTGAATGCGGAAAGCCATTTGTTTATTTGAATTTTGAAGAATGGAATTGATATGGGCAAGATAAATTGATTTGTTTCCACAACCATTTAAAGTGGCTGTTAGGAGATTTAAGGCGGAATGAAAGATTGGGAGAAAGCATTTAAGCAATTAATTTATGCATCAGTTGTCCATTGAGAACAGTCTCGTGACCCTCTCTCCACTGTCTTTCTTTTTCCTCTATTTGTTTTTATTTTCATTTTCTAGTCTGCCCCTCCGCCCAGCAGACCAACAGATCCTCTCAATCTGTTTTCAGTTCGTTGGGTTGCAATGCCATCGGCAGGTAACCCTCTTCTTTCTATTCCACGTATTTCACCAATTTTATCAACAGATTCTGAATTTTATTATCAATCAGCTATTTATTTATCTCAATCCCTTAATCAATTTGTGGGATCCATGAGTTCATTGTTCGATTTTATCTATATCACGAGAGCTCAATGTCATTGGTGCATTAAGAGTTTGTAGATTCCGGCCATTATCTCCCCATTTATATGCAGTCTTATGAGTGGATCTCATCTCATATACCCCTTTTTCCGTTTAACAGTAAACTGTTGTTGATTTGAGTAAGTATTATTGTTTGCCTTGAGTAGTGCAACCTCTACTCAGAAATCAACTTTTTCCTGCAGTCCATATATAATCGAGGAGCACAAAGGAGCAGAGCATCCTAGGTTTTCATCGGGCAGATTTCCGTGAAATGACCATTGACACGCTGCCATACATGGCCCAAAGTATGAGAGCAAGCAGGTCTTCCTTTAGTTATAGCAATGGGCACGAAGAAGCTCCGTTCCACAGCGCTGCTTCTGGTTCAAATGGGGACGATTACGACAGTGATGGCTCCAACTTTGCACCTCCGTAAGTGCCCCACAGGTTTATCTCTTTAGAATTTAAAACCAAATTATATACTACAATCGGGTTAGCTGTGTGATCTTTTATCTTCCTATTTGTCATATCAAATTCATTTAAAGTTTCCCGCTAAATTTCCCTGAATGTTGTATTTATTTCTCTGTCTCGACTAAATCCCCTTACCTTGAGAACGGGTAAAGGAAAAAAAAAAAAACTAGATATTGATCTTCCTTTGTTGTAAACGTTGGCTCTGTTGGAAATGCCCACACACTGACACACACCCACATTTCTTTGCTGATTAGGAATATTTTCTATTTCTTAGTTCTAACTGTTTGCATTCTGTTTCTCATTTATAGCAGTACACCAACTACGTTGTCCATGGCAATTCCAGCGGAACTTGCTGGTGCAATACCCTTGATCGATAGATTTCAGGTGGGCAACTGCATCTTCTAGCTACGGGCATATCGGTTAAAACAAAAGCAACCACTCAAAGTTGCTTTTGATTGTTCATGAAAAAAGTGACTAGAGTTCATGCCAGGCTTATAAATTTTCTTTATGGATCAATGCTTCTTGAAATTCTGATTTACAAACAATTGCATAGGTGGAGGGATTCTTGAGAATGATGCAGAGACAAATTAATTCTTCTGGAAAACGTAGTTTTTTCTCTAAGAAGTCTGTAGGTTCTCAAGTTCGTGAAAAGTTTACATTTGAGGATATGTTGTGTTTCCAAAAGGTAATATTTTCAACGGAATATTTCTGTTGACCAAAGTCAGGAACTCTTAAAGTAGAAGCATTTATTATCTACAGGATCCAATTCCAACCTCACTACTTAAAATCAATAGCGAGCTTGTGAGCCGTGCTACAAAAATGTTCCATATAATTTTGAAGTACACGGGAGTTGATTCATCTGAACGAGTGACTCCAGTAAGCTTGGACGAACGGGTAGAGCTTGTTGGAAAACTATATAAGCAAACTTTGAAGCGTGCAGAGCTTCGAGATGAATTATTTGCTCAGATTTCTAAACAAACAAGGAACAATCCTGATAGGTATGCTTCTCCTGTTAAGATATGCCTTTCTCTTTATATGCCTTGCTTTTGGCTTGCTTGATGCCAATTATCTTCATTGATTCGGATGTTCAGGCAAAACTTGGTCAAAGCATGGGAGCTTATGTATTTATGTGCATCCACCATGCCTCCTAGCAAGGACATTGCTGGATATCTATCTGAGTATGTTCACAATGTAGTGAACAGTGCAAACACTGATTCTGAGGTCCAAACCTTTGCATTAAATACATTAAATGCTTTGAAACGTTCTGTCAAAGCTGGCCCCCGTAATACTGTACCAGCACGTGAAGAGATTGAAGCTGTTTTAACTAATCGAAAGCTAACAACAATTGTGTTTTTCTTGGATGAAACTTTTGAAGAAATAACATACGACATGGCAACAACTGTGTCAGATGCTGTAGAGGTACTATTATCTGTATCACCAATACCTGTAATTTTATTATAGGAAAATAAATTAATAACATTTTTGAATCAAAAGTTATTTTGCATAAAGGCCAAAGAGTTGGCTGTCGTAATACAAACACATTACTTAAAGTCTGGGCATTTTCTGGTAGCAGATTGCAAAAGCTGAATCTGTTGGGTGAAGGGTTAGTTGTATGAACTTCGTGGTTGGATGGGAGGTTCAGTTACTGAATCTTGCTAACTTTGCATTTACCCTACTTAGAATTTAGATTAAACTGACTGATTTACCACTTAACCAAAATTTTCCTACATGATATTTTATTTTTATTTTTATTTTATGCCAGTTAAGTTCCTGCATGATATGATCATCTCTGGTGGGTTGTGTTCTGCAATCCATGAAACTTAAATTGTCCTTTATTCCTTGGAATGCTAGATAAAATTTCTTAAAAATGTTTCTTGAGCTTAGATGTCATTTGGTAAATTTTTTCTTCAATTTCCACGTTCATTTTTTTTAACGTTTTTGTCTAAATTTCTTGCATCAGGAGCTTGCAAGTATAATTAAACTGTCAGCTTATTCTAGCTTCAGCCTGTTTGAATGTCGTAAAGTTGTTACTGGTTCCAAGTCTCCGGATCCAGGGAATGGTATCCATTTTACTTCTTGATTGTTCCTACATAAAGAATTGCTGACCCTGTTGTCTAATGCTCACTTATTTCCACATAGAGGAATACATTGGCTTAGATGATAATAAATATATTGGTGATCTGCTGGCGGAATTCAAGGCAGCTAAGGATCGAAGTAAAGGGGAAATATTACATTGTAAACTCATATTTAAAAAAAAGCTGTTTCGGGAGTCAGATGAAGCTGTCACGGATCCAATGTTTGTACAGCTTTCCTATTTTCAAGTATGTAATCTAGTTTGAATTTGTCTTCAACAGCTTTAACATAGTTGGTGTATTTTTAAACTCTTGATGCTCTACGCAGTTTCAACATGATTATAGTTTGGGCAATTATCCTGTTGGAAGAGATGATGCTGCACAATTGTCTGCATTGCAGATCTTGGTTGAGATTGGATTTGTTGGTAACCCCGAATTGTGCACGTAAGTTTACGCGGACTTCTTTTTATTTAGGCATATGAGCTTCCAATACATATAATGAGTGTTTTATTTCCTTTTGTTTTTGGTTCCATAGGCATTAGGGGATTGTTTTTGTTAAGGGGATTCGAGTTGTGAGAAATTTTGCTGAATAATTTGATATTATTTTAGTGACTGGAATACTCTCCTAGAAAGATTCCTTCCTAGACAAATTGCAATTACTCGAGCAAGGCGAGAGTGGGAGCTGGATGTTCTTTCTCGTTACAGCTCCATGGTTAGAACCTGAATTGATAAATTCCTTATTGATGAGTGATTTAGTTTTCCAAATCCATGTTGCTTTGGTAGAATTTTGTTCCAATTACAAATTGTTATGGCAATCACCAGGAACATCTGACAAAAGATGACGCAAGACAACAATTTCTACGGACATTGAGGACACTTCCTTATGGGAGTTCAATTTTCTTTAGTGTTCGCAAAATTGATGATCCGATTGGACTTCTTCCTGGACGGATAATTTTGGGTATCAACAAGCGTGGGGTCAGTTTTGACATTTATTTTTGTAACAAATTCAAAACAGCCGCGGTTATGGTTTCTGTTGTTATTATTCAGTTTTCAATTAGTAACATTGATGTGTGTGATCATTCATTTAGGTTCACTCCGCAATTATGGTTTCTGTTGTTATTATTCAGTTTTCTATTGGTAACATTGATGTATGTGATCTTTCATTTAGGTTCACTTTTTTCGTCCTGTTCCCAAGGAGTATCTGCACTCAGCTGAATTAAGAGACATAATGCAGTTTGGCAGCAGCAATACTGCTGTCTTTTTTAAGATGAGAGTTGCTGGTGTTCTTCACATATTTCAATTTGAAACTAAACAGGTTTAGACAACTCTCTCTATCTTCCTCCCCCTATATGTTTTCAGAGAAATGCAATTCATATTCCAGCACAGAGGAACAGTATGTGGTACTAGTCTTCAAGAGGACACTTTAATGGTTAAATGTTGAGACTTAATACTTGTTGATCTTATGTTCAAACCTAGGGGGTTAGGGTGATGAGATTGGAGATGAGTATCCCTCATCTTGTAGCTCAGAACCCTAAGTGGAGTACGAGGTGCTCACACTCATTGGTCTTTTATTTTTTAGTTTCATTTTTTGTGGGACATTAACATCTGTCTACCATTATGTATGTTTGGTGACAATTGAATCTTTCCATTTTATGCAGGGGGAAGAAATTTGTGTAGCGCTTCAAACGCATATAAATGATGTCATGTTACGTCGTTACTCAAAAGCTCGGTCTGTTGCTAATGGCTCTGTAAATGGAGATATTTCTAACAATTTTAAGCCTGCTAGTGTAGAAGTGTATGAGAAACACATCCAGGATTTATCAAAAGCTGTTGAAGAATCTGAAAAGAACATCAGTCAAGTAAGCTTGAAAGGAGATTTGGTGATTGACATTGAATGCAGATTTCCCTTTTCTCTTCTTGAAGTGCTAATAAATTCTCTCTTTGTCTTGGAAAGTTCATTTGAAATTAATGGGTTATATACTTGAATCTAGCTGTCGGGAGAATTGCATGAGAAGAAAAAGCAAGAGTCGAAAACACAAGAAGAACTGGAGTGTCTTAAAAATGCCTTGAGGAAAGAAAAGGAAGACTTAATGGAGGTCATCTTCGACCGTGATAGAATTAGATCATTATGTGAAGAAAAGGATTCTGCTCTTCAGGCTAGTATAGTTAATCTTTCAAAATTGGTGTTTATATAAATTTTCCATATACTTTATCTGCTTTTACATTTATATACTGTAGGCTGTTCTATTAGAGAAGAAGACGATGGATGTTAGGTTGGCTAAGTTAAGTACTCTAGCTTTACAGAATAATGCCAAAAGGGACATGGTTGGAACAGTTAATGAGGTAGGGCTTTTAAAGAAAAGTACGATGCTTGTAAATAACTTTCTCAACCCTTGCTTTTGTATTAATAATGATATATTTGTTTAGTTGGTTTGTGTTGATGAACTCTTTTGCACAGTCATTACAGAAGCTCCAAGATGAGTTGAAACTTCGTACAGAGGAGTTGTCTATGGCTGAGGAAAAGACAAGAAGTTTAACAAATGAGAAGGTCATTTTGGAACAGAGGATTACTGGACTAGAAAGGAAGAAAGATGAAGAGGTAGTGTTCTAAGATTGGAATTTTATTTATGCAAGTGGTTGATTTTTATATAGTAATCGGATTGATGAATTGACTATTAAGTGGTGCTTAAAATATAGGTGAAAATTTTGACCAAGAATTTTGAGCAAGAATGCAAAGACTTGAAGCTTCAAGTGTCTGAACTTGAAAAGAAGCTGGACAGGGTTACCAAAGTGTTGGCTGTTTCAGAGTCAACCCTTGCAATTAGGGATGCAGATTTTACGGCACTGCAGAATAATTTAAAAGAATTAGAGGAACTGAGGGAAATAAAAGAGGTATGTGTCCTCTACACTCGGGAGTTAGATATTAGTTCACAGTAATCGTAGAGGGATGTCTGTATCCTTGTTGCACAAAATTCATTAGTTGAATCCATTTTTACATATTTTGTTCTGTCTTCAGGATATTGAGAGAAAGAATGAGCAAACTGCTGCTATATTGAAGATGCAAGGGGCTCAACTTGCTGAGTTAGAAGCACTTTATAAGGAAGAACAAGTTTTAAGGAAGCACTATTTTAATACTATAGAAGGTTGGAATGAAGTAGAAAAATTCTTCAATTTGTTTTGGAAATATGAAGTTGAAGCTGTTTTAGTATATTGTATATGTTATAATATATCACATATCTCCACCTGAGGGTTTGTCTTTTTTTTTTTTTTTCTGATTCTGTCTTAAATGAGTGATACATGATTAACTTTTGCTTAAACCTCAGATATGAAAGGCAAGATTAGAGTTTTTTGTCGTGTGAGACCTTTAAATGAGAAAGAGATGGTTGAAAAGGAAAAAAAAGTGCTGACGGGCTTGGATGAATTCACTGTTGAACATCCATGGAAGGATGATAAAGCAAAGCAACACATGTATGATCGTGTGTTTGATGAAAATGCCACCCAAGAAGACGTTTTTGGGGATACGAGGGTAAGCTACTGAGTAGATTATTTTAAGTTTATTTGGTATGATACATTTGAATTTTACTGTTTTTAGGTACTATATCTTCACCTTTTACCTGGTATGGTTTTTATGATGCAGTACTTGGTGCAATCAGCTGTGGATGGGTACAACATTTGCATATTTGCTTATGGTCAAACTAGCTCTGGAAAGACATTTACAATATATGGATCAGATAGCGATCCCGGATTGACACCTAGAGCTGTTGCAGAACTTTTCAAAATTTTAAGGCGAGATAGCAACAAATTCTCATTTTCATTGAAGGTAACCGTTTTGAGGATTAAAAATTATTATACATAACAGTTTTATTTTTCCAAAGTATTTGGATAATTTATTTGCCTTTTTACTTGCATTTATGATGTTGAATGACTAATTTTAAACTGTCAGGTTGCTCTCATAATTCGACAAGATCTTTTTCATTTGCCCTAAAATCGATAATGATCTGACTAATAAGTTTTGAAAATAAAGTATTTTGTCTCATCTCCTAACTATTAACATTCATCATGACATGACAGGCATATATGGTGGAGCTATACCAGGATACCCTTGTAGACTTGCTGTTACCAAAGAATGCTAAGCGCCTGAAACTTGATATAAAGAAAGATCTGAAGGTATTATTGCTTAAAGTGGATAGATTCTAGGTTGTAACTTTTACGGTATTGCTTATTGAAGAACTTATATATGTTTGCAAGTTTTTTGCTCTATGTTATTTATGATCATTTTTCTCTAGTTTAGTTTAGTTGTGTAGTTAATATGCTATGTTTGTGTAGTTTTCATTTAATTTTAGTTTGTGAATTTCAGGGCATGGTGGCTGTAGAAAATGCAACAGTTATGCCTATTTCAAGTTTTGAGGAGTTAAAAAGCATTATTCAAAAAGGATCAGAACGGAGACATATATCTGGGACGCAGATGAATGAAGAAAGTTCAAGATCTCATCTAATACTTTCAATTGTTATTGAGAGCACCAATCTTCAAACACAGTCGGTTGCAAGGGGAAAGGTATATTTATTTTTAAGTATATATGTTGAGTTTGCACTTATTTGAATCATACGGAGTATTGAGTACCTTGCGAAGTTGTTCAGGTTTTTGGACAGTAACACTATTAAGAATTTTTATTTTACAATAAAGACAAAGGACAATAAAGAGAAAAAAAACTGCACTTGCATGATTCTAGGTGAGGATAATGTAATGATCTTATTCGCAGCTGAGTTTTGTGGACCTAGCTGGTTCCGAGAGAGTGAAGAAGTCTGGTTCTGTTGGTGATCAACTTAAAGAAGCACAGAGTATCAACAAGTCGCTTTCGGCACTTGGGGATGTCATTAGTGCTTTATCATCTGGCAGCCAACATATTCCTTACAGGAATCACAAGCTAACGATGTTAATGAGCGATTCGCTTGGTGGTAATGCGAAAACACTAATGTTTGTTAATGTGTCTCCAGCTGAATCAAATTTGGATGAGACATACAACTCTCTAACGTATGCTTTTTATACTTCTTGTCTGCATTAAATTACAAATGTTTTTAAGTGTTTTTATAATATTAAATTGCGGTTGTCAAAATGAGAGACAATATGCAATACTATTGGATAGAATTGTTATTATTTTTGTTTGAGATAAATTATGTTATCTTTCTAAACTTTTGTTTCTACTTTAGATATGCATCAAGAGTTCGGTCCATTGTGAATGATCCAATAAAAAATATTTGCTCGAAAGAAGTGGCTCGATTGAAGAAGTTGGTTGCATACTGGAAGGACAAAGCTGGAAAGAAGGGTGATGACGAGGATTATGAAGATATTCAAGACGAGCGGATGGCAAAAGACGGGGCTGATGGTCGTCTTTCAATGTAGAATTTGTATTTTGTGAATTGACATGTACGACGGCTCAGATCTTGAAGCTTTTTTGTAACATGAAATCACTCGTGTGACCTTTATAGATGGATTAAAAGGGTTATGTTAATCACATTTGAACTGTGTGATTAGGTACAATTTTAATCGGTAATTTAGTAGTATAATGTGTATATTGTTTAATCTAACAGTTGTTACTTTTCTTTAAAAGAAACATGATTCAAAGTTAAATTCTCTCATTTTTCCCTTTAATCCCCTCCCCCTCTCAAAAAAAAAAAAAAAAATCTAGAAGATATGATACCGAATCAGAGAAACAAAAAGAAAGAGAACTATCTGTGTCAATACAAAAGCAGAGGACTATAACATATATATATGACTTAAGGTTTTACAGCCACGAGACACAATCATAATTTGTATGTCAAATGAGTGGATGTTGATCGTCCAGTAAATCTAAACTCGTAAGCTCAACAACCTTATGAGAGTCCCCATCGAATGCTTTACGCAAGAGATTTCTCCTCCTTACAAATGCAACAGAATCTCCCATTATCATGACATGGCATAACCAAAGAGAAGTGAAGCCGCAGTCGTGAAAGACTTGAAAGTGAGTGCTTCACTGGATCGGCATAACAAATACAATAAACAACCTAAGCAGGACCCAGGAGAATAGATTGATGAGTACAGCTTACACCAAGTGGAGGAAGTCTTCTTCCTGCACCATATTCACATCCTCTTCAAATGGAGGCGACGACTTGAGCGAGGAGGGCATTTATGTGAGAAGAATATGGCCATGCGATAAAGATGGAAGACGTTGGACCGCAAAGCCTCAGCCTTCATTGCCTCTTTGCCGATCTGTTTGCCTCCAAGTTATCCCTCATCCACAAATAACCTGCAAGAGTGCATAGAATTTTCATGCCCGCAACTTGTCAGGAGGGTCGCCGTTCGTTTTGAACATGTCTGTTAAAAAGGAAGGAGAGGGAAGACTAAAAGGAAACAGAATCGCATATAAAAAGCAACCAACACTAAGCTAGGCAAATAAGAGATCAGGTGTAGCCATGGGTTTTTATCTATCCGGCCAGTTTACCTTTTATCCGGTCCGATCTATCTAACTTACGAGCCGGACACTCCACCAACTAGAGGTCGGGCCGGCAACATCACAGTCATTCAAGACATGTATGGCGCGAATCAGAGCATTCACTGAATTATTTAATTTTAAATCAGATAAATTTTATATAAATCTTTGAAATTTGATTCTAATTTAACTTTAATCTTTTTGAAAAATAGACACTATCAAACTTTTTTATTTTGCACCAGAAGTTAATCATTCCGTTAATCAACTCTTAAATTAAGAGTTAAAAGTTTAATGTTGAAACAATTTTACCCTTCAACCATTTGAAGTGCTTTAAATACTTAAAACAATTAATAACGAATAAAGAAATACTAAGAGTTACAAAATTTTGAAAGGTTAGTTTTTTTTAATTTATTTTTTATTTATTTATATACTTTTTATTTATTGTTTTTTATTATTTATTTTTATTTATTATGTATTGTACTAAGTAGCACATTATTGTTGTTTTTATATCTTGTTTTAGTTACTAACTTTCTATCGATTACCTTAGAAATATCATGCTCATCCAGAGCCTTGAACAATTTTTAAGACAGTCGTTGAAAAGTTAACAACTAAAATTGGGTATAACAACAATGTGCTATTTAATATTATGCCTAAAATATAAAAATAACAAACAAAAAATAATAAATAAAAATAATAAAGTAAAAAATTAAATAATAGTAAACAAATAAACAAAAAAATAAAAAAGCCTAAACTATAAACATTCAAATCCAAAATCATAAAACCTTAAAACTAAACATCTTTAAAACCTAAAATCATAAAACCATAAACCCCAAAAACCTAAACTTTAAAACTCTAAAACCTTTAACATTAACATTAAAAACTAAAACCTAAACCCCAAAACCTTAAAAAATAAACCATGAAACCCTAAACCTTAAACCCTAAAATCCTAAAATCTTAAAACATAAAACCCTAAAACCATAAACCTAAAAAATCTAAAACCCTAAATATTAACCATAAACAATAAAACCTGAACAGTAAACCTTAAAAACATAAACCATAAACCCAAACACTAAAACCCTAAACCATAAAACTTAAAGCCATAAACCGTAAAACCATTAAACCTTAAATAATAAAATCTTAAAACCATAACCCTTAAAAATATAAACCTTTAAATCCCTAAATCTTAACATTATAAAACTAAAACCTTAACACTAAAACCCTAAAATCGAAACCATAAAACCTTAAAGCTTAAAATCCAAAATATCCTAAACTCTAAAAACTTAAAAACCAAAACCCTAAACCTTAAAAGCCTAAACTATTTACCTTAAAACACTAAACCTTAAAACCCTAAGCATTTCCCTTTAACATCAAAACCCTAAATCCTAAACATTAAAACCATAAACCTTAAAATAACAAACCTCAAAACCCAAAAACCATAATTCTTAAAATATTGAATCCTAAAACCGTTAACCCTAAAAACCTAAATCTTAAAACCCTAAAATCATACAAATTAACCATAAAACCTATACCTTAAGACGTTAAAAACCCTAAAACCTAAAAGCGTAAACCCTAAACCTTAAAAGCAAAAACCATAAACATTAAAATTGTAAACATTAAAATATTAAATCCCAAAATCCTTAAAAAAATTAAAACCCTAAACACTAACAACTTCAACCCTAAAACCCTAAACATTAACACTAAAAACTAAAACCAAAACTTAAACCCTAAACCATAAAAACCTAAACATTAACCCAAAAATCAAAAACCAAAAACCTCAAACAATAAATCCTAAACTCAAAAACCCTAAAGCTAAAAATCATATACCTTAAACCCTAAACCCTAAAACTAAAACTCATAAAACCCTAAAACCATAAACCTTAAAAATCTAAGAACCTAAACATTAACCCTAAAACACTAAAATCAAACCTTAAAATAGTAAACCTAAAAACCTTAAACCATAAACCCCAAAGACTAAAAACATAAACCTTAAAACATAAGACGTTGACAACCCAAACATTAAGAACCTAAATCCTAAACCTTAAAAAGCAAAATTATATACCTTAAAAAATATACCCTGAAAACTAAACCTTAAAAGCCCAAAACCTTAAAACCAAAAACTTAAAACCATAAACCTTAAAATCCTATAATTCAAAAAACAAAAACCATAAAATCATAATTATTAAAAACTCAATTCCCAAAGCCTTAACCCGAAAACATAAAAAACCTAAAGCTTAAAACAATAAACCTAAAAACCTTAAAGCATAAACAATAAAAAAAATCAAAAACTTTAAGCACTAAAACCTTAAACCTTAAAACCTAAAGACATAAAACGTAAAACCTTTAAACCCTAAATAATAAAATCTAAAAAACTTATACCTAAAAATATAAACCTTAATACCCTAAAACCTTAAATCCCTATATCTTTATTGTAAAACACTAAAACCTAAAAACCGAAACCATAAAACCTTAAAGCCTTTAAACTCTGGCCCCTAAGCATAAAAAACCTAAAAACCAAAACCATATATCTTGAAGACCAAAACTATATACTTAAAACCCTAAACCTTAAATAGAAAACCTTAAAATACTAAACATTATACATCAAACATAAAACCCTAAATCATAAACATTAAAAGCCCAAACCCTAACACCATAAACCTCAAAACCCTAAAACCATAAACCTTAAAATCCAAAAACCTTTAAACCATAAACCTTAAAAACCTAAATGTTTAAACCCTTAAACCCTAAACATTAACCATAAAACCAAAACATTGAAACATAAGAACCTTAGAAACATTAAAACAAAAAGCCCTAAACTATAAATGGCCAAACAATAAACATTAAATCCTTAAATGTTAAAACATAAAATCTTAAAATCCAAAAAAACATAAAACCATAGTCCCCAAAAACCTACACCTTAAAACCCTAAAACCCTAAAACCCTAAACATTAAAATTTAAAACTAAAATTTAAACCCCAAAACCCAAAAATCCTAAAATCCAAAAAACAAAAACCCTAAAATAATAAAACTTAAAAATATAAAACCCTAAACCCTAAGCCTTAAAACCTAAACCTCAAAACAATAAACCTAAAACCCTTAAACCAAAAACCTTAAAAACATAAATCATAAACCCTAAACACTAAAACAATAAACCCTAAAACTTAAAGCCATAAATAGAAAAAGCTTTATACCCTAAATAATAAAATCTTAAACCCTAGAAATATGAACCTTAATACTGTAAAACATAAAATCCCTAAATCTTCACACTAAAGCATTAAAACCTTAAAACCGAAACCATAAAGCCTTAATGCTTAAAATCCTAAAAACCTTAAATTTTAAAAACCTAAAAACCTAAGCCCTAAACCTTAGAAGCATAAACTATATACCTTAAAACATTAAACCCGTGAAACCTTAATCATTTCATGTTCAACATCAAAGCCTTAAATCCTAAACATTAAAACCACAAACTTTAAAATGAAACACCTCAACACCCTAAAACATAAACCTTAAAATCCAAAAATCTTAAAACCATTAACCCTAAAAACCTAAAACTTTAAACCACAAAACCTTAAACATTAATCATAAAACTTAAACTCTAAAACATTGAGAACCTTAAAACCTTGAAAACATAATCCCTAAACCTTAAACGCCCAAACCATAGACATTAAAGCCATAAATAAAAAAACTATAAATATCGAAACCATAAAAATAATAAAACCATGAACCTCAAAACTCAAACCCTAAAACTCTAAACATTAACACAAAAAATAAAACCTAAACCATAAACCCTACAACTAAACCTTAAAACCCTAAACAATAAACCGTAAAAACATAAGCCTTAAGCATAAAACCAAAAACACTAAACACAAAACCTTAAACCCCAAATCTTAAACCTTAAAACCCTAAAACATCAAACTATATACCATAAACTTTAAACCTTAAAATCAAAAACTCATAAAACCTAAAACCATAAACATTAAAAATCAAATACCTTAAGCCTTAATACTAAAACACTGAGTCCTAAACCTTAAAAAACTCAACCTAAAAAACCTTAATCCATTAAAGATCAACCTTAAAACCAACACTGTAAGACCCACATTTTTGTATTATATTCCTTATGATTCCTATGTGTAAACATTTAATTATATTAGTTGAATCATAAGAAAAGTACTCACTAAAATGAAAATGACATTGAAGCAAATAATTGCGTATAAGTCGCGAAAAAGGCCAAATAAGGGTTATAATAGCCACAAGCTAAATTGAAGGGATGGCAACTATTCTGACTGTAGATAAAAATTTAAAACATCGAGATAAAGATAGTTCAAGAAGGAAAGTTGGTTTGATTTGATCCCGAATACGTTAAAAGATAGGAAAAGCCAAAAATAGGCTAAACGAGCTCGAAATGGACCGTTCGAGGTGTTTTTAGCTATTTCACTTTCCAAAAATGACCAAAACGCAAAGATGAGAGTGTTAACCATGAGAAACGATACTTTAAGATTTTTAAGAAAAAGTCAAACGTGATCAATGCTCAAGGAAAGTCAAAGTTAGATGGAAATGTTGACTTTAACAAAAAAAACTAACCATGGTTAAAATTTAACCCAACCAAGGTTAAAAAGTGGGGAAGAATTATTTTTAGCTAAAACACTCGATCTTCAACTACTTAAGCATGAAAAATTTATTTAATTAGATTTCGGATAAAATTTAACGGGCAAAAAGTGATGTGGCAATTAAGGGAATTTTTGAAGCCCATTAAGGTTAATTGAGCATGGGCCAAAATTGTACAAGCTATTGGGCTAAATTGTTGGACCATTTAATGGGCCTAAAATGAGGTAAATTGTGGGCCCAATTACCTATGAAAATTCGGCTCAATAACACCAAGGAAAAGCCTAAAATCGAAAGCCCAAAGTTAAAGCCCAAAACTAAGCCCATTAGAAAATGTAAAGCCTACAACTAAAGGATTTAAGCCGAAGACCATTAAGCCCACTTTAAGGGTCGAAATTGTCTACAAATTTTTCCTTTTTTTCTTGACCTTTTCCCCTTCGTGACCATCTTATTAACAGTTGGACTATGATTCGACATTAATTACACCATATTACCTATTTTATCATCCGTTCACATCTTATATAATAGTAAATACTTATATCGTTTAACGTGCATTTATGAGCTTATACATTGAACAACTATTACATCCCTAATATTACATCTATAGTTATCACTGTGCTGCGATATGTTTAGGTACAAAACTATACGAATGTGTATACCTTTCAATCGATGAGAATGCAGTGGATACTAGAATGCGAGTCCTCAGTCGCTTTCTAGCTACTGAAATTGCTCTGTAGAGAGGGAAAAAATAAAAGGGTGAGCTCACTAGCTCGGTAAGCCAATTATGTAAGTAAGTAGATAACTACACTATCTACAAGATCATAATGTCATGCTTTAAATCATTGTTACTCCATATCACGTTTGAAGTATGTTTTTCATGTATAAACTTATGCAACATATTCAACCATTTTCGTATATATATGAAAATCATAAATCTCACGCACAAAAGGACGTTCCATGCCATTCATCCATGGACATGTATTTTTCACATTTAACACGTTTAAAACAATTATCAGGACTTAACCCTTCCCTCAGGCTATCCTGATCCATATAAAATCATTCAAAACATGAGTTTCATTCAACATATATCAAGGCTCCTCCCGTCCATCGGGATACCTTGATCCACATAAACCATATGAAATCATGTAACATGCGAGATTAGGCAAGTATTGTGGTAAACATATAGGAACTATGACCATTTCCCGATCTGTGATCCCAGGCTACACGGTACGTAGTGTTCGAGGCATCACTGTTGGGACAGTAGGTGAGTCAAATCCTCCTCCCAGCTTATAATAGAATTTATAGTTCGAAGACTCATGTAGACCGAAGACTGCATGGTACAACGTACTCCGCGTTACATATGTGAGACCTCATGTATGTATGACTTTATTATATATTAATGGAATCATAAGACGGATGATTTTGATCATATAAATGTGAATGAGATTGCAAAGAGAATGTATAAATACCCGTGAATGCATGTAATGGCTAACTAAGGGCTGAAGTAGTTACAGATTAAATAAATAGAATTTAAAACCTTTCAGAAAAGTCACATTGTATGTGAATCATAAGAAATGAACCTTTCTATGCCCTAAGTTGGAATAGAATGCAAAATGACTAGTGAAACAATCAAAGATAAGTTTTCCTTTGAAATTTTGGAAACATTTGCAGCAGAAATGTTCCAAAGGAAGGCCAGATCGATCCCCTATTCAAAGTAGATCGATCTCTTGTTTAAGTATATCGATCTCAGTTTGGTTTTATCTTGAAAGGATCGATCCCTTCCTAAGTGCAGATTGATCTCCATTTGATTATGTCAAGAGCAGATCGATCTCTCCCCATGAGCAAATCGATCTCCATTTGCTTTTGCCTAGCAAGGATTGATCCCATCCCATCAGCAGATCGATCCCATCTTCAAGAAACTGAATGCCGAGAGAGTTCAAAGTAAGGGAAGATAGATCTCTTACCCTTAGAGATCGATCTCATAATGCGATTTCTATAAAAAGTGTCGACAGTCGAGCCTTCTTCCCCAAAAATCCCAAAACCCCTTCATTTTAGCAAAACGACCTAGTTTTCTCACTCTAAGATATCTCTACCTTCCTACCAGATTTAAGGAAAAGATATCCCTACCTTCATTTTCCCTACCAAATATCCTACTAGATTTGAGGTAGGATATCCCTACCTTCATTTTCCCCCTCTACAGAGCGCGCACAGTAGTTAGCGAGTGGCTGAGGACTTGCATTCTGGTATCCACTGCTTCCTATCACCGAGCGGTATGCACACTGATTTCTTTTTGTATCTGGACATGTAATAGCACAGTAATCATTTTGAAATGTAATATTGGGGATGTAAATGTTAGCAAACATGCATAAGTATAGAACTTAAATTTTTAAATGTATATGTTTGCTCTTGATAGCACTGAATTTTATATATGTTTAGGAACCTTTTTACTTAGTTATTTGATTTGTTCTTTGCAATATTAGGTATTTTTTATGTGTTTTGTGTACTTGTGCAGGAAAAAAGAACAATTTGGAGAAGTCAAGGTTTTTGGAGCTGGTTCTGATGATTTCGTGAAGAATTGAAGTTACAGGGTGCTGATCGTGACTTATGCTGCAGCAATAGAAAAAACTGGACAGTGTAGAGTAGATTTGAGGAATTAATACAATTATCGCAGCATAGCAGTCTGATTAGGGCAACACTGTTTTATCACGTGGCCTTTCCCGATTTAGTATTTGAAAACCTTATAAATAGTCTTTTTATCAGAATTTCAAATGAGGCTGCTGTTCAAGACTTCAAGATTAATTTAGCTCCATTGAAACTTCATCTTTTTTACCTTTTTCACCGTATTTGTTATTGGGATGTTAGATTTGATTTCTTAGATGTTTATTATGATATCTAGGAACTAAACTCTTTTTTTTCTAGAATCGATGTAACCAACTTTGAGCATATTGCAATTACTTTGTGATGTTTGGATGATTTCAATTGTGTTTATTTAATCTACTTGTTTTTAATACTCTAGTTGATTGGCCACCAATTAGATGAATTAGTATAAGAATCCGACACTCGAGAGAGAGGAATGTTTATCTGTACAAGGGTAGATTAACATATGACATTGTTAGATCCAGAGGTTGACAATTCTTATGAGCCATAGAAAAACGAATTACTATTGCTTAATGAACCCTATCATTTGATTATCAATCGAGAGGTTAGAAATAGGTAAATTGGGTATGACTCTTTAAAACTCGAGAAAGATAAACAGGAAATAGTTTCGACTATAAACAATTTGAAATCAAAAGAACAATTGATCAAAAGAGTTGCGTGAACCCTAGTTAGGTGAAATCGATTTTTAGGAATATTTTGCTATTGATATTTTCATTCGTGATTATTGTGATTTGCTTTGATTAATTTGTTTCGTAGTTAACAGTTAGAATAGTTAAATAGGATTTTAACCAACATTCATTGATTTTTTAGATAAAACTCAAGGTTGTTGATTACAATGATTAGTGGTAGACACAGTTCTCTGTGGGACGATACTCATATTTACTCTATACTTGAAATCTGACCTGTTCACTTGCAGTAGTGTTCCATTTAGAACAACAAATTTTCTTGCGCCGTTGCCAGGGAACTGTTGTCTAGTTTCTCGTTGACACTGTTCCCCAATAGCCTTTACTTTAATTTAAATTTTTATTTTTATTTTTGTTTTAATTTATTATCTACGAATTTTTTTTTTTACAGGTGAATGGTAAAAACTTGCAGCAGTGGAAGTGTAGATATAAAAGAGTTAGATCCAGAGCTTGAGAGAACCATCAGACAAATTCGTCAGAACAGATTTAAAAAGAAAGACTGAAATTTAATCATGATAGATGATAATCAGCAGCAGCGAACTATAGGCGATTATTTCACCCCAGTTGTGAATCAGAATTTCATTGCTATAAGAGAGATTCCTGTGAACTGCAACAACTTTGAATTGAAATCGGCATTAATCAACATGGTTATGCAAAACCAATTTGGAGGTTCAACTATAGAGGATCCTAATACACATTTGACAAGTTTTCTACAGATTTGTAGCACCATTAAGATTAATGGAGCCTCTGACGATGCTATTCGACTAAGGTTATTTCCTTTCTCTCTTCGGGATAAAACCTTGAGTTGGTATCATAATCTACCAGTAGAAAGCATTCTGACATGGGCAGTGGTGGCAGAAAAATTCTTAACAAAATATTTTTCACCAGGAAAGACTATGCAGATGAGATTAGAGATTGTCTAGTTCACACAGTTAGACCAATAGCCATTACATGAGGCATGAGAGCGATTTAAAGAGTTATTACATAGATGCCTGAAATTCGTCAGAACAGATTTAAAAAGAAAGACTGAAATTTAATCATGGTAGATGATAATCAGCAGCAGCGAACTATAGGCGATTATTTCACCCCAGTTGTGAATCAGAATTTCATTGCTATAAGAGAGATTCCTGTGAACTGCAACAACTTTGAATTGAAGTCGGCATTAATCAACATGGTTATGCAAAACCAATTTAGAGGTTCAACTATAGAGGATCTTAATACACATTTGACAAGTTTTCTACAGATTTGTAGCACCATTAAGATTAATGGAGCCTCTGACGATGCTATTCGACTAAGGTTATTTCCTTTCTCTCTTCCGGATAAAGCCTTGAGTTGGTATCATAATCTACCAGCCAGAAGCATTCTGACATGGGCAGTGATGACACAAAAATTCTTGACAAAATATTTTTCACCAGAAAAGACTATGCAGATGAGATTAGAGATTGTCTAGTTCACACAGTTAGACCAAGAGCCATTACATGAGGCATGAGAGCGATTTAAAGAGTTATTACATAGATGCCCTCAACATGGATATGATGAAGGAAACCAGATACAAGTTTTTTTACAGAGACATGACTCCGCAGACAAGAGCTACTGTGGACGCCTCAATAGGAGGTTCACTATGGTCTAAGACACCTGATCAGGCTATACAGTTACTTGAGGAGATGGATATAAACAACAGCCAATGGTTAGGTGAAAGGGCTAATGTCAGAAGAGTAGCAGGTATGCATGAGTTAGATACGCAGACAGCCATTCTAGCAAGACTTGAGCAGATTTCGACACAAATGGCTTCAATGGGTATACAAGGACCGTAAGCTATGATTCATCTTGACAACGCAAATCCTAACTTGATGGGGATGAATTTGGAGCAGGTGAATTATGTTAATAATCGTAACTTTGATTTTTAAGAAAATCGGGTTCCAAACTATTATCAGCCAGAATTCAGAAACCATGAGAATCTATTTTATGGTAATTCTAAGAATGTTCTAAATCCACCAGCAGCAAGTAACAACAATACATGATTCAATAACCAAAGGAATCCCCAAGGTTATGGTGGAGTTAGAAGGAACGAATTTGATGAGTTCTGGTTGAAACTAGAACACGATTTAGCAAAACTGATGCGCGGTTAGACACTATGGAAGCTAAAATGTCAGAGATGAGTACTAGTCTTGGTGCGTAGATGAAGTCTGTTGAGACTACTTTGGGACAGTTAGCTGTAGCTGTCAGTTCTTTGAATGAAATAGGTAAGTTCCCTAGTGATACAGTGCTAAATCCGAAAGAACACTGCAATGCTATATCTTTGAGAAGTGAAAAAACCTTTGAGCCGTCAAAAGTAGTAGAGAAAGAAGAAACTGCTCCAATCACTGAGGTGTAGAAGAAACAGGCCGAAGCTGTTGTATCAAAGGATGCCGAATTAGAAACGGTTAAACATGGAGTTGATTCTAAACCTTTTAGTAAACTTTTTCCTGATAATTCTCGTTTGTTGAAACCATCCATTCCTTATCCTTAAGCTTTGTATAAAGGAAGATTGAATCTGAGTTTAAAAAATTTTTAGATATATTTAAAAAATTACATATTAACATTCCGTTTGTTGATGACTTGTAGCAGCTGCCGCATTATGCGAAATTCATGAAAGAGGTATTGTCAAAGAAACAGAGACTTGAGGATTATGAAACTGTCAACTTGACAGAGGAATGCAGTGCGATTTTGTAGCAGAAGTTACCGTAAACATTGAAAGACCCTGGAAGCTTTACTATTCTATGCGAGATTGGAGGATCGAAAGTGGGTAAAGCATTGTGTGATTTAGGTGCTAGCATAAATTTAATGCCTTTATCTATTTTTAGGAGCCTAGGTCTTGAAGATGTGAAGCCGACCACCATAACACTGCAGCTAGCGGATATATCGATTACTTATCCCAGAGGTATAGTAGAAGATGTACTTGTTAAAGTTGATAAGCTAATTTTTTCTGCTGATTTTGTAGTCTTAGATTATGAAGAGGACAGAGAAATTCTGCTTATACTTGGGAGACCATTCCTTGCCACTAGGAGAGCACTAATCGATGTTCAAAGAGGGCAATTAACCTTAAAGATGAATGATGAATCAGTTATGTTCAACATCTATAAGGCGATGAAATTCGCTGATAAGCCAGAGACTTGTAAGTTGATTGAAGTGGTGAAGAGTTGTGTACGAAAAATTGAAACAAAGGAAGCTCCAACCGATCCTATGGCTCAGTGTCTGATAAATTTAGTTTCTAATTTAGATGATGAATTATTAACTGATGAAATTAAAAGTTGTGTTGCTACTTTGGAAGCTAACCCATTAGAAAGTGCGACTACAACAACTAAGGAAAAGATTGACAAGTCGCAGGTAAGTGAGAAAAAAGAAGGCAAAGCCGAATTGAAAGAATTACCAAGCCATTTGAGGTATGCTTTCTTAGGTGATGATAATACTTTTCCTATGATTATTTCATCATTTTTATCTGCTGTAGAGGAAGACAAGTTGCTTAGAATCTTAAGAGAGCACAAATCGACAATTGGATGGTCCGTTGCTTACATCAAAGGAATTAGTACCTCCGTTGTGATGCACAAAATTCGGTTGGAGAAAAATCATAAACCCTCTATTGAACCACAGAGAAGACTGAATCCAACAATGAAAGAAGTTAGAGCTGAGATTTTAAAATTATTAAATGCTGGTATTATATATGTGATATCTGATAGTTCTTGGGTGAGTCTTGTGCAGGTTGTGCCTAAAAAGGGTGGAATGACAGTAGTTCATGACACCAACGATGAAATCATATCCACTAGAACGGTAACAGGTTGAAGAGTCTGTATCGATTATAAGAAGCTGAACAAAGCTACTAGGAAAGACCACTTTCCACTTCTGTTCATTGACCAAATGTTAGATAGACTAGCCGGGCACAGTTATTATTGCTTTTTAGACGGCTACTCAGGCTATAACCAGATTGTCATAGCCCTAGAAGATCAAGAGAAAACAACCTTCACTTGCCCATATGAAACTTTCACATATAGGAGGATGCTTTTCGGTTTGTATAACTCCCCAGCAACCTTCCAAAGATGCATGATGCTGATCTTCGCTAACATGGTTGAAGAGATAATGGAAGTCTTCATGGACGACTTCTCGATATTTGGTAAGACTTTTGACCAATGTTTATCTAATTTGCCACTTGTTTTGCAAAGATATGAAGAGACGAATCTCATTTTAAATTGGGAGAAGTGTCATTTTATAGTGCAAGAAGGAATTGTCCTTGGACACAAAATTTTAGCTCACGACAATGAGGTGGATAGAGCTAAAGTTGTTGCTATTGAAAAGCTTCCCCCTCCAAAATTAGTCGAAACCGTGAGGAGCTTTTTGGGACATGCAGGCTTCTATCACAGATTTATCAAGGAATTTTCAGAAATCTCAAAACCTTAATCTAATTTACTAGAAAAAGATGCTGATTTTGTCTTTGATGATCTTTGCTTGCAGGCGTTCGAAAAGATCAATGTGGAAAAAAAGGGTTTATTTTCTACACATGTATAGTTAGCTATTTTAGGAGATTTTGTAACAGCTTGTATCCCTAGAATTAAGCTGATTTAATTAGTTTCCTTTTCTGTTAGAGTATCCCATAAATCATGGGATCTAATGTGATCTAGTTAGTTTCCTTTTTATTGCTAGGTTTTTTGTATAAAGCTACCTCTTTGGTGTGCAATAGAAAATATGAAAAATCACGTTTCTTTTCTCTGTTTTTCACATGGTATCAGAGCTTTAGGTTCTCTTAACATTAGAAGCTTTGGCCTTCATCGTCACTCTGCTACTCTGTTTTTTTGAGTTTAAAACAGAATATCTTACAAAAATTCTGTTTAGCCCATTCAGTCTTCTTTCTGCTTCACACGATCTGCCTTAATAGCCTAGAGATCGCGTGGAAGATGTCGGAAGTTGCAGAGATGACCACTACAGCACAATCAGGGGAGATTGTTTGTTCCCAAAAACCAGGAGAATTACAAAATATCCAGGCTGCATACAGGTTGGATGGAAAAAATTACCTTAAATGGTCTCAACTTGTTCGTACTGTGCTAAAAGGAAAAGGGATGATCAGCCATCTTATGGGTACGGGGCCAAAACCAGGAAATCCTTGTTTTGAAGCATGGGATGCAGAAGATTCCATGATCATGGCATGGCTGTGAAATTCTATGACCCCTGAAATTAGTGATACATGTATGTTCTTGCCTACTGCCAAGGATATTTGGGATGCAATTCAACAGACGTATTCTAAAGCCAGAGATGCGGCTCAAGTATACGAGGTTAAGGTGAAGACGGTTGCTGCAAAGCAAGGAAGTAAAACAGTTACTGAATATGCCAATCAATTGAAATATTTGTGGCAGGAACTTGATCATTATAGGGTGATAGAAACCAAATGTTCTGAAGATGCTGCTGTTCTAAAGAACTTCATTGAGCAAGATAGAGTCTATGATTTTCTTGTGGGACTTAATCTAGAATTTGATCAAGTGAGAATCCAGATTCTTGGCAAGCAGGAAGTTCCATGTTTTAACGAGGTAGTGGCACTGATTCGAGGTGAGGAAAGCAGAAGAGGCCTAATGCTTGAACCACAGAGCATGGACAGCTCTGCTATGGTGGCTAGTGGTGGCAATAATTCAGCCACGAAGGTGGAAAGGGCATTTAGCCAAACAAAAGCTCAAAATTCTGATTACAAGGATAGCTTGTGGTGCACTTATTGTAAGAAAGCACGCCATACTCGTGAACGATGTTGGAAGCTTCATGGAAAACCTCCAAGCCGAGAGTGGGGACAAAAAGGAGAACAGTCAAAGAACAATAGGCAGGCCCATGTTGCTTCAGTAAAACATATTGAAGTAACACCACAGGAGTTAGGCGGTCTCAATCCGGAAGAGGTCGAGAGGGTGAGATCTCTTATTGGTAATCTAGACAAACCTTCAGGTACTTGTTCATTGGCATATTCAGGTGAGTTTCCATCTTCTATTGGATTAAATGTCTCGGGTACAACCTTTTCCAACTCTTGGATCATCGATTCAGGAGCTACCGATCATATGACCCACTCACCAAAATTTTTTTTCACATATTTCCCTTGTCCAAGCAATAAGAAAATAGCCACAGCCGATGGTTCTTTGACCACTGTAGCAGGTGTAGGAGATGTCAAAATAAGCCCATCAGTGATCTTAAAGAATGTTCTCCATGTCCCTAAATTGTCCACAAACCTTGTCTCTATCCAAAAACTCACACAAGATTTATGTTGCAATGTGGTTTTTTATCATAATTATTGTGTATTTCAGGACAAGGATTCGGGGAAGATGATTGGACATGCTAGAGAACGGGATGGGCTCTACTACCTCGAAGCACCAAGTCAGTCAAGCATTACCAAGGGCAAATTACCTCATTCTTTTGTTTCAGAGTTATTTTCATCCAATAAAGAGCAAGTTTGGCTTTATCATCGCCGACTTGGACATCCATCATTTAGGGTTCTTAAAATTCTATTTCCTTCTTTATTTAAAGGTCTAGATGTTGAAAATTTTCATTGTGAAGTGTGTGAACTTGCTAAACACAAACGGGTATCTTTTCCAATTAGTAATAAAAGAAGTTCCATTCCTTTTTATCTCATTCACAGTGATATTTGGGGTCCTACTATTCCTAATGTTTCTGGGGCAAGATGGTTTGTTTCATTCATTGATGATTGTACTCGTGTTACTTGGATTTTTTTGCTCAAACATAAATCTGATGTCAGTACTGTTCTCCCAAACTTTTGTTCTATGATTAGGAATCAATTTGGGGTCAATATCAAGAGGTTTAGGTCGGATAACGCTAGGGATTATTTCAATCAAGTCCTAACTTCATACTTTCAGAAGGAAGGGATACTACATGAGTCATCTTGTGTTTATACCCCACAACAAAATGGAGTAGCAGAAAGGAAAAATGGTCACCTTCTTGAATCAACCCGAGCCTTTTTGCTCCAGAAAAATGTGCCTAAATCTTTTTGGGGGGAAGCAGTTCTTACAGCTGCTCATCTTATAAATCGTTTGCCTTCCAGAGTCTTAGGATTCAAGAGTCCAATGGACATACTCTCAACATTCTATTCTAATCTACACACTACAAATAATCTTATCCCTAGGATATTTGGGTGCACGTCATTTGTCCATGTCCATAGTCAAAATAGGGAGAAGTTAGATCCAAGGGCATTAAAATGTGTCTTTGTGGGATATTCTTCGACTCAGAAAGGTTATAAGTGTTACCATCCTCCATCAAAGAAGTTCTATGTCTCGATGGATGTTACTTTCAATGAACAAGAGTCTTATTTCACCACTCCTTATCTTCAGGGGGGGAATTCAATAATGGAAGATAAGGATAGGGGAGATTTTTTACTTGATCTGTCATCCCTTCCCATGTCTAAACCAGTTTTCTCGCCTTGTTCACCTTGTTCCACTATGTCAAACCCTGTGACTGTGTCTGAGTCCGTATACGAGTCCGAGTCAAATCCTGTGTCTGAACCTGTGCCAGAAAATCCCCCAGAAAAAATAGACTCTGCTCTTGAGAATGTGAGATTTGGCAAGGGCAAGGTGTTTTCAAGGAAGAAGATGGTTATCCCTGAATCTGTGCAAGTCCAAGACTCCAACCCAGATCCTGAGAATGAGTTAACAATTTCTAATCCATCACTACCAGTTGAAACTGAATTTTGTGTAAGCAATAATGACCAGGACCTTCCCATTGCTGTTAGAAAAGGGACTAGAGAGTGTACAAAACGACCTTTATACCCTCTTGCACACTTTTTGTCTTTTAAAAACTTTTCACCATCTCATAGAGCCTTCCTTGTGAGCTTAAACACCATTGCCATTCCTACCACCTTATCCGAGGCTTTGTCCAATGAGAAATGGAAATAAGCTATGAATGTGGAGATGGAGGCGTTAGAAAAAAACAAAACTTGGGAGTTGGTGAAGTTGCCGGTAGGAAAGAAACCTGTGGGATGTAAATGGGTTTATACAGTGAAATATAAAGCAGATGGATCGATAGAGAGGTATAAGGCAAGGTTGGTAGCAAAGGGCTATACTCAAACCTATGGAATTGATTACCTAGAAACCTTTGCTCCAGTTGCGAAGATGAATACTGTTAGAATCTTATTGTCATTAGCAGCTAATTATGGTTGGCAATTGCAGCAATTTGATGTCAAGAATGCATTTTTACATGGAGAACTAGAGGAGGAGATTTATATGGAGGTCCCGCCAGGTTATGGAAATAATTTGGCTGCTCATACTGTGTGTAAGTTAAAAAAGGCCTTGTATGGACTTAAGCAATCACCACGAGCATGGTTTGGAAGATTTGCGAGAGTTATGATGGCCATGGGATATAGACAAAGCCAAGGGGACCATACGCTGTTCATTAAACACTCGCCTTCAGGGGGAGTCACAGCTCTCTTGGTATATGTAGATGACATAATAGTAACAGGGAATGATGATAAGGAGAGAGAGTTTCTAAATCAGTGTTTGGCTAAGGAGTTTGAGATCAAGGCGCTAGGGAGGTTGAAATATTTTCTTGGGATTGAGGTGGCTCACTCTAGGCAGGGCATTTTCATCTCCCAACAGAAGTATGTTACAGATCTCCTCAAAGAAACAGGCAAGACAGCTTGCAAACCAGCAAGTACCCCAATAGATCCAAATCTTAGACTTGGAAAGGCAGAGGAGGATGCTCCAATAGATAAAGAAATGTATCAACGCCTAGTAGGAAGACTCATTTATTTGTCTCACACACGACCTGATATAGCATATGCGGTGAGTGTAATTAGTCAATTCATGCATAGCCCGAAGGAAGTTCATCTGCAAGCAGCCCACCGAGTGCTACAGTATCTCAAGGGCACACCAGGAAAAGGTATTTTGTTCAAAAGGAATGGAGGTTTAGTACTTGAGGCATACACGGATGCCGATTATGCTGGGTCGATTGTTGACAGGAGGTCAACCTCTGGATATTGCACCTTTCTTGGCGGAAATCTTGTGACGTGGAGGAGTAAGAAACAGAATGTGGTAGCACGGTCTAGTGCGGAGGCAGAATTCCGAGCAATGGCTCAGGGGTTGTGTGAACTACTTTGGTTGAAGATCATCTTAGAAGACTTGAAGATTAAGTGGGATGGTCCAATGAGACTCTATTGTGATAACAAGTCTGCAATCAGCATAGCTCACAATCCAGTACAACATGATCGAACAAAACACATTGAAATTGACAGACACTTCATCAAAGAAAAGTTGGAGAGCGGGTTGATTTGTACACCTTATGTGTCTACACATGGCCAACTTGCTGATGTGCTCACCAAGGGATTAAATAGTTCAATCTTTCAGAATATTGTATCCAAGTTGGGAATGGAGAATACCTATTCACCAGCTTAAGGGGGAGTGTGGAAAAAAAGGGTTTATTTTCTACACATGTATAGTTAGCTATTTTAGGAGATTTTGTAACAGCTTGTATCCCTAGAATTAAGCTGATTTAATTAGTTTCCTTTTCTGTTAGAGTATCCCATAAATCATGGGATCTAATGTGATCTAGTTAGTTTCCTTTTTATTGCTAGGTTTTTTGTATAAAGCTACCTCTTTGGTGTGCAATAGAAAATATGAAAAATCACGTTTCTTTTCTCTGTTTTTCACAATCAAGAATGAGCTTATTTCTGCACCTATTATGATCGCACCTGATTGGACAGAACCGTTTAAACTGATGTGCGACGTGAGTGATTTTGCAATTGGAGCAATCCTTGGGCAGAAAAGAGACAAGATTTTTCGGGCTATCTATTACTCAAGCAAGACCTTAGATGAAGCTCAAAACAATTACATAAGAACGGAGAAAGAGATGCTTGGAGTTGTACATGCATTTGACAAGTTCAGACCATACTTAATTGGGGGCAAGGTCATTGTCAATACAAACCATGCCTCTATTCGGTATCTATTTGCAAAGAAGGATGCCAAACCCAAACTTATTAGATGGATCTTACTTTTGCAAGAATTTGATTTTGAGATCAGGGATAAAAAGGAATCTGAAAATGTTGTAGCTGATCATTTGTCTAGGTTGGAGCAATTTGAAATTCAGCAAGAACAACATATTCAAGAGGAGCTTCCAGATGAAACAATAAAGAATATTGATGCAAATCTGCCCTGGTTCGCAGACATAGTGAATTACTTAGCAGGAGCATTAATGCAAAGTGGTTTAACTTTTCAACAGAGGAAGAAATTCTTCCGTAATGTCAACTCGTATTTTTGGGATGACCCTCTGCTGTTTAAGAAGTGTCTAGACCATATTATAAAAAGGTGCATGCCAAAAGACGAAGTTCAGGAAATTCTGCGTCACTATCATGCTGCAGCATTTTGAGGCCATTTTGGTGCAAAACGTACAGCAGCAAAGGTGCTACAATCAGTTTTTATTAACCTAGTGTGTTTAAAGATAACTATATGTTTGTAAAAACATGTGACAGATGTTAAAGGGTTAGAAACCTTTCAAGAAGGCATGAATTACCTTTGACAAATATTCTAGAAGTGAAAATCTTTGATGTATGAGGTATCGAGTTTATGAGGTCGTTTCCTCCATATTTGGGAAGCTATACATTCTCTTTGCTGTTGATTATATCTCTAAGTGGGTGGAGGCAATAGTAACGCCAACAAATGATGCAAAAGTGGTGATTCGATTTCTACACAAGAATATTTTGACAAGGTTAGGTACTCCAAGGGCCATCTTGAGTGATGAAAACACTCATTTCTGTAACAAAGTCTTCAGTGGTTTGATGTCAAAGTGTGAAATTCGACATAAAGTAGCTCTCGGTTATCATCCGCAGACAAATGGTCAAGCTGAAATTTCAAACCGAGAAGTGAAGTTGATCTTGGAGAAAACTGTAAATCTGAATAGAAAAGATTGGGCTAACAAGTTAGATGATGCGCTTTGGGCATATAGAACAGCCTATAAGACTCCAATTGGGATGTCTCCCTATAGGTTGGTATTTGGTAAGACATGTCATCTACCTGTAGAGCTTGAGCATCGAGCTTACTATGCCATTAAGAAGCTTAATTTTGACTATGACAAGGCTGAAGCAATTCGGTTACTCCAATTGAATGAGATGAGGAATGAGTCTTATGACAATGCAAGGATTTATAAGGATAGGACCAAGAGATGGCATGACAAAATGATAATGAGACGAGAATTCAGTCATTGACAGCAAGTTCTCTTGTATAATTCACAGCTCAAATTATTTACTGGCAAGTTGAAGTTAAGGTGGTCAGGACCGTTTGTGAGACACCAAGTTTTTCCATATGGAGCTGAAGAATTCATATGAGAGCTTGTTCAAGGTCAATGGGCAGCGTTGGAAGCATTATTATGGAGAAGGGGTGCATAAATTAGAAAGCATTCCTCTTGGTGAACCGAATTGAGGAGACTGGAAGAAATCTGGCTGAAGACTTAAAATTAAGAGCTTTTAGAAGGTAACCCAATTTTTGTTTTTAGGATTTTTAGTTTTTAAATTCTTTTTATTTTTATTTGATTTTAGTAGTGTGTTTTTATTTTTATTTTTTTAATTTATTTAATTAGGTTGTGTTTTTTTTTTTTTTGCAGGCATACGCATAAGAAAATAACTATTTGGAAGTTTAATTGTCATGATTTTTCAAGAAAGAATGCATGAGTGCGTGAATGATGAGAATTTTGAAGGACAAGGGTTGAATTTGTGTTTAGTGGGGTCTAGCTTAAATGAAGAAAGGAAAAATTTTGCAAAGGTTTTAATAGCTTAAGGGTGAACGACCAAGTTAAGGAAAGAAAAGAAAATGGTTTTTCAAGGAAGAAAGTGAAAAGGTATGTGAATAGTAACTAAGTTGGAAGACAAAGATTTTAATTGGAGATGTGGAGCATGACTAAGTCAAAGCAAAAAAAAAAATTGGCTTTGAAGAAGAGGAAAAGGTGCGTGAATAGTATACAAAATGTTTTAATTGGACATGTGGGGTCAACTATTTTAAAGAAGAATAGAAAGTGAAGTTTATTTGAAGAATTGTTTTTCTGGAAGATAAAAGCTTTAAATTGAAGAAGTGGGGGCCGATTGATGTTAGGGATGGTAAGAGAAAGAAATTTGCAAAGTCAAAAAGTCAAGAATAAGAAAAAGGAAAAGAAGAAATTCGGTCAAAGAAAGAAAAAAGTGTTTACCAGATTCAAAGGATGGGGTGAGTGGAATACACCTGGTAAAGTTTTATTGGAGTATAGGATTACCTTATCCTTTCAAATTGAAAACAAATAACCCTACCCACACAAATAGCAAGGGGCGTCCGAACCTCTCACTCTCAGACTGTCTCTTTTTCTTGTTCTTTCATCTTTCTTTCTTTGCTATCTTGAAAGTACAAAGACAAACCCCACAACCATTATTTTTTCTCTTCCAATATTGTCGTTTTGTGCTGATTTGGTAGCTTCTCCAACGAATTTTGGTGGTTAAATCTCTTGGTGGACCCGAAAGCTTTGGGGAAGGAAGAAAGTGTTCTATTGTCAGGTTGTTTAGGTGATAAAGACGTGAAGTGGTCCTAATCAATCTTACGTGGCTTCAATTTTGGGTATTTTTCTTATTTTTACAGTATTTTTTGATCCCCTAAAGGCTATTTTATTGGCTCTTACAATTTAGATTTTTGAAGCCTTTTTCGGTTTGTTTGATCTTTGTTGGAGTGATTTGGTTTGTGAAGAGATTTTTGGGTTTGTTTTGTGTGATAGTCCGATTTGGTCTTGTTGAAAATTGTACTTGTTGATTTGTGAGCTAATTGGTGGATAATGGCACCTAAGACCCGAGCTAGACGAACCATAGAGAGTTCTAGTCAAGCCACTGATAGTTCGGCCCCATCTCCACAAAAGGAAAAGCCCGTAGTAACCGATTATGATCCCTCTCGGTTTGTGAATAGTCAGGCAGCAAAATTTTTTAAGAAAATCATGGTTAAAAACATGATTATTGAGAGGAGCTTTAGGCCTAACATTGGTGGCTGGACTATATATTCTGAATATCTGAGGGATTTCAGTTTGTTAAAATTAGCAGGGCAACCAAAAGATGCTATCCTTGATGTGGTTCGTGAATTTTATGCAAATGCCATGGAGAGCACTCATTCTACTTCAGAAGTTAGGGGTGCTCTTGTTACCTACAATGCGAATGCCATTAATTTGTATCTGGACCTTCCGCAAGGGGTGCAAGATGAGTACGCCAGTTATGTAGCAACACTACACACTGATTATTATGAGCTGGTCTGTGTCATTGACGAATTGACAGTCCCATACACCCATTGACAAAAGAGGCCGAAAGCCGAATCCATGTCGTTCCCATCCAACCAACTTCAATGCGGCCTTCATGAATGGTATGATTTTATCTATTCTAGAATCATGCCTACCACCCATAAAAGTAGTGTCAATGTGAACAGAGCAGCTCTACTTTATTGTATTATGACAGCAAAAATTGTTGATTTTGGAGCTATTATTTTTTTATCCATGCAAGTGTTCATACGTAGAGAGAATATAAGGGGTTTACCTCACCCTTCCTTGTTTTTTGGACTCTGTAAGAAGTATGAAATGTATTGGAATGCATTTAAATCGAGATTGACAAGGAAATCTGCTATCGCCTTCAAAAATCCGAGAGTACCTTTGATTCAGCGAGAAGCTGCTACTCCTGTTGCACCACCACAACCTTCTGTTGACACTTTTGTTGGCCCATCAGCTGAACCTTCCACCACTCCACTACAAATAGAAAGGTACTCTTGGGTTAGCAACATTGGAAAATGGGTTCACATGTCTAGGCAGATGGAACTGTAACATTTTGTTATTAAGGGAATACATTTTGTGGCCATGGTTTTTGCAGAAATGTTAAGTATTAAGGCATTTCTTAGCTCTTTAATACTTTGTTGTTTTTCATACTTCATAGCTTAGTTGTCATAGTGCTGAACAAATTAATTCAAATTCAAGCAAAAGTAATTAATGGCTAAGATGCTAGAGATGAGTGGTTGATACCTCACAATAGTGGTAGTAATCAACTTTGTTGTTCCTTTTTCCAATTTAACTTTTTGAGAAATTGAAAATTTTCCCTTTGCTCAAGGATGTTAAGTGCTCGATGAACAGCTTCTGTCAATGTTTTATCATGAATATATTAATAATCTATGAGAACTAGGCAAACATTTCCTCCTTTTGATCTTTTAGATAATTAGATTCAATTATAGTTAATTGTGATTTTTTTTTTATAGAATTCCTTAAAATAAGAAATAGGGATTGGTTTTATTTAGAAGATAAATAGAAGAAATCAAAGTTTGGAATACCACTTTATTTTCCTAAAAAAACGTTTAATCATATTAAATCGAGCATCGTTTAACAAATTCTTCACAACAAGAGTTTCTAGCTTTTATCCTATTCCTAATATCATTTTATCCTACAAGGGGGTTCAAAGTTTTTAATGTTGGTAATGATCTTCTAAGGGAATCTTTTAAGGTAAGTGATGATACTATTCATAGTCATGTTTTTGCATTAAATTTAGTATTCTATGTAGTGGATGCTAATTAATATGATGAGTTTCAATGCATCTCAAGAAGATATCGCTTAATATGGTTAAGTTAGCAAAATTTTTATTATTGTTATTATTTTCTACTGTTTTTGTTTCTACTTGACGTACATGGTATTGTTTCACTTTTGTTTAATTCCATACCCTACCCTTCTATTTGCAGTCAGTCATCAACGTATATCATCATTCTAAATCATAAAAACTACATATCTATAAAACCAATAAAATATAATGGTAAAAAAATAGTAAATCCACAATGCATAAGTAATAAATTTATTATAAACATTGCTTAAAAGATTAATTAAAAGCAACCCACACATAGCAGAGTCATATTCCTAGTAATCTTATATATCTGAAGTTTATTTGGTCAACATTCAAACCCTAAACCCCAATATTCTAGAGAGGGGTGTAATCGTGGTATGTACCTAAACTTTACTCTCAAAGTATAAGTTATCAAAATTCTTTCGACAAAGTCCTAGAACAAGAGTATGCTTCAGATTTGGTAAATTAAAACCTTAAAAACTGTGCATAGTTGGGTTGTTTATGAAGAAAGTTAAAACAAAATTGCAGGCTCTAAACAGGGAATTGAAATGGTTAGATTTCAATCCAAAGAGTTCTCTTAACATGCAATGGTTTAGGGACACAGTACATTATGACACTAATAAGTATAAAGAGAATCATGTCCATGTTAGTACAATCCAAATCCAAGAACAATATAGGGTATTGAATCAAATAAAAACATACCAATTCAAAAACTTGGCGAGGCTCAATGATAGACAAAAGGTCATAACAAAAGAATGCCAAACTGCTGTTCAATCGTTTCGCCAAGCTTAGCCCTTTCTTACAACGCTCATGAACTTCAGTTAGAAGGCAATCATACAGCTGCATTATGCATCTGAACACACCCTCTTTCAATTGCAACGGTGGAACATCTTCATCTATATTAAAAGAAGGAAAAAATTGATTTACGAAACTAATGATAGAATAGAAGCTATTTTCAATTTCCTCTAACTGAAATTCATTGTAGAACTGAATCCTGTCTATGTTTGAGAGCATGCATGTGTTTGTGTACATAAGGAGGGATTAACATATACCAATCTGAACACACCCTCTTTCAATTGCATCGGTGGAACATCTTCATCTATATTAAAAGAAGGCAAAAATTGATTTACGAAACTAATGATAGAATAGAAGCTATTTTCAATTTCCTCTAACTGAAATTCATTGTAGAACTGAATCCTGTCTATGTTTGAGAGCATGCATGTGTTTGTGTACATAAGGAGGGATTAACATATACCAATTTAATATTTTATACATATTTTAGTCTACGTTAATTTAGACACATAAGACATAGACCTGTAGCGTAAATGCTCCAATTAGAAGGGTAGAAGTTATGAATGATGAAAAAAGGGGTCAATGCTAGAGGATGACCCAAAAAAACTTGAAAGGAATTTATTCAAAAAGATATAGAGGATGAACACATTGCAGTGCATAGAATGTGTGGAGGAGGAGAATTCATAAGGACTTAACGTGAGTTCAGATGGGAATGTGTGAGTTCAGCTATTGGTTCATGTAATCTACCCCAATTTATTGGGATGACGGCTCTAATGATGATGATACATATTTTAATCTAAAGGTTAGGTTTCATGCTCTACTTATGTAATCATGCTTACCAAATTTCAAGTGAACTAAAAGTACATGGTCTAACATAGTAAGAGTTTTGAGCATTAAATAAATATGCTCTAAAAGACAATACTCAATTTATAGGATATAGATATCATATTGACTTAAAAATACATGCATACCAGGTATGAATATAATGTTAAATCCAAAGCTTGACTTGTTAAAACATTAACCGTATATGAAAGTCACATAAAGATGTAGCAGTTGCCAATTGCTACATCATATAAGAGAGATTCATATACACATCACATATACCTAAATATTTATATCTAAGTCTTTACATTTAAATTTTTTTCTTGCATGTAAAGTAACCTACCTAAGGGAAGACTATGATAAAAAAGACGTGTTTGCTCCAAAGCCATTGACTTGACAATTAGCTCAAGGAAAAACCAAGCCATTGCCAACACATCATCATATACCGGTCCAACACGATAACCCTTAGCCTGCAAAATAGCATCATGTAATAAACTATAGACGGAAAAAGTACTAAAAATTATTGTCTCAAAGCAAATGGATCCGAGAATTAAAATAGCAACGATTACTAATTTAGAGTTGGAAGTTCAACTAAGATTACAAGTAACTTGAATGCCTAGAAGTGAGGCACCATTTGATAAACTATAATAAGTTCTCAAATCATCAGAAATTTAAAGTTTCAATGATTTATAGATTTCATAAATAGGCTTGTCATATCTATTTGGAGCTTTATTCTTCTTTTCATTGCGTGTTGTTGTGTGCATGGGGAGGGGTGTCTAGAAATAGATTTTTACTACTTTTCTCAGTTTCACTACAATTCTAAAATAAGTACATGAGTTTTCTCTCTAGTTCAACTATGCTGCACGGACCTGGGAATGGGTGTTCAAGATGGATACGTTTGATTTTTAACAAGTTTCTCCATTGATTTTTTAAGGCACCAATGCTCAATTATAAGAAATTTGAAAGTATAGAACCTGGGTATCATAGTACAGTGAAGGCTCCAATGAGGCAATGACGCTTTGTAATTAAGAATCTAAGTAATAACATATTGAAAGCATACCACATTATTGAATTTTATCAAGAAAAAGGATATCAATGAAGGTTTTGATGGTCGGGTAGACGTTACCTTACTACGAGCCAAGCTACCCCAGACAGTAGATAAACCTGGATAAACTGGGGGTTGACGACCACCAAAGTCATCAAAAGCATAATCTACATAGTGAACTAGAGAGCGGTTTCGTTCAACATCATCAACCGACTCTTGCTGCACCCTGCAAAAAAGTAAATAAATAAATAATGTCCAAATTTTAATAAAAAACAAGAAAAAGAATGTTCTTTGCCTTAAAATGGTGTATAGAGCACTAAGAGTTAAACAACAATGATAGACGAGTTTGTTTCAGACACAGGATAAAATAGCCAGCATGGCAGTAGAAGATTATTGAGCTACTGTACATGTGCATTCCCGAACATATTAAAGACAGGGCACATAAAAAACAAGAGAATGGTGATTTTGGTTCAAATATTGACGAGTATAGTAAATGTATTACCTAACTCTCTATGAATCAGATAAAAAAGGATACCTGGTTAGGATATTAACCATGGCCCTGAATGCAGCAACCTGAAGCATTGAAAAATGAGATAGCAGCATATACAGTAAGCAAGCCAGTATAACAAAGATAAGTTAAATAATCATATGCTAGAGGAAAGGCATAGAGACACTTAGAGGGAGAAGGGGCACAAATTTATAAGTGCGGAAAGTGGAAAATTTTTGTTTAAACCTGGAGGGTTTCTCCACCATTCCCAATAAGATGGAGAAACATATTCAGAATTGGGTGAAGAAACTGAAGCAAAGCAGTGGAATCAACATTCTTTAAGCTGTTAATAGCCTGCGACACATTAAGTGTTTCATGTCATATGTATATCAATATGCAATGCAAATTTGCAAATATTAAGGATTTTTGTATTTGGTAACATAAGATATAAGAACGAGAATAACATCGGCCAGATTTAAAAGCCTGAAGCACCTTTCAAGTCTCTCTCTCTCTCTCTCTCTCCCTCTCTGGGGATGTCATGGAGTAGTTATAGCCTGTTCATCTCTATTTTCCAGCCGACTACAAACTTCAATGGGGTTGGTTGTTTGAAGAGGAAAGGAAGAAGAGGCGAAAACAATAGAAATTTGGACTCTGCTCTTACTTCATATATATAAAGCTAGTAGAATGGGCGGGTGGGTATATTTGGGTATCCCCAAATGGGCATTTTAAAAGTATTATTTCAATAAAACAATATAAATATTATTTTGTACAAAATGTTAATAACATACAATTTATTTATTAATAAATTCTAAAAACATATGTTGACAAAAAAATTTCAAAAAATAGATTCCAAATTCATCATCTTTAATTTTTAACATTTAAGATTATTTTACTGCTATTTTTGTACCATAGTTATTTCCTTGTATTCCTTTACCCTTAAGCACTACTTTTACTTTATTTCCTTGTATTCCTAATTTATACCTGTAATAACAGTTTACTTATTGTTGTAGTTTAATTAATCTATTTTGCTCGTGCATCTTATTTTTATTTTTATTTCTTTCACCAACTAGCGTACACTCTCCACTTCCTACCACAATTCATTACTTTTTTCATATTTTTTCACCTCATATCTCTCAACAAAAGCAAGATTTTGTTCATTATTTTTCAGTTTTTCCCTTCTCCATCCAACACAACCTTTTGCCCTCTGCCATGCGTTCCAAAACTTCCCCTCGTCTCTTTTTCAGTTTCACCCACAACTTCCATAGTCCTTACTCTTTTATTTGTTTTTTTTTCCCAGTACCATTTACCTTTAGTTACAGCTTTATCTCGCAAAACCAATTTCTTCCTCTTTGATTCCATAAGCTTTCCCATCAATCCTCCCTAGTTTCAGCCCTGAGCCAACTCCAACAGCTAGAGCTAGAGTTGTCAAAGCTGACCTAAACCAGTTCAAACCTGAACTTGAACCAAATCATTTTAGACCCAAAAACAGTCAACAATCAAAACCAAATATTGAACCAACACAAAATTAAAATGCACCCAAAATGACCAAACCCCAAACAAATTGAAAAACTAACTCGTAAGGACCAGAAGTTGAATTAATATAATTTTATTTTTCTCTTTTAAGTATTAACTTGGCTGAAAATAATAAATACAACAAAAATTTGGTCAATAAATAGCTTTCAAAGATAATAATAATAATAATAAAATCTCTTTTCTTTGTTCTTCTATTTCTACTTCTATATAACTTTGTAATAAATTCAGTTTATTACAAATTCCTTGTTGTGACTAAAAGAAAAGGTAAAAAGAAATTATTTCTCTTCTTATAAATAAATTGAATATCTACAATTATACATACATAAAATATTTCAATTTCATTTTTTTTCTTTATTTTTCATTCTTACGAAATCATAAAATAAATAATTAGAATAGATAAATAACAACTCTAAAAGCAAACATTGGAGGCATGTCACAAGTTGGTAACAAGTAACCTTGAATAACTTTACTAAGGTTGATAAAATTTGACTCAACTTGAACAGTAACCCGAAACCAACCAAATTGACATTAAAAGTCAACAACTAGAACCCAAATGATCCAAATCAGAATAAAAACAGACCCGAAATTAGCTGAACCCCACCTCAACCCAGAGCCAACATCTCTCTCTCTCTCTCTCTTCTTAAAAAAAAAAAAATTTACTCTGTTTTGTATTTTCATATCAATTTCTTATTTGTTGGGTAATTATGGATTTTCTTTTATATGAAATAAAAGGTTGATTTGGTCTTCTCTAGCTATTCATGTCAATTTATGGTATTCATCTCACAACAAAGAAGTATTCAAATTATTAAAAACTAAATTAGGAGATAATTAGGTTAGAAACACAAGGAACCCAAAAAAGTACAAAATGAAAGCACCTCCAAAAGTTCAGAACCCCAAGATGGGCTTGTTCGAAGAGTGTGTCTATCATACTCAAGGAAGAAATCCCTGATGTGCTCATTAATCGGGTACACAGATGAACAAAGTCTTAAGCACAATTTGAAAATACTCTTTCCATCTTCCAAATAATCCAACCTCTCCTACAAAGAAAAGGAAAATTAAACATGAATTAGTAATGTCAGGTTTCAAAGCCAAGCATAGAACTTGCCATCAACTATATCATTCATCAACACCAACACCACCAGTCTAAATTAAAGTAACAAGTTTGGTATCTAGCACAAGCAGAAAATTCCTTAATAACATTAACCAAATATAAAAAATGAATAGACGCAAACTTATTTAAGCAACTGAATAAACCAGATCGAGAAACTGCAGCCATTCGACTTACAAATTAAAAAGAAAAAAGAAAGAAAAAAGAAATCCGAAACAAAATAAACAATACGGAAAATAGATAATGTGGAATTAATAGATTGGTAATAAACAGAATGAGAATATTTCATCAAACAGCATGTAGAAATGAATGAGTGATTATAATATTGAATACTTAATGTTGCAAGACATACCTTGCTAGAATCCAGAAGATAATGTGGTACCAGTTCTCTCATTATTGGTAAAGAAATTTCAGATCGCAATCTGAATTAACAAAAAAAAAAAGTCAAATTCTGGATTTAATGAACCCATTGTGCAATGATGAAACTGATGCGAAAAAAAAAAAACATGCATTCCAAAAACTTTAACAAAAAAGGGGCAGCCCAACGCATAATACTCCCACATTGTGGGGTTTGGGAGGGTCATTATAAGCAGTCTTCCCTTTGCATTAACAGATGCTGTTTTTGCTTGAACCTGTGACCTCCAGGTCACAAAGGAGCAACTTTACTCTTGCATCAAGGTTCCCCTCATTCCAAAAACTTTAATAATAATAGAAAAATGACGAAAAAAATTCCCAATAAAGAAGCTGAAAAAGAAATCTTTGCCCCATAGAAAAAAAATAGTAACCTGATCATTTCTTTCTACCCCAAAGATGAAGCACCCTGATAATGATTAACCTATCACCTAACAAAAGATAATACCAACCATCTAGAGCTAAACTAAAAACTAGAACCCTAAATCCTCAATCCATTTCATAGCTAATTATCACACTTTGAAAAAATGAAGCAGTGACTTGTTATTCCAATTTCGAGAGAAAAATGAGGAAGGAATACAATTTGAGCATATACATACTGAGCATGCGTGGATAATGTAAGTGATGCATATCCGATAACTACCAGCCAAGTGAACAAATTGAATGACTCTTCCTACAAAATTAATTATGGAAAATAGAGAGAAAAGGGAGAAGAAGAGAAAGCTCAATAATAACTCCAGAATATAGAATTAAAAAAATAATAAAAATCAAAATACAGAGTCAACATTATCCTTATTTCCCAAACATAAGTTCATGCAGAACTCACTGGTTTTGGAGCTTCAAGTTTAGTTTGAAGGTCAACGTGGAAAAAAGTAAATAACAGGTGATGCAATGGTGTCCAGACGGCAGGCAGTGAAATTTTAATCTCATCATGGAAGCAAGCCACCCTGGCACCAACTGCAACTTGTGTGTGAGCACATTTCTGGAGAGATGAGCTGCGCTCCCTCGGATGCATTGCCTAGTTATATTAGTTGGACAAAATAAATAAGTAAGATGAAATCTAGAAACAGAATGCAAAATATCAATCAATACATTTACCTCTAAAGGCTGCCTACGAGCATCTGCATCATCCTTTCTTAGCTCCACTCGTATGAATAGATTCCTTTTCCGACTCAAACTCACAGTTAATGGATACACATAAAGACAATGAAAAAGCTGCAAGAATGGTTCGTTTCTCATTGTTGTGCGGAAGTCAAAAGCCTGAAACTGTCACATAAATTAACATAGTAACTTAGATTAAATGCATTCCACACAAACACCAATTAGCATGCTGACTCAGTTTTAAATAGCACCTATATCCAATCATCACGTTAAAAGGTGCATGTAGTTTGGAATGCAGCCTACTTGGCTTAGGTTCAGTTTAATTTTTAACCCAAAGTATAGGCAATTAAAAAATTGAAGACTAGAACTAAATTGCATTCACTTGACAGGGATCAGCAACACATTTGTTTTACTTCAATTGCCATAGCACATGGCAACATGATCATTAATGGACCCAAATAGTGCTCCAATGCCACTTGCATCAACTAATGAAAAATACGAGTGAGGGGAAAAGTGCAAAAGGGATCACTTGAACCCAAAAATCAGCACATGGATATGATCCAAAAGTGACTTTGAGGATGACCAAAAGCATGCTAAAAGAAATATAAAAAAAAAAAAAAAAACTAACAGCAGACCCTTCACTTGATAGATGAAATAAGAAATAAACCAAACGAACACTGGATATCAAAAGGAAATCTATCAAAGCAAAAAGTTGATCTCAACTATAAATGACAAAGAATAGCATTCCGTTTTTACTATCAATACAGCTTTTAAGACTTGAAGTTGTACACCTCTCACTATGATTAATGCATTCTCTGATCCTGCAGTTAATATAACTTTCCTAATCCAAAAAAGCAAATTGAGTCATAAACCATGCTTAGAGATTGGATGACAAATGGACAATTAAGATATAAAATGGAAAAGAAAAGGAAAAGAAAATGAATGACTAACAGAGCAACCATACTCAAAGGTAAGAAGGATGATCCACCAATATCTTCCTACCAGCTGTGCAAAGACGTAATTGCTACTTGGCATGTCATAGGTAAACCCAAAGACAAAAATCAGAGTAAGGGGTTCTTCTTACATCATCCGCACAGAAATCCAGATTTCCCTGAGTGCTAGATCCATTTCCAGAAACATCCTTCCCATCAATCGCAATCGACTTGGAGTTTCTACTCTGAGGTCCATCCAGACCATTGCCAGGACGCTTTGGAAAATCAGCAATAGGATCCCCTGGATCCAGAGAATCATTTGTCACACTGCCACTTTCTGATACATTTTCCAGCTCAGTATGAACAGTCTGGTGCTTCTCAATTTCCAATTTCAGAACACCTTTTACAGGTTTATGAACCTTTCGTTTAGGATCCTGTTATATCAGAATAAAATGCAAAAGTAAAACAGAATATTAGAAGAAAACATTATGTAAATAGCAGATACAGAATAAAGCCAAATGAAGACAAAATAGCAGATAGAGAATAACATTAATATCATCAAGCAAACAAAAATCTAGACAGAATACAAGGATCGATCGACTAATGAACAGGTTATTGATGATAAGAACATGATGGTAGATATAATCACCATACAATTAATAGTTCACACTCGAAAATGGCCCTCAAATTGAAGTGTACACAAAATTGCCTTTGGCAAATTAGAGAAACATCCCACTTGATTGGCTAGCAGTATATAGCTGTTCTATGCTTTATGGCCTAAAAACAGCTAAAAGCATGTAAATCAACTTTAGTTTGAAGGCTCGGCTTAAAAGGTCTTTAGAATACTGACAGCAAGGTAGCTTGCGTCATCCATTCATGCATGGACAGGCCAGGAGGTCTCATGGGACATTCTAATTTCCCCAAACTTCAGTTAGGCTCCATTTCTTTTACGAAAATTAACTTGTTGGAGGAAAATCTTAGGTGGAATATAGTCTTCCCAAAAGAAGTAATATTGTTAGGATAACACAGTAGAATTATTTTCTGTTATTTGCACCTGACGATAACTTTCCAAAGTAACCAAGACCTCAACAGTTCTGCTCAATCTTCATAGATTAAAATTTTCATCAATTTAAGGATCTCCAAGTCAAATGAATTGCAAAAGAAAAGTCAATATCATGCTACCTATTTCACTTTGTGCTACCAATACAAGAACTTGACAAACCCAATTCAATTTGGTCAATATCAATAGCAGAACAAGTGTTTAGGAATTAGATGGGTTGTAGCAGCAAAAAAGAAGGAAAAAAGAGTGAATAGTGACTACAGCAAATCTTTGAGTGAAGGAAATTTGACTCCACCAAATCTGGGTTTTGGGGAGAATGGAAGAGGCAGGGATGGTTGAGGGAGTAGCAGAAAGCTGATGTAGTGAAAGTGGGTTCCCTGTGATCAGTGAGGGAGAGGTGGAGATGATTGAGGGAGATAAACAGTGCGGTTGCAATTTTGATGGCTCAATCTGAATGGATTCATGGTAGAAAGAGGGAAAAACTGGAAAACGTCTCCCTGTTTAGAAAAGAGGAAGACAATTTCCAAATTTCGGCCTTCTTTACTATTAAAAACTGAAAACTTATTAACACCAAAAACTCAGCAAGGGAACTTCAGAAGAACATTGATTATATATGGAAGTTTATCAACAGAGACGGCCAAAGTTAGTTACTACTAACTACATATCAAGGAAAGTTTAGCAAATTTATACTGATATATAAGGACTTTATAGAGCCGCAACAAACAATTAAAGTTATAGATGGGAGAGAAGCACAAAAACGTCAGGTCTTTCCATTAAAATTCTAGCCAAACTGTTCACTAACAAAAACAGGCCAAAAAAAAAAAGGCCAGAAAGCAACTAAAAAAAATACCTGAAGTGACTCCTCGGTATAGCTTTCTTTCACTTTATTTAGATTAGATATTTCAACAATAACAGAACTACCACTTGAGTAACCCAGCTTCCCATCTGATGTGATCTTTGCAATGGGCTCAAACACACCCTCATGAGAACTTGAACCAGACATGCTGGGAGCAAGAGGGCTACTAGGAGAAGCGGATCCACCAGAAGCTGCTGCTATGCTGTTATCAAATAATGGAACGAGGGCCCAGGAAAAAGACTCTCTGTATGGCATTATACGAGACCACACCTGCAGCTTCTGCCTCTCTCTCTCAGTCAAGCAAACCTGTTTAGACAGAGATAGGGAAAACAAATGCTATAAGAGTTTAATATAGGGTATGCTAAGTCAGGTCATTGTCAGCCCTCTTTTTAGTATATATAATGCATCTTTCTCTCATAATTTAAACCCTAGGCCGCCACATATTTTATAACAGTTTTCCTTCAAGGCAACCAACCAGATAGCCTTCTACTTGCCAATGTTTTTGCGCTGTGAGAAGTATCAACAAGCTGCCATTTACTGTAGCATAGAATGCGCCAAACAGTGACTAATCTAGTTGCAACATCTAAGCATAAAAGTCATTTATTTCCTCAGATCAAGCAGATCTTAGAAGCATGTACTAATATCAAATAGGTTCTCTTTAGAGCAAGTGGGTATTTGGCCCAGACCTTTTAAATGGCTTCTAAAAGTCATTTATTTGGCTCATATAGGAAGCTCATGACAACATTAGACCACTACAAACTTAACAATAACTTGTAGCTTTACCTTAAAGGGCTACATATGATCAAACTTAAACTTTAATGAAACTTTTCTTGTCCCCATTTGAAGGCATCTTTTACAAAACTATTACCAAACAGCTTTCTACATCCTATAATGCTTCAAAGTTCTACCTCAAGTTTGCCAAACACGATTTCCACTTTCATCTATAGCACTTCTGGAATAGTTATACAACAGTTTTTCAAAACCTCCAACCAAGCCAAACATACTCTAACATTGATTTGGATGACAGCTGATCCCTCTAGCTCAAAATTAATATCACGCATGGCACCAACAACCTAGATATACTCATATACAACATGAAAAGGCACTGATTTTCTACAGGTCAACAGGATTTACTCCAAAATGAGGAATTAATGAGGAGGATCACAAGCAATCCCACTAATAGATAATAAACAAGGAAATAAAATATTGAATTCCTGCATGTTAAATGAGAGGTTGAAAAAAAAAAGTGACATGTCCACGCAAATACCGGTTCTTTACGTGAATAAACCGAAGGGGTTACGCCGCCTTCTTCTGTTGCAGCCTTCTCTAATTGGATTAGCAAACAGATTGATGCTGATGGAGCATCTCACTGTTACACAATATTTCAATATTCTTAACCGACATTGGCAACAATTGGATATGTTAGAAGAAAACAAGTGGAAGTGTCCGGATGATGCAGTGTACTACAAAAAGATTGTCGAAGAAGCACGTTTATACAAGTTCTTAATTGGATTAAATAAGAACTTGGATGATGTTCGTAGAAGAATACTTTCAAAGAAACTACCACCAAGCCTTAGAGAAGCCTTTGCTGATGTGAGACGCGAAGAAAGCAGAAAGAAATTGATGATGGGTTCTCAAACCACTACACCAGCCATGGATTTATCGGTTCTTGCTGCTCGGGGACCACAAGTCCATATTAGTGGTAACCAGCAGAAGAAAGAGCGTCCCAAATGTGATCATTGTGGGAAGATTGGCCACACTCGTGATGTCTGCTGGGACATTCACAGTAGACCTAAAGGTGGGAAAGCACAAAAGAATCGAGTGAGTAGAGGCAAAACAGCCACATCAGAAGTGAAATCTGGATCCACAGAACCTGCCCTCTTTAGCAAAGAGCAAATAGACTTGCTCCAAAAACTGATTGGCCAAAATCAGCCCTGATCTTCAGAACCAGTGGCTAGAACAGCATCACTTGCACATAAAGGTAATTCCTTTACTGCCTTTAATACAAAACGTGAAGGCTTAGATCCATGGGTTGTTGATTCCGGAGCCTCGGACCACATGACTGGTAATGCTACTTTATTCTCTACATTCACTCCTTGTCTCGAAAATTGGACTGTCAAAATTGCAAATGGATCAGTATCTAAAGTAATTGGAACTAGCTCAGTGGTGCTTTCTGATATACTCACATTTGAATCAGTTTTATTGGTTCCTAAACTTGATTGCAATTTGTTGTCAATTAGCAAACTTACTCAAGATTTGAAATGTATGGCTACATTTGACAAACATCTATGTACCTTTCAAGATTTGGGTTCCGGGAAGACGATTGGCAATGCTGAAGTGAGTTCGGTACTTTATCTCATCAAGCCTAGTCGTTCCTCTCAATGACAAGTTCAAAGTTCTGGTTGTGTCACTTTGTCGAGTCCTTTTTCTTTCAATGCTCAGTCTATCATTCAATCCAATAATGATAGTGAAATAATGCTATTGCACTATCGCCTAGGCCATCCCAATTTCAAGTACCTTGAAAAATTGTTTCCTTCATTATTTCAGAATATTAACTCAAATATTTTTCAGTGTGAAGTTTGTCAATACTCAAAGCATGTTCGAAATTCTTATCCATCTCAAGGATACAAAAAATCTCATCCATTCTCCTTGATTCACAATGATATTTAGGGTCCTTCCAGAATTAAAAATATCACTGGATCCAGGTGGTTTATTAGTTTTATTGATGACCACACCAGATTAACCTGGGTCTTCCTCATGAAAGAAAAATCAAAAGCAGCCCAAATTTGCAAAAATTTCAACTCTATGGTTCAAACACAATTCCAAACCAAAATTCATTTTATGCGGTCCGATAATGCAAGAGACTATTTAAAGATAAATCTAGGAGACTATCAATCAAACCAAGGCATAATCCATCAAAGTTCTTGTGTTGACACCCCTCAACAAATTGGTACTGCCGAAAGAAAAAACCGACACCTCCTAGAAGTCGCTCGTTCTCTTCTATTTTCCACAAATGTACCAAATAGTTTTTGGGGGGAAGTAGTCTTGACCGCAACATATCTTATCAATAAAATGCCATCTTGAGTCTTGAACTTTCAAACACCATGTGACCTGCTCCTTCAAGCCTATCCAAACACTCGAGTCATTTCCAAAATACCTCTTAAAGTATTTGGTTGTACTTCATTTGTTCATGAAAACCTTCAACACCGTGGGAAGTTGAACCCGAGAGCAACCAAATGCATTTTCTTGGGATATTCACCTCATAAAAAAGGATATAAGTGTTACTCTCCTTGCACGAAAAGGTTCTTCAATTCCATGGATGTCACCTTTTTTGAAAACCAACCTTATTATCCCAAATCTACCATTCAAGGGGAGAGCAAGAGTGAATACCAAATTTGGGAAAGTGTCATCCCTTCTATAACCCACTGTGAGAGTCCTCAAGTTCAAACCCTAGTATCCGAGAGCCTCCAACTTCAATATGGTTCTCCTTGTCAAACTCAAGTTCCTTCCGAAAACATATCTCGAGTCTCCCACAGAAAATGATTCCCCACCTATTCCTCCCGAAAATCAGTCATCTATGTTTGAAAGTGCTCAATTAGAAAATAACACTGAACTCTGTGTCTATTCGAGAAGAAGAAGAAGGAAAGATGAAGTAGGGGAACAACCTCATATTCAACAAAACCATGAAGCTAACCAGAATTCAATTTCTGACAAAGGTAACTCTGAACTAATTGATAATATTGATGAATTACAATTGCCGATTGCTCTAAGGAAAGGGGTGAGAAGTTGTACAAAGCATTCAATTGGGAATCATGTTTCCTACAGCAGGTTGTCACCCAAGTATCGTGCATTTGTTGCCAACCTTGATGGTTCCAAAGGACATAAATGAAGCATTGAAGTCTGATGATTGGAAAAAGGCTGTTTGGGAAGAAATCAGTGCATTAGAGAAAAATAGGACATGGGATATTACCGATCTTCCTCGAGGCAAGAAACCAGTTGGCTGTAAGTGGGTTTTCACAATAAAATTCAAGGAAGACGAAAGCATTGAGAGATAAAAAGCCCGGTTAGTTGCAAAAGGGTTCACTCAGTCTTATGGAATAGATTATCAGGAGACCTTTGCCCTAGTTGCCAAACTCAACACGGTAAGAGTACTTCTCTCTCTTGCTGTTAACCTTGATTGGCCACTATTTCAATTAGACGTTAAAAATGTCTTCTTGAATGGAAACTTAGAAGAAGTCTACATGACAATCCCTCTTGGTTTTGAGACTTCTACTACTAATGGCAAGGTATGCAAGCTAAAGAAATCATTATATGGTCTCAAACAATCACCCAGGGCTTGGTTTGATCGATTCACCAAGGTAGTTAATGATCAGAGATACTCACAATGCCAGGCCGATCACACTTTATTTGTGAAGCACTCTCTTGAAGGTAAATTAACTATCCTTATTGTCTATGTTGATGATATTATAGTTACGGGTGATGATTATGAAACCATACACAAACTAAAAAGCCTTCTTGCCAAAGAATTTGAGATTAAAGATCTTGAAAATCTGAAATATTTCCTTGGTATGGAAGTCTCTAGATCAAAGGAAGGCATTACTGTTTCACAAAGGAAATATGTGCTTGATTTATTGAAGGACATAGATATGATTGGGTGTAAACCATTTGACACACCAATGGATTCTTCTACAAAATTGGGAGCCAAACTTGATTGTGCACCTGTTGACAAGAAGAGGTATCAAAAACTTGTTGGAAAACTCATATATTTGTCACACAATCGTCCTGACATCGGATTTGTTGTGAGTGTAGTAAGTCAACATATGAATAATCCAAACGAAGAACACATGGAGGCTGTGTACCGAATCCTAAGATATCTAAAGTTTACTCCTGGTAGAGGCTTTGATAAGTCATTATTTATGCACTTAATTTATATTGATTTCCTATGGTTTTGTATGAATTTTATACTTAATCTATGGATAATTGATCAGTCTTGAATAATTGTAGGAATTCATGGAATTGATGGATAAAAGGATGATTTAGAAGGATTTTGGAACAAGGGAAATCATGAAGAAGAAATGAAGAAATGATGAATCAAGCCAAGTCAGTGCTGGGTGCAGCCTTAGGCGAGACTCTCGCCTAAGGTTCCCTTCACTGAGCAGTTTTTCTTCCAAAGGCAGAACCGGATACAGCTGTGAGACCCCGTATATGTATAGCTAGGTATATAGGAACATGGGAATGTAAATAAAATCATAAGTATGATGATACATTGTAATGTGAAGTATATGCAATGTAAGTTCATAAGATTATGTACGCGCTTGTAATAAGAATTGTGATTATACGTACAAGTTGCATTATGCATGAGTAGGAGGAAATAAACTTGAACACGAGAAGAATGTGATCGAAATGGAATGTGCGTAGTATGGTAAAATGGAAGGAAAGATTTACATAAGTGTATATTTCCATTCGAGTAATATCGTGTATATTTGGTTATACAAAGATTTCCCACAAGTTTTAAAATACATTAAGTGGGATGGGATGACATTTTTAAGTCTCAAGGAGCGATGAATGAGGAAAGGACTATGAAGGTAAATTGAGGAAGTCTTGAAGGGAGTTGTTGCAGAAAAACTGCAGGAAATCTGGGATTTGTGAAGGCCAGATCGATCTCATAGGATGAGAGATCGATCTGGGAGAGCCAGAATGCTCTTATGTGAGTAGTGGAAGGGAACAGATCGATCTCCATAGGAAGCAGATCGATCTCTTTAGCTCTCGGGTTGGAAGCAGATCGATCTCCCCTAAGACCAGATCGATCTCCTTAAGCTTCTGTTCGACAGCAGATCGATCTCTAGCCTCGACAGATCGATCTCCTGCCTTTAAAATGTCTTAGAAAAGAGGGATTTTAGAGGAACAGATCGATCTCCACCCAAGGAAGATCGATCTCATCAAGTCAAAACTATAAATGGGAGCAGTTGGATCATCAGATTTCGGGACAAACCATTTCCTTTCCACTTCAACACAAAAACCTAACTTTCTCACTCCTAAATCCAGCCATTTTCAGTGAGATTTAAGGAGAGTCTATTAGAGACAAAGTTGTTCACAACAAGAAGAAGAACAACATAGTCTAGAGGCATTTCCCCATTTGATGGATTGAAGAAATAACGGGCAATCCTAATTGGAGCAAGAGGAAATCCAATGAGGTAAGTTCTAATGCACAAATCCAAGTACATTGGTTTAGTTAATGATTATAAAGATATTTGGGTGTGCATATTGTGGATAGAACTACCTAGAATGGTATGAAATGAATATAACTTAAAAATAGTCAAGTGTGAGAAAGTGGAGAGTGGAAGTGTTTATGATGAATGAGATATCTTGAGTGGAGGAACATGTTGTGAGAATGATTTGGACATGTTGATATTGGGATAAAATTGTGAGATTTACCACAAAGGGTAAAATATGTATTTAAGGCATTGGATAAATGATTAGTTGAGCAAGAGTTAGAAATGTTAACTCGAGTGTTTGATGGATGAATTTCAGTTTCGGATGATACGCCGGAGCAAGTCAAGATGAGAACGCGAGAAGCATAAAGGCGGATAGTTGCACACAAGTAAAACGAGGTAAGGGACTGTGTGTTAGCTATAGAGATGTTCGTACGTATTTTACGGCAATTTCGTAGATATATTACTAGAACTAGTACGATATTATAATTCGATGAAATGATATGAAAGCATGAAAAGTACTAGGATGTATATATGTATTGAGAAATGGGATAGGGTAAGGAAATAGCATGTTATGCATGTTTTCAATGTTTTTCTCTATTATACATTAATCTTGATGATTGAGAAACGTTGATGATAGGTTGGCTAGTTTTACATGTTTTAGCATGAAGAGGCATGCTGTATGAATAAACATGTTTTGAATTTTAAAAAGAGAAAATAGCCATCTATTAGTTTTGAGATGTGATTTGGTGTTGAAGCGCTAGCTTACACCCGTTTTAATGCTTTGATGTACCGTGCGGGAGTTTTAACTCGCACGAGGGTTTTGAGAAAGTGCGGGAACTTTGCTCGCACCTGTTTTGTTGAGTTAAGGTAAACCTGGGAGTCTGGGACCCAAGGGGATACCAGCCGACGGCCATTTGAACGGGTTGGGCCTTAACGATAGATCGTACCGCGTTGGAGCTTTGCGTTGACTGTGTGTCACGCTGCTTGCTCGCCTGGTATATGAGACATGGTTTAGGATAAAAAGTCCATCGGAGTTGGAGTATGGACTTGGGTCCACGGTCGTACGTGGAATAGTGTAGTCACCCGTTGGTATACTATGTAACGTGCTGGGTGCACGTGAGTACGAGTATCGCGTAGATGACACACGACGTATCTTCACCGTGAGTATACGAGGAGATGAGGTGGATTGAGATGAGCCGGAGGGTAGGACTGACCCATCCCCCTTCAGGCGAAGTGATACCCTGTGCACACCTGATCAGTGAGGCCTGGGATCACTGACTATGGCCATAAGTCGTGGATATTTGATTGCCGAAAATTCCATGCCTGTCTCAGAGATTCGAGAAACAAAGACAATCTCAGAAAAGAAAGAGATTTGCGGAAAAAGAGTGATTTGAGAAACGAAAGAGATTTCGTGTTTTTGATAAATCTCTGATTTCACATTTGTGCCATGTGAGCACTATTTATGGGCATGTTTTAAATGGAAGTTTGACATTTGATTTACACGAAAATGCTATTGAGAAATATGTGTTTTAAATGCATTATTCGTATGATATTTCCATTTATAACGAAAACATGGTTTGGTTTATGCATGCATGGGCTATGTAGGTAGTACGATATCTACCTGCTAGCATACATTTCCTTACTGAGCTGTGGTTTGCTCATCCCACTATTTTTCCCCTCCAGGTACTGAGAAGTAAGAGAGCGGTGATCTCTAGGTCTTTTGTGTGAAACAGCTCCCACAATCCGCAAAGGTATAAGATTTGTATACACGTGTATTTTGTATCTAATAAATCGTATCGCACAGTTATATCTTGAAATTGTAAACAGTATTATGGGGATGATATGTAAGCACATGGTATTTATACAATTAATTTTGTGTATCTACACACACACCTGGGAGTGTGAATTAAAGCTTTAAATATTCCGCTGTAAATGAATGAAATTTTAGTAATTGCATCTTCTCACAGCCCAACCGTAGTAGAGAATGTATGAATAGAAGGGTTCATAAAAGCGGGGTATGACAACAGCCTTAGGCGAAACTCTCGCCTAAGGGTCTTCTTGACATGCGACTCCAATATGTTGGACAGAGACGGGTCAAGGCTTAGGCGAGACTCTCGCCTAAGCATCCAATACGACAATTTTCTCTCTCCTCCAAAGATTTGATTTTTTAGAAGACTTTTTATAGGATTATTATTTTAATTAAATGTAAGGACTTTAAGTCCAACTAGGAGTAGGACTCTTATCTCTATTTTTAGTTATAAATAGGCTCTTAAAGATCTAGGTTGGGGAGACTTGGATTATTAGATTTTCATACACAAATATTTTTATTGCTTTTACCCAATATTCTTGGGTTGCTAAACTCTCTTTCCAATCTAAGGATAATTAAGGATTTGGTTTATAAGTTGTGAGATCTAATTGTTCTTATCTATTTTCTTTCATCTTTTCTATTCTTATAATTTTTGCACTTCATTATTATTATTGTTTTGTGGTTGCTTCAAAAAGACCTATTGATTCATTCACAAGGTAATATACATCCAATTGAAATATCTGAATCCGTAATTGTTTGGCTTTTCAATAACAAGTGCTAAGTAACAAGATTAATTACACTTCTGGTTTTTAGTCTTTGTTATGTGATTATAAGATCTAATTTAAATAAACTTACATGTGTGTTTGTTGATTAGAATTGGTAGTTTCTTTAGTATTCAAAGCTATTGGTAAATTAAATCCTAAGATCGTATCTAGGGTTGTTTATTGGTAAGAGCAGCAATTAGAGAACGTTTCCTGATTGTCAAAGCAGTAAGAAGAGATAGGTTGTTAGGTCGTACCAACAACCATAACCAGTTTAGTTGGGATTAAGAAAAATTATCTTGCATCAATGATCAACTTACCGAACCAAATCTGAAAATTACTCCTTGGGTTGGATTTCTTAAATTATTGAATTCTTCTACTCAATTTTGTTTTCTTTCCATTAAGTTTTGTTATTTTTGATAATCAATCTTTCAAACCCCTTCTGTTTTATTTTTACTTGCAGAAAAGTAAATCGGAATTAATCAATCTCTCTTGGGACATGACCTTGCTCCCTATACTACTAATTAATTGTTTGAGCAAGTTATTTAATATTGTTGGTTTCGGCAACCATCAATTTTTGGTGCCGTTGCCGGGGAGATTAAACTTAATTTTGATTTATTTTGATGCTTCGTTCCTCTCGTACAGGTGAATTAATTCCATACGATCCTGACATCAGGAAGACTGAAAGAAGACTTAAGAAAGAAGCTATAAATCGCAAGCACGAAGAAAACTCTTCATCATCACCAGGATTGAATCTTGCATTAGACCTTACAAGTGACTCCGAATCCGAGCAAGAGATGGACAACAATCAAGAGAGAACTCTTAGACAACTCGCCGCTCCAGCTTTGGATCAGCAACCATTATGTATTCAATATCCTGCTTTACAAACAGAATTCGAACTGAAATCCGGACTGATCCACCTTCTTCCAAGGTTCCATGGGTTGGCAAAACGAAGATCCTCATAAACATCTCAAGGAATTTCATGTGGTTTGCTCCAGCATGAAGCCACAAGCTGTTACGGATGATCAAATCAAGCTTAGGGCTTTTTCGTTCTCACTTGCAGATAGAACTAAGGATTGGTTATTCTACCTTCCTCCAGGTTCGGTTACAACATGGACTGACATGGTAAGATGCTTTCTTGACAAATTTTTTCCAGCTTCTAGGGCCGCAAACATAAGAAGGGAGATATGTGGAATCAAGCAAAGAGATATAGAAAATCTTCATGAATATTGGGAAAGATTCAAACAACTTTATGCCAGTTGCCCACAACACGGGATTTCTGAACAACTACTCATCCAATACTTCTATGAAGGACTCTTGCCAATGGAAAGAAGAATGATGGATGTTGCTAGTGGAGGAGCAATAGTCAATAAAACCCCCCACCGAAGTTAGGAATTTAATTTTCACCATGGCTGCAAATTCTCAACAATTCGGGACTAGACAGGATGTGCCTAGAAGAGTGAATGAGGTAAGTACATCTTCAGTTGATAATCAAATTGCTAATCTAACCTCTATTGTGCAGCAACTTGCTTTAGGAGTGGGAAACATGCAACAAGCCAAGGTATGTGGAATTTGTGCTAGTGGACATCCAACCGATATGTGTCCTACGCTTCAAGAAGATTCACAAGAGCATGCTAATGCGGTTGGAGGATACCAAGGGCTATCCCAAAGAAAATATGATCCCTATTCCAATACTTACAATCCAGGATGGAGGGATCATCCAAACTTCAATTATGGACAAAGACCGCAATACCAAAACTACCAACCTAGACAACCTCCTCAACAAATGCAACAATCATCAAATTCAGGTACGTCTCTTGAAGAGATTGTTAAATCCCTTGCTGATAGTACTCAAAAATTTCAACAGGAAACAAGGTCAAACCTCAAGGAATTAAAAGATCAAGTGAACCAACTAACCGCATCAGTAAGCAAGCTAGAATCCCGAGGAAGATTGCCATCGCAAACCATAGTCAACCCTAAGCAAAACGCAAATGCAATCACTTTGAGAAGTGGAACCAAACTGAAAGAACCTCATATCCGAACCCATAGCACAAAAGGTGAAGAAACGGAAAAAGGAGTTGAACCATCTCAATCCGAAACGACCACTAAAGGGAACCCGAAGATACCAGAGATAATACCTCCTTTTCCTCCAAAGTCAAAATCCAAAAAAGAAGAGGAAGAGAAGGCAATTCTAGATACCTTCAGAAAAGTCGAGGTAAATATTCCCTTATTAGATGCTATCAAACAGATTCCAAAGTATGCCAAGTTTCTCAAGGAATTATACAACAATAAGAGGAAGCTTAAGGGAAATGAGTATGTGAACATGGGAGAGAATGTTTCTGCAATCCTCCAGAAAAAATTACCACCCAAATGCAAGGATCCAGGTATGTTCACTATCCCATGTAAAATAGGCAATTTAAAGATCGAAAAAACCATGTTAGATTTAGGAACCTCAATTAATGTCATGCCATTATCTATTTACAAGTCTATGACTACGGGCAAATTGAAAAATACTGGCGTGATAATTCAATTGGCTGATAGATCTAACGCTTATCCCGAAGGAGTATTAGAAGATGTTTTGGTGCAGGTTAATGATTTAATCTTCCCAGCAAATTTTTATGTCTTAAACATGGAGGAAGATGATACATCTTTAATTCTATTAGGCAGACCTTTCCTCAAAACCTCTAGAACAAAAATAGATGTTTACGATGGCACTCTTACTATGGAATTTGATGGAGAACTTATAAAATTCAATATATATAATGCCATGAAATACCCTAGAGATATGTCTTCTGTTTTTGTTTTAGATATTATTGATCCTTTAACTGACATGTATTTGAACATTTGTGAAGAGGATAAATTGAAGGTTGTTTTGAGTAGGCACCTCACGCTTGAGAATTCAAAGAGATTGGAGAAGAAGTTTGCGTGGGAACCGAAATTATTGGAAACGATCCAAGAGCTAGGATCACTGAGCACGATGAGATTTGATGTTTCTCACATTCAATTGCCATTATCTCATACAAAACTTCTTCCTTCTATTGTGCAGGCACCAGATTTAGAATTGAAAACTCTTCCAGAACACCTCAAATATGTTTTCTTAGGTGATAGGGAAACACTTCCGGTGATCATCTCCAATAAACTATCCAATTTGGAAGAAGAGAAGTTGCTAAGAGTGCTCAAGGAATACAAGGAAGCTATTGGATGGACAATAGCAGGCATCAAGGGAATAAACCCAACAACTTGCATGCACAAGATCCTTATGGAAGAGGAATGTAAGCCTACTAGGCAAACACAAAGAAGACTCAACCCACCAATGATGGAAGTAGTTAAAAAGGAGATTTTGAAACTACTTGATGCAGGTATGATCTATCCGATTTCGAATAGCAAATGGGTAAGTCCAGTCCAAGTGGTTCCAAAGAAAATGGGTATAACGGTTATTCAAAACCCGAATGGTGAGTTGGTAGCTACCCGAATTCAAAACGGGTGGCGGGTTTGCATAGATTATAGGAAGTTAAATGCATTTACAAGAAAAGACCACTTCCCTCTCCCTTTTATTGATCAAATGCTTGAAAGATTGGCAGGTAAAACTCATTATTGTTGTCTTGATGGATATTCAGGTTTTCATCAAATTCCGGTGGCACCCGAAGATCAAGAAAAGACTACCTTTACATATCCGTTTGGGACATTTGCTTACAAGCGCATGCCCTTTGGTCTATGCAATGCCCCAGCCACATTCCAGAGATGTATGGTTAGTATATTTTCTGATTATGTAGAAGATATAATAGAAGTGTTCATGGATGATTTTACTGTTCATGCGAATACCTTTGATGAATGCTTAGCTAACCTTACTAAAATCCTCAATAGATGCATAGAAAGTAACCTTATCTTAAATTATAAAAAATGCCATTTTATGGTTGATCAAGGTATTATTCTAGGGCATATAGTATCTTCTAAGGGGATAGAAGTGGATAAGTCAAAAATAGAAGTGATAAAATCTTTGCCTTACCCCGCATCTGTGCGGGAAGTTCGCTCTTTTCTTGGACATGCAGGATTTTATAGATAGTTTATTAAGAACTTCTCCAAGGTCACTCAACCCCTATGTCGACTACTACAAAAGGACGTAGCATTCGAATTAGATGAGACATGCAAGAAGGCATTTGACAAACTCAAAGACATGTTGACTACCACGCCGATCATCCAACCTCCAAATTGGGATCTACCGTTCGAAATCATGTGCGATGCAAGTAACTACGCAGTCGGAGCTGTACTTGGACAAAGAGAGGAGAGAGTTCCACATGTCATCTATTATGCCTCACGAACCCTTGATAGTGCACAAAGCAACTATTCCACAACGGAAAAAGAACTTCTAGCCATTGTTTTTGCTTTAAAAAAATTTTGTTCTTATTTACTAGGAGCTAAAGTGATTATTTATTCTGATCATGCAGCCCTCAAGTATTTACTCTGAAAGAAAGAAGCAAAACCAAGACTCATCAGGTGGATATTGTTGCTACAAGAGTTCAATATAGAAATCAAGGATAAGAAGGGAGCCGAAAACCTGGTGGCTGATCACCTTAGTAGACTCATCACAAGCGAAGAACCTTCACCTCTTAAAGATGAATTTTCAGATGAGTATCTTTTTTCTATTCAGGAAACAAGACCATGGTATGCTGATATTGCTAATTTTTTAGCTACAGGAATTTTGCATAATGAATTGTCTAGATCTCAAAAAGATAAGATAAAAAGAGATGCTAAGTATTATGCTTAGGATGAACCTTATTTGTGAAAATATTGTGCTGATCAAGTCATTAGAAGATGCGTGCCTGACCATGAAATCTCTTCTATCTTAAATTTTTGCCATTCATATGCATGTGGTGGACATTTCGGTCCAAAGAGAACAGCACGCAAGGTACTTGAATGTGGATTCTTTTGGTCAAAATTATTTCAAGATTCTTATATGTTTTGTAAAACTTGTGAGAAGTGCCAAAAAAAAGGAAGTCTAGGACATAGAGATCAATTACCTTTAACACCTATTCTAATCTGTGAAATTTTTGATGTATGGGGTATTGACTTTATGGGCCCTTTTCCTGTTTCTAATAACCATGTTTATATCTTGCTTGCTGTGGACTATGTTTCGAAATGGGTTGAAGCTAAGGCAACCCGAACTGACGATGCTAAAGCGGTTGTCAATTTTGTCAGATCTAACATCTTTTCTAGGTTCGGGACACCGAGAGCAATAATAAGCGATAGAGGAACCCATTTTTGCAACAAGGTGGTGGAAGCACTAATGAAGAAATATCATGTAACTCATAGAGTATCTACCGCCTATCACCCTCAAACAAATGGTCAAGCCGAAGTGTCAAACAAAGAAATCAAGTCCATCCTCGAAAAGACAGTGAACCCAAATAGAAAGGATTGGAGCACAAGACTTGAAGATGCACTATGGGCATATAGAACGGCTTACAAAACCCCCATAGGTATGTCTCCTTATCACATTGTTTACGGAAAATCATGTCATCTTCCCGTATAATTGGAGCACAAGGCCTATTGGGCAATCAAGCAGTGCAATATGAACTTGAATGAAGCCGGTGAAATGAGAAAACTTCAATTGCAAGAGCTGGAAGAGATCCGAAATGATGCATATGAAAATTCTAAGATTTACAAGGATAAGACAAAGGGCTTTCATGATCAAATGATCTCCAGGAAACAATTCTTTGATGGTCAGAAAGTTATTCTTTTTAATTCTAGGCTTAAGTTATTTCCTGAAAAATTACGCTCTAGATGGCTAGGGCCCTTTGTTGTTACTAACGTCTTTCCTCATGGTGCAGTTGAAATACAAAGTATGGATACGGGTAAGATTTTTAAGGTTAATGGTCATCTTTTGAAACCTTTTTATGAAGGGTTTCAAGTACATGAGGTTGATCTAATTGATTTAGAGTATCCTAAGTACGAATGAGAGGTAACAACATCTAGCCAAAGACGTTAACGAAAGGCGCTTGTTGGGAGGCAACCCAATTTTTATTATATTTTTTTGGTTTATAAAAAAAATAAAAAAAAAAATTATAGAACTGAGTAACACCTTAGGCGAGACTCTCGCCTAAGGTGTCCTAAAAAAAAAAAATTTTACAGATCTGAGTAACACCTTATGCGAGACTCTCGCCTAAGGTGTCATCCAAAACCAAAAAAAAAAAAAAAAAATTTTTACAGATCAAAGTAACACCTTAGGCGAGAGGTGTCCTCCAAAAAAAAAAAAATTTAAAGCCAAAAATTTTTTAGGATCCCGACACCCTCTCTCTTTCTCCTGCTTTACTCTTCATCCCTTCCCCCATTTTCCCATTTTCACCCAAAACTCAATTTCATACAAACCCTTTTACCAAAAACATAAATTCTCCATATTTCAAAACAAAAACACAAAACCCATTCCTCTTTTCATATTGTAAGATCTCTCATCATCTAAGGTAAGCATTTCATACCCTTTTTTTTCTCTCATCTACCATGAAAACGCAAAAAAAATAAAAATAAAAAAATAAAATGAAAACAAATATGATGAGTAATTATTCTTTTCATATTTTGCTTTTGATTTTGTATTTATGAATAATGCTTTAAATTTTCATTATTTTGGCTTGTTCATATGTTGGTATGATTTTAGAAAATTTTATAGTATGTACTTAGATGAAGATGAAAGGTAATGTGTGAATTAGGGTGAGAAATTGGATTAATTTATGCTAAGCAAGAGAGATTATTTATTGATCAATATGTTGCAGGAAATGAGTGAAAGCCAACCATCACCATCTCGTCAACAAAGGGCAAGAGTATCAAGGAAAAATGTGGTATTACCCAAGGCCAATCTACATGGTAACCTAGACTTCACTGCAAAAATTGAAAAGAAAAGGTATGAGAATTTATGTGGTAAAACAATTGTATCGGGTAAGCGATACGATGACCCAACCTTGGAAATCTTAGGGATTCGAGAAAAAATTCATACTTATATTGACAACATAGGTTGGAGACCATTCTTTGAAATTACTTGTCATGCTTATACCGAACTATGCAGGGAGTTTTACGCAACTTATAAATACACTCCTCCGGAGGAGTACAACCTTAATACTCCCAAAGTAGTGAAGTTTAAGATCATGGGCAAGAAATTTGAGTTATCTATAACTCAATTTAATATTGCTTTGGGGCTTATTACCAATGAATTTGCTGAAAGTGATGAATACCTTAGCAACCTTTGTGATTATGATCTTAATTTTGATGCCATGCAATTTTATAGAAATGAATTGACAGGGAAACCTGACAAGTATTATGACCCCAGTCACACCACTGATAGTGAATTTCGAGAACCTGCTCAACAATACATGCATAGGCTTTTAGCCTATACTTTTTCTGGTAGAGTAGCAAATGCGGCTCTTTTAACTAAGGCCGAAAGTTACTTTCTTTGGTGTATGTCAAAAGGTCTTAAGGTTAACTTAGGATATTGGTTGGATTCTCAATTTAACAGCGTAGGAGATTCCAAAAAACCTTTGATTCTTGGTTCTATGATTACTGCTTTAGCTATTCATGCAGGTTTGTTAGATCCAAATGATACGTTACTTTATGTAGCAAGACAGATGCAACCACTAGACATCCGATCATTAATTCACCAAAATCTTATAAGGCAGAATGACAATGGAACATTCAGTTTCCAAGGTCTAAGACCTTATAAGAAGAGGGCCAAAACAATACTTCCATCTGTTCATGAACAAGAAGATGACGATGTGGGACAGTCAAATCAAACCTCCGACTACTCACCGATCTACGGAACCAAGTTTCACAATTGGCTTTTGATCAACACCAAATGCTGCAAAACCAATTCCGAATGGAGCAAAATCAATTGGCATTTTATGCACATATGGGCTTCACCCCACCGTTCCCACCACCACCACCACCACAGTAAGTCACCATGGCTTCCGATGCTCAATAACCTCAGGGGAGTATTCCTTTTCCTTTGTCTTTTCAAATTTTTAAATATTGAGCATTTGTAACATTGGGGACAATATCCCATCTAAATGTTGGGGGGGGGGGGTGTTTAGGAAGTTGGTTTTATTTCCTATTTGTTTGATTTGATCAAATCTCTGCAAAACCTTATTCAAGATGATCTTAGTTCACTAGTGAGCATGTGTTCTTTCTTAATTGCCATCTATGAAATTTATGATCTTCTAATACTCATCCTCGAACTGAAATTATGATCTTCTTGTATGCGAAATTGTTTTGAATTTTCATCTTGATGCTTATGATTATTGAATTGAATGAACAAACGCATAGATTAGCACATTACACCCTTGTGAGATTTGAGCCTAATGAGCATTCATTACATCATGCTCTTTATTCCTTTATGTATGATTGAAATGAATAGTTAGTAATTCTAGAACTTGCCATGTTATACATGTCTTTATCAACCACTTTGATGAATATGATATGTTGATCAAAAATAAGAGCATTAGGACTAAACCCTTTTGGATTTAACCCCCTTTTATTGTTAACCTACCTTTTATTGGACCTTTAGTGAACCCCCTTGAGCTTTAAGCCTTTTCTTTATTCTTAAACCACATTGCAAGCCAATGAAATCCCTTTTCTTGTTTTTATCCAAACATATTTTGAACCTTGAATTGGAAATTTTTTGAACTTAGATATAGGAGACTTGAATTCATTGGGAAAAAGATTGTTTTGTATAACCCATGTTCATTAATGATTGATTCTTCCTAGATGAAAAGAGATATGAATATTATAAAAATAAAATAAAAAGAAAAATAAAAAGAAAAGAAGAAGAAAGGAAAATTCACAACAAAAAAAAAAAAAAAGGAAGAAAAGCAAGAAGAATGATTGAATTTCAAGTAAGTCTCCTATGTTTATGTTTGAATTATTCCGATTCCCGTAAACCGAAATAGCCTTGACATACCTTACCCAAGCCCCATTACACCCTTTTACGCTCTTGATTTATGTATCCTGTCCCATTGAAGGAGGAAGAGATGTGATTTAATGGCAAGCTTATGGTAAGAACTTTCTATGCATTGACTTGAGTGATCAAATGATAAACCGAAACACTTTGAGTGTAACTAGTGAAACCATTGTGAGGATGCTAAAATCTATGTGTTTTAAGTTTGATTTGAATATCATTATGTGTTATTGGTGAGAATTCACATGAACGTAATATTTTTATGCATGCTAAAATGTTTTGGGTGGGTTAAAGTTGAGCATAGATGAATGGAAGGTTATAAAGTTTGAACTAATGTTTGCTTGAGGACAAACAAGGTTTAAGTGTGGGGGTATATGATAAGTCATTATTTATGCACTTAATTTATATTGATTTCCTATGGTTTTGTATGAATTTTATACTTAATCTATGGATAATTGATCAGTCTTGAATAATTGTAGGAATTCATGGAATTGATGGATAAAAGGATGATTTAGAAGGATTTTGGAACAAGGGAAATCATGAAGAAGAAATGAAGAAATGATGAATCAAGCCAAGTCAGTGCTGAGTGCAACCTTAGGCGAGAGTCTCGCCTAAGGTTCCCTTCACTGAGCAGTTTTTCTTCCAAAGGCAGAACCGGATACAGCCTTAGGCGAGAGTCTTCTTGACATGCGACTTCAATATGTTGGACAGAGACGGGTCAAGGCTTAGGCGAGACTTTCGCCTAAGCATCCAATACGACAATTTTCTCTCTCCTCCAAAGATTTGATTTTTTAGAAGACTTTTTATAGGATTATTATTTTAATTAAATGTAAGGACTTTAAGTCCAACTAAGAGTAGGACTCTTATCTCTATTTTTAGTTATAAATAGGCTCTTAAAGATCTAGGTTGGGGAGACTTGGATTATTAGATTTTCATATACAAATATTTTTACTGCTTTTACCCAATATTCATGGGTTGCTAAACTCTCTTTCCAATCTAAGGATAATTAAGGATTTGGTTTATAAGTTGTGAGATCTAATTGTTCTTTTCTATTTTCTTTCATCTTTTCTATTCTTATAATTTCTGCACTTCATTATTATTATTGTTTTGTGGTTGCTTCAAAAAGGCCTATTGATTCATTCACAAGGTAATATACATCCAATTGAAATATCTGAATCCGTAATTGTTTGGCTGTTTCAATAACAAGTGGTAAGTAACAAAATTAATTACACTTCTGGTTTTTAGTCTTTGTTATGTGATTATAAGATCTAATTTAAATAAACCTACATGTGCGTTTGTTGATTAGAATTGGTAGTCTCTTTAGTATTCAAATCTATTGGTAAATTAAATCCTAAGATCGTATCTAGGGTTGTTTATTGGTAAGAGCAGCAATTAGAGAACGTTTCCTGATTGTCAAAGCAGTAAGAAGAGATAGGTTGTTAGGTCGTACCAACAACCATAACCAGTTTAGTTGGGATTAAGAAAAATTATCTTGCATCAATGATCAACTTACCGAACCAAATCTGAAAATTACTCCTTGGGTTGGATTTCTCAAATTATTGAATTCTTCTACTCAATTTTGTTTTCTTTCCATTAAGTTTTGTTATTTTAGATAATCAGTCTTTCAAACCCCGTTTGTTTTATTTTTAGTTGCAGAAAAGTAAATCGGAATTAATCAATCTCTCTTGGGACACGACCTTGCTCCCTATACTACTAATTAATTGTTTGAGCAAGTTATTTAATATTGTTGGTTTCGGCAACCATCAGGCTTATTCTTTAAACGGTCTCCTACTCGAAGTTTTGAGATTTTCAGTGATGCTGATTGGGCTAGATCTATTACTGATAGAAGATCCACATCCGGATATTGCACTTATGTGTGGGGAAATCTAGTCACGTGGCAAAGCAAAAAGCAGTCTGTTGTTTCAAAGAGTAGCGCAGAAGCTGAATTTCGAGCAATGGCTCATGGTATTTGTGAAGGCATGTGGTTGAAAAGATTACTAGAGGACTTGCACGTTCCTATGGAAAATCCTATAACTCTATTTTGTGATAATCAGTCCACGATTAGTATTGCAAAGAATCCGGTTCAGCATGATCGTACAAAGCAAGTGGAGATTGATCGTCACTTCATAAAAGAAAAAAATGATTTTGGGATTATCAGGGTAATCTACACACCAAAATATCATTAGATTGCTGATATTCTCACGAAGCCACTACCAAGGAATCTGTTCGAAGTGCTTAACTCCAAGCTCGGCATGATAAACATCTACAGCCTAGCTTGAGGGGAAGTGTAGATATATTAGGAAATAGTTTTATTCTTATCTCTTATTTTATGCAATTAGTTTTTATTATTTCATTTATTTTTTCCAAATTTTTAGGTTTCCTGATTTTTAGGAGATTTTTTAGTGGAATTAGTCAACCAGACCATTCCTATTTATTTCTGTAATTCTAAGTTAATCAATAAGAAAAGAAATTCTTATTCTCCTAAAATCCTTTAGTAATCAAGTACTAAGGACATTTGGACATTATGCCTCACCGCTTTCATATAAAGTGTTGGAAATATTAAGGAAATCTCGAAATTATTGGGATTTGATTAGGGTCAACTTTTTTATTTTTGGTAATTTCTTGGTTTTTCATTCTTACAGTTATTGTGCCTATTTTAGGATAGTTCTCCATTTATTTAATGTAAACCTTAATGGATGTGTAAAAATAAATAAATGAATTTTTTTTTTTGACAATTCATAGTTTAGCTAAAAAAATTGTTAGACCAATGATTGGTATTGCCCAATCCACATCCACAGCAGAATCCCCTACTGTTTCTAACCTTGTGATCAACCCTTTACCCTCTCTATCATCTTCACTATACATCCATTCTCTTAAAATAACCCAACACAAGCTAAATGAAACAAATTTCCGTGAGCAGTTTCGGTCTATTTTGTTAGTAATTACAATGTAATGCAAATTCTTTGGAAGGAACTTGACATGTTTTATGAAGCAGACTGGAAAGACATGGAAGATAACATGAAATTCAAATGGCACTTGGAAGATAAAATGACTCTCATGTTGGTTTGAACAAGGAATTAGATGAGGTTCGTGGCAGAATTTTGGGTAGGAGACCCCTATTGTCTATTGGAGAAGCCTTTGCCGAAGTTAGATGTGAGGGAAAAAGGCAGAGAGTCGCGCTTGGTGGAAAAAACGATCCACCTATTCTAGTAGCAAGAGACCGACCTAATGAAACAACAACCTTGATTTCAAAAACCTGTCAAAAACCTCCATTGGGGGTGATCAAAAGCAAAACTAACAAGGAGGGTGACCTTGGTGCAATCACTGCAACAAGACCAAACATACTCGTCAAATATGTTGGAAGATTTATGGAGAACTTTCAAATTGGAAGCCATGGGTGAAGAAAGGATTCCAAGCATCTATAGAGGCAAAGCCTGAGAGCACTTATGCCAATGATGAAGGGATTAGTGTCATCCCAAGTAAGGCACAACTTGAGCAACTTCACAAGTTGCTAAACCAAGCTTCAAACACTAATGCTCCAGTCTGCACCTTAGCTCATAAAGGTACTATTTTTCATGCCCAGAATAAATTGAAGCATCCCTGGATTTTTTATTTAGGGGCATCAGATCACGACAGGTAACCTATCACTATTCTACTCATATTATCTCTACCCTAGTAACTCCTAAGTCTCCTCTTCAAGGGGAGAACTTGAGTGAAGATGAATCTTGGGACTTAACCTCAGATCTTTCAAACTCACCATCATTAATCCCTCTACCTAACATCACCTCTATTGTTGATCCTATTATGCCACCCACTGAACATGAAAGGATTTTGGAAACAAGGGGAGCTAACTCTTGGCCACATCATTCGGAACTACTTGTCTATTCACGAAGAAAGCTTCCACAAGGAAATGAAAAACCTGAAACTTTGCCCTCCCAAGATTTAGAATTGAGGCCAAGCTCTAGTGCCGAGAACCTCAGTAACCTTCCTAGTCTGGTTCAAGTAGAATCCATAAACCAATTAAAACCTTCCAACAGCTCTCAAGAAGGGAACCTAGTCATGCACTCAACATCCTATCTCCAAGTTTGCCACCTTTGAAAAAATTGTCTTGTAGTTTTCGTGCCTTCACAGTCTCAGTGTCCAATACAGAAATTCCTAAGAACATTTGAGAAGCTCTTGCTAGCCCTAAGTGGAAAGAACATTCAAGAAGCTCTTGGTAGTCCTAAGTCGAAACTAGCAGGAAATCGATGCTTTAAAAAAAATGGGACTTGGGAAGTAACAAAACTACCAAATGGGAAGAAAACTGTTGGATGCAAATGGGTCTTTACAGTGAAGCATAGTGCCAATGGAAGTATAAGTTGATATAAGGCAAAACTTGTTGCCAAGGGGTTCACTCAATCCTATGGCATAGACTACCAGGAGGCATTTGCACCGGTTGCTAAACTTAACACTGTTAGAGTTTTGTCTGTAGCAGCTAATTTTGATTGGCCTCTACAATAACTAGATGTTAAAAATGCATTCTTGAACGGTGACCTGCATGAAGAAGTCTATATGGACCTTCCTCCAGGTTTTGCAAAAGGAGACCATAAGGGGTGCAGATTGAGGAAATCTCTTTATGGTCTAAAACAATCTCCACAAGAATGGTTGGACAAATTTACACCAGCGGTTAAAAGTTGCAGATATGCATATGCCCAAGCCCAATTCGATCATACTCTCTTCTCAAGCATTCTAGACGTGGTAAACTTGCTATTTTAATAGTATATATGGATGATATTATTATAACAGAAGATGATCATGTAGAACTTGATGCCTTGAGGAAATAGTTAGCTGGGGAACTTGAATTCAAAGATCTTAGAGCTTTTAGATATTTTTTGGGAATGGAGGTAGCAAGGAGCAAAGCTAGGATCTCTATTTCACCAAAAAAAAAGTCCTTGACCTTCTACAAGAAACCAAGATGATTGGGTGCAGATTGGCTGAAACACCAAGATTAACTGGGAATAGAAGAAGAAGAAGACATAGAGGTTGATCGAGAGAGATATCAATGCTTAGTGGGAAAGCTAATTTACCTATCACACACAAGACCAAACATTACCTTTGCAATAGGCCTGGTAAGTTAATGTATGCATTCTCCCAAGGAGAAACATCTTGAAGCGGTATTCAAAATCCTAAGGTACTTAAAAAGTACACTTGGGAAAGGTTTATTTTTTGGAAAAATAGATTGGTTGAGATCCATACTGATGCGGACTAGGCTGGCTCGGCTGTCGACAGAAGATCTATCTCGGGCTATTGTACCTTCGTTTGGGGTAATTTAGTGACCTAGAGAAGTAAAAAACAGCCCATAATTGCTTGCAGCAGTGTGAGGCAGAATATCATACTTTAGCTCACAGTATATGCAAAGCGATGCGGCTAAAATGATTGATGGATGAGTTGAAAGTTCCAGAAGTGATCTAATGAGGTTGTATTGTGACAACAAGGTTGCTGTGTGTATAGCTCATAACCCGTTTCACCACGATCGCACAAAACATGTGGAAGTTGATCGACACTTCATCAAGGAAAAAATTGACAATGGGATATTTGTATGACTACATTCCTACTAAACAGCAAGCTGCAGATTCTGACCAAAGGACTCCACAAGCCAAGCTTTGAGGAGTTAGTTAACAACCTGGGAATGATCAACATATACTTCCCAGCTTGAGGCGGAGTGTTGGAATCTGTGGAATAATAGGGTGGATTGAAACGGTTTGCGAAAGTTGACCATTTCAGATTTCTAGGAGTTTGTCTCTTATTCTGTTTCTAGGATTATTTCCTGTTTTATAGGATAGAGTTTAAGGTAAGACTGTTTACTGTTTATAGAAATAATATTTAGCTGTTTTCTTTTTTGTATATATATTGTACTGCTGGTTCTTGGAATAAGAAGAGTTTATTCATTCTCTCCAATTCTGATTTTAATTTCCTAGGTGGTAAGATATCGTGTAATGGGTTCCTTCGAAAAAATATAGTATCATTTAAAGAGCACAGTAAACAGACTGGAAAATGTAGCATTTAAAACTGTATGCAACCAAAAGGTTAAAAAATATAAATTACCTTCAGCAGTTCCATTTCTTCCTTAGTGGGGCAAAATTTAATCAGATTCTCCACCTGATCAATATCAAGAGCTGAAGAATCCAATGCTAGAACTGCGTTCTGAACATAAAGGGCACTATATAAGAACCACCAACTTTACAAGCGAAAGCAAAACAGAAAATTGAGGGTGATGTGAGACAACTTTGCAAGGCAAGAGAAAGAACCGACGACAGAAATTAGTCAAGCAATTGGGAGGAACAGAAATTTCAGTATCGAAACTTACTCATGGTTAAAAGGAAATGATAAACTACAAAGTGATACAAGCTGAACCACTGGAAAAAACAAATAGTTTATTTATGGTCTATCCAATATCCTGTATAGCCAACTCTCACTCATTTTCCTCGAACACAGATCCAGCAAGAGGATCCAACAAAACAAACAAAATCAAACTTTACCCTCAACTATGAAAGCATTCAACAAAGAATATTTCAAGCCCACCCAGGTTACCCAATCAAACAGTGGTAGTGAGTTCAGCGAAATATTGGTATTTCTTTATACCATCTTATATAATTTGAACAACATGCATTCATGTAGTAAGTCGAATATGCACAAATACCTACAAAGATATATAAATATGCTTTATGAATAACTGTCAATCTACAAATACAAATATTTACATTCTTACAAAAATAAATACAATCTCAAAGTAGAAATTAACATCAAATGTGACAATTAAACTTCTACTTAATATCAAAAATAGTTTTCGCTCCCCAACCCTCAAAGGCAAAAATATTAACCTTGCAACATTTCAGGACATCCATAACCTATCCCCAAAACGTTTCTCTAAAGAATCACACCACATATTAAAAGCTCTAAACCAATGCATTCAGCAGATAGAAATCCAATAACAAGATCATGACCTCTAGGGGGACAATAAGATGTTCGGGTATTAATAAAATATTAAAATTCTTGAGTGCTGCTAACTGAAAATTGAAATAGTTACAAGCGACTTGGCCAGCATACATTTATCAAATCTGACAGGCAAGAAACTCGAAGTTTGGCAGTGCTGTACTTACAACTGATAGAATCCAACAGGACATAACTAGTGATGCACAAATTAGATTGTCTTTCTTTGTTAAAGCTCTTGATGATCCTGTTAATAGATTACTTTTTAATAATTGGAACTTTGGGACTGGAAGCATTCCTTAGCTTCCTTTGATTGTAAGCAGTATATCAGTAGTGGGTGTTTTTCTTGCTTCTTTGGGTAATGGAAAAATTCAATTATCCAAAAAAAAAAATTGAAATAATAAATTGAGGCCCTGAGGAGTACTCAGTCAAATACATCACATTCCATAACAGACCACTTTTTCCAACTTTGACATCAAATCACACAATATGCTACATAAACAAAGATTCCAGTTTACAAAGGTTGCCAGCAAAACCTTTATCCACATAAGACACAATTTCAAATCTCTTATACCATCAGAAAGTAAGATAACATTAACACAAGTTGGAATAGCATACAAAAAAAAAGTATTGAAATAGAAGACATCAGACGGATATCTTAGAAACTAATACAACCTGAAATAGAAATTTTAAGAGAGAGGGAGGAGAGACTAGCATTCCAATATCACTTTCAATCAAAAACTAAAATAAAATTGAAGAAAAAGATTTAACACGCTTGTAAAATTTACCAGGCTAAGCAAAAGTAAACTTACAACAATATCTGGCAGAGGGAACTTTATTTTTGTGAGCATTATTTCACAATTATACGCTCTGTGCAAGTCAACCTGACAGATATAATACAAGCACCAGATACACAACATAAGTCAAAAGAAACCTAATGTTCTTGAAATTGCATATAAGAAAAATTATGATGAAAGCTTATCAGATCACCATATGTAGTACATGGTGAACCAGCAAATTAAATTAGCAGAACAAGATCTTCACAAACTTAAATGTTCCTGATGGAGTAGCAGTATTGTAGTTAAATTACAAGCGTTCAGACTCCTCTTACGATACCTAATTTGCAACAAAAGGACATTGTTTCTAATGTCAGAATAAAACAGCATTGTATTGCAATAGCAGCAAACATAATATCAGCAATAGCAGTAAATTGATGGCACCAAGCAACAATGGTACGCTACCACAGCTGAACTTAGTACCTCTCATGCGAATAGACCAATATGACTTTCATGCTGACCAAAAAATTAATAACAAAAAGGTAGTGAACGTAAAGATAAGCATGACAATGATGAAGCAACTAGAGCATCAACGATTACTAAAGCAACCCATCGTAATATTCGTATACTAAAAAGCTTGATGATTATTTGTCACATCATTTAACTAGATGAACCACCAAATTAAAAGATTGCTATTGAAAGTTTTCTAAAAGCTTAATCAATTTTGATATTCTGTAGATAGTTGATAAGGCAAGTACTAAAAAGAGATACAAACTTAAACTTTTTGGTATAAATCTGCAACCAAGTACAGAGTTGTCTGCTTCTGCTGATTTTGTACTCTAATAAGTAGTTATCAGGAAAAGAAATCCCACATCATGTTCTGCATTTTCTTCGACATTTTAATAAAGCCATTAGTATCCTCCTGACCATGTTTCTCCCTTCTATATTTGATGTTGTGTAAGAAAAATGAAGCCAGAGTAAACATATAGCCACCTGATTATAAATCCTTCAATGTCTACATATAAGTCGTGGAATTATAGCAGGGACACAATAGTTTCCCATTTTTCTTAATTAAAAGTTATAAGAGAGAAAGAATCTCACTAATTGCACTTTCTCAGGTTTGTTGATGTTAGAACCCCGTCGACCTCCAAATTTATTACTACTACTCCCATCTGAAACAGAGGCTGCTGAGAACAAACTTTCAAGTTCGGACATATCAATTTCAGGGGCCCTTCCAAAATATAGATCTACAGGGTTAAAAGGCCATCATCTCCCCATTTTAGAGGGAATAGTAATCCAAATAAAACCAAAGATAAAGAATAGAAGGGGAAACAGAAAAGAAAATAGATTGACAAAGGATTCACGCCTTTTTTTTTTTCTTTTTGTTTCTAGACCCCAATAACATAAGAAGATAGAAGGTAAAGAGATTTGTAACATGACCACAGGCTTTTTGAAATATATTCTAGTGAATGCCAAACAACATGGAACTAACTACTCATAAAAAGTTCTATCCATGCTCTAGCCCAGAACGAGCAAACTAACATCTCCGTATAAAAAACCTATGTAGAAGATGCACGCACCTTGACTGATTATCCTGCTTTTGAGAATCAGCCCATAAACTCCCTTGCATTGCTCGAGTGACTTTGACCCAATGTAAAGGCTTCAACAAAGTTTTCTTAGGGGTATTGGTCACACCAATGACTCGACCTCTTCCATGAACAGTCTGTCCCAAAGCTTTTCCCCTTCCAATAGATGGAGGTGGTGGTGGTGGCACATTAGACACCTTTCCGCCTGGTAGTCGTGGACCCAACATTGTATTGCAACCCTGTGATGGAGGGGGTGCAGTAGGAGGTTTTGGTGCAGGGGGTGGAGGTGGAGGCGGAGGAATAGGACCTAACCGTGCAGATCTTGTAGGAGGTGGAGGGGGCGCAGCAGGAGGTTTTGGTACAGCGGTTGGAGGTGGAGGTGGAGGAATAGGACCTGACTGAGAAGGTCCCATAGGAGGTGGAGGGGGCGCAATAGGAGGTCTTGGTGCAAGGGGTGGAGGAGAAGGTGGAGGAATAGGACCTGACCAAGCAGGTCCTATAGAAGATGGAGGTGGAGATGGCTGAGGGATATTAGTATTATGACGTTGAATAGGAGAAGCAGGACCACAATGAGAGGAAATGTTAGTAGATATTGCAATTAGAGGAGGAGGTGGAGGTGGAGGTGGAGGTGGTGGAAGTGGTGGTTGTTGGTGTGGCTCTTGGGTTTTAGATTTGCTACCCAAGAAAGGTGGGGGCAAGGGTGGGGGTAGGGGTGGTGATAGCAACCGAGAGGAAAGTGCAGGAGAGGGTGGGGCTAGGGATGGTGACATCTCTTTGGAAGTGCTGAAAGGGGGTTTGGGAGGAGGTGGGGGGGGAGGAGGTGGTGAGCCCCAGTTTGTAGCTGCAGGCAATGTTGAAAACATTCTGCCAGATAAACTATGAGGAGGAAGTAGTGGAGATGGTGGAGGACCTCTTTTAGAGGTTTCAAGCAAAGATTTAACGGAATTCCCATTGGAAAAACTAGGAAGAGGAGGTGGTGAAGGTGCAGGTGACAAAGGTTTAATAATATTGACAGATGAAGGTTGATGCGGTGTAGGAGCTGATGGTGGTGGAGGTGCACATCTTAAAGAAAGACTTCTCCCAGATAATAGAGGTGGAGGTGGAGGTGGAGGTGCTGCCAGTACAGAAGGTGTTGAAGGTGGCAGTGGAGAAGCTGAAAAAGACAGAGTTCCTGAACTTGAAACTACATGAACAGTTGCCACAGATGCATGATTTACATCATGTAAACCATCACTTTCTAAATTTAAAGGAACTGTATCAACAATATCTGGTGGTGGAGATCTTGCTGGATCAACCAAAGGCTTACTGATTACGTCAAATGCTTCATCTGAACTATCAGCAGTGCTAGATGCATTATTCTCTTCCTCAGAGTCAGCAGGAGATGCATATAAATTTCCTTTGTTCTGCAATCTGGACAATTCTTTTACATCACTCAAGACAGAAAGTTGCTTAAGTAGACACAAGGCAGCATCATCACTGTCATCAACCCACTCAACACCACTGAAAAGTTCTTGAACCCAAGAAAAAGATTCAATAGGTAATCCCCCTGTCTCTTCACCATTTAAAATTGTCATAGAAGCCTTAGGCGGAGAGGAACTTTCAAACTCTCCAAAAAGAACCTAAATTTAGAAGTTCATTGCATTAGATAAGAGATGGTAAATGGAGAAGAAACCATACAATCAAGAGTTCATGACTAAAGTCAATGATATTTAGGTTTTGACAAAAATAAGGAAGTCAGGGACTCAGAAACTGAATTGCTTAACATGGTTGTCCTTTGTTTTTCTTTCTCTTGATGTATCCAAACCTAATAAAGTCTCAAAAAGATATATACCTCAGCTCGGAATCCTTTTGGATACCGCTCCTTTGAGTCCCAAAGAATGTCCAAGTTCTCTGAGTTCAGCATCAATATGTTGGATCGAATAAATGCAGTGTTGAACATTACACGAAACATCATAACTTCCCTTTCGGGATCCAAGTCCAAATGGACACACTCTAATACAACATCACCTTGCACAAAACAGTGGATGTCAATTTTTATCACATCACAGTCTGCCTGCAACAAGAGGCAATTCATTTTTGACCAGTTAGCATTACAAATATAAATCAATACAAAAGGTGGGGAAAAAAAAACTTTACCTGACAAAAATGTCGAAGCATCTTCCTTTTCTTGGACATGGAGAAGAGCATCTGCGTGTAGAGGCCATCTCTGCTATGATGATTCCGACCAAATATACGGATGATTGGCCTGCATCCATTTTGGGCATCAAAGCTTGGAATGGCTCGAAGAATGATACAATCTAAAGAAAGAGCACGCTCGGGAGGAGGCCATTCAGGAGCTATATTCCTTCGTGCTACATACTGAAGGTAGCGAAGCTGAGAAGGGAAGGGATTTAAAGGTGAGAGGAGCTGCAGGAAACCTTTAGGAGCCTCTCGATGAACAATTTCAAGAGTCTTCCGCTCTCCATTGTGCAATTTTTTAAAAATTAAGAAAGTAGCTAACAAAAATGCCAAAAGTGGCCAACCCCCTCTTTCACAATGTAGAAGAATAACATTTTGATGATTCCCAAGTGAAAGCCAACTCTCACAAATACGAAGAAAATGCTGAATCAGAGACAATGGAAGTAGGGGACAACCCTCGTACTGTCGTGGATACTCCAGAACAGTAACATCATATTGACTTAACATTTCTGCAAAATGACTTGGTTTTTCACCCTCACGAAAATTTAAAGCGAGAAATGACGACTCGGGGAATTCTTCATGTAAATCATTTACAATTTCGTGCAGATACACTTGGTACATACCGTCAGGCAAGACTTCAGTGGAGAAGCACGAATCAAAAACTGCATTAAGTTAGATAGAATTAATTTAATAATCAGGAATAAATATGTACCACGAATAACCCAGATAAAATTAAATAATACAAGTTGAGGTTATAGAATTTGATCATGTACCATATACTCTTTCAACAAATTCAAGCAAGCCATCCGGGGGTCTTCTATAAAAACATCTACTGAGGAGGGTCATCTCTGCCCAATCAATTTCACGCAATGAGCTAAAACCCTGACAACAACAAACCCGCCAAATTACCACATGCTTGTGATTTTAAGCATAAAACGCAAAATAAGAAAGGTAACAAGAACTACTATGTAACTATCTAAAGGAAAACTAAACTTGAAGTTCCGATTACGAAAAGTCGAAAACTACGAACAGGAGAAAGAGCCATGCTCAAGACTTAGATTTGAAGCAAACCGAACCATATATTCCGAAGAACTAATAATACTCGTACAAAAATTGAGGGTCGTACACACAGACCGGGGATGATACATAAACCAGCAATTGATGAAATAATGACACCTGCTTAACTATATAATTGCCTAACCGTTCATTCACATCGCCGTTAACTTCCTTAACTTTTTCTTTTTCTTTAACCCGATTTCATCTCAAACGAAAAACAACACCAATTTCTTCAGATCCCATTAATTAAGACCCCATTAATTAAGACAGAAGAGACAAAGATACTTACTATTATTTTTGATCTGTGGTAGATTTCTTATCTTTTTTCCCCTCGAAGGCATGATTGGATTGTAACTCTGAGACTTTACAGCTCTGCTACTTGGATCTGCCGATGCTTGGAAAAATTGGAGAAGATAAAGCTTTAGATTAACACTTTGCCTCAGAAAACTATTTACTGTAGCCCATTCGATTCCTTGAAGAAGGAAGAAGAAGAAATAAATGAGGATTAAGTTCGGTGATTTTTTAACAGACGCCTAGCCAGTCCGAGTCGAATATTTCTGGTTGCAGAGTGATTTTGAATTTTGAGGAGCCAAATTATTTTTTTTTTGAGCTATTAAAATAAATTGGGATTTTTAACAGAACAGAAGAAATTGAAATTTTTACATGTATAAGGCCCGTTTGAAACCAAACGGGCCCAGTATGATGAGATTGGGGCATTTTCTGCCCGAATTAATCCATTTGATCAGTCCATTACAGTTCACTGGACTCTAATAACAGTGGATCACTGTACAAATTACTCTCTCTCTCTTTATGAAATTTTTTATTTTTTTATTTTTATTATTTTGAGTGTTAAATATGTTGAGTATAAATACATTTATATATAAAAATATAAATTTATACATAAGTATTATTTCATATTTATTGAAATATAATTATTATATTGTTTATTACTTAAAATATTAATTTTTTTAATATAAAATAATATATCACTAATTTTAAAATTTAGTTTTTTCTACTCTTACTAAAGAATGAATATTTGTGTTTCAATTTCCCAAATTCAACTAATTAGAAATCAAATATAAAAACCTCAATTAGTCACATTGATAAATTAATAAACAAATATGAGATGTCGGATAAAATCAAATTAACAGTCTCATGTAATTGATCCGATGTTGTAACATTTACATCCACGATGTTAGATGACATTGGTGACAACAAAAATGCTGCCTACAAACAATCTTTAAAATTTGTAATTATTAAACATAGATCATATCACCCACAGTATTACGAGAACTGCTGCCATAAGGATACCAACATCTAGCTTTCTATGCTGTAAGTATGTTATGCAAAATTTGCATCACAAGTGACAAAACCTCAATTGCAAAACAGCTTCTACATTATATGAGGAAAAAAATCATATTGAAATTACTCATATTGTGAATTTGCCTAAGTATTTATGAATTTCACAAACCATATCAAGTTTAAGACCATGATTTAATAATTGATTATCTTTCTATTGGTCTTAATCTATTTAGAAAATGATTTAAATATTGCATTAAGTAATTTTCTCACGATATTTATTATATACACATTTAGAAATTTACTTGGTGAGTTTTAGACTCAATTTCATGTGTTTAAATTCTCGTCATATTTAAATGAAATTTAAAATGAATTATAAAGTTATTTTTCTATTTATTTTAGCCTAAAAACACATCTAAGAAAAACAATGATAGATCCCTCCTTTGGCAACATGGATCCCCTTCAACCAAAAGCTATTCTCCCTTTTGTAAATGCATAGGATCGATTCCCTAGGCCATATGATTGATTCTTCCTTTGTTTGAAACATGTTTGATATTTTTGGAAGCATGAGATAGATCCCCCACTTAAAAGGATTGATCCCCTTGGCTTGAAATGCCTCAATGGTTATATTTCACTCTCTTACAATGAGCATTTCTCAATTTTTTCATATCCAACAGTCATATTCACCAAAAATAGTATAAATAGAAGCTTAGAAGACATGGGGAATTGAGAGACTTCATTCTTCATCTTCTTCAAGCTTGAACAATAAATCAATAGCTTGAATTTCTTTATCTTTTATCATTCACACTTTCAAGTGATTCATTTGTATAGTATAATTGTTATGCAATTTCTTAGTGCTCCATCTTGTAGTAATTTTACCTTCCTAGAGGTTTCATCCTTGATTACTTAACTCTCAACCCAACCACATATTGTAAAAGGGGAGTGTTCTTTTGAGAGTAAATTTATAAATGAGTTGTGGGTAGATTAATGTTTTCTTCTTGAGCCTTTGAAAATGGAGAGGTTGTAAGGTTTTCTACTTGAGCCTGAAAAAAGTAGGTCTTGTAAGGTTCTTCATAGAATCCGAAAAAAAAAAAAGTAAGGTTGCTCTTGAACTTGCGAAAAAGAGTGTAACAAATTCAAAGAGTGAATTTGGGGAAAATCCTTAGGAGTATCTCAAAGTAGATGGCGTAAGCAAGGTTTGGCCAGACTTCTATAAATCACTTGTGTACAATTCTTTATCCTTATACTCTTTACTTTATAGTTATTGAATTGTGCTTATTGTATTAGTTTATTGGCATACGATAGAAAACTTAGAAATAGAAAAATGAAAGTTTGTTTTTAGGCAAAAACTGATTCACCTCCATCTTGGTTAGCTAATAGAGCCAACATTAATGTTTTAATCAGAGATAGTAGGAATTGATAACAGTTTGCTGAGGTCTTTTGCTGCTATTTCGTATTGGAAAATTTGTCGAGCCTCATTGATGGTGGATGACAATGAACTTGTTCCTCCTAGAGCGATTCAACACATTGGTATTTGAACTCTTTATTAAACTTCGATGAAACATAAACAAATCAAAAATAACTTCAAGGCATGTTGCTAGTGCCATTTTCCTTAAACTTATTTCGCTCCCACCAAATATGATATGCAATAGGGGTTTATTGAATAGCCATAAGATACAATGAAGCCATCGTTTGAAATCATATTATACTTATGAAATCAAACCACTAAACACCCTTAACAACTATAAAAATTTATTGTCTTAGCCATTATTTTCTACTAATAAATAATGTCTATGAGACTTTTTTCTACTTTGAGAATGAGAGAGAAGAGAGAATATCTGAACTTTTCAAATAGTTCAAGTGTATCAAGTATATCTCAAAGTGAATCTTTACATCTCTATTTATAATGATTCAATCCAAAAGTTGTGTTTTCACAACCAAATGTTGCGATCTTTCAATTGTGTTGTTTGATCTAACAAACACAATTATTTAATATAATAACAACTTTTGAAAAAACTATGGTTATGATTTTAACAATTCACAAGTGAAAGAATACGTCTTCAAAGAATATATAATTATTTAAAGAAGAAATTATTCATTGAATAATTGTATCTTAGTTTCTTATTCCAATGAGTAACCATAATTTTTAACGAATCATTCTTTTAATATTTTGAAAATTTCCAACAATCCCCCAGTATTTCCAAAATAGAGTAAATCTGATACTTAAGAAATTCTCATGCATAAATGATGGTGAACTAGGCCTTGAACCATCACCTTAGAGAAAAAGTAATATTATATTGAAGGATTATAACATAACAAGTTATATTATATTGTCTTAAATATCTTAACAATCCCAATGCAATTTATGTTGGGCTTCTTTATATATTTACTAACATTTATTAACCACAAAAGTAATATTTCACTGTATGTCATAGCATATATCAAGTACTTAATTACTTTTGCATTTACCATTGTGCAACTAATATATCTTTATCTCATAAAGTGTTGCATCTGTTACACATTTAAATAATAGATTTTTTTAAAAATCTTTCTAATACAGTGAAATTGGGAAATAACTTATCATTATTTAATTTCTCATTCCCAAAATTACATATGCATCACTTATGTCTTTTATAGCAAAATGCTAAATAATACCCTTTGGTACTTTTAATTTATTCTTGATCTGTACCAAAATTAAGATGTCATCTTCATTTAGTTATTTGATGATATCTCGTTGAACTTAATTTAGATGCAATCATAAGCTGAACTTATCTCATCATATTATGATGCTATTTGCTTAAGATTTTTTTTAAGTGCATTTAAGAACTTGACTAATTTACACACTTTTATTCTTGTCATGAAATCAATAACTTTTTAAGCTGTTTCATATACACCCTCTTGTTTAATTCACCTTTTTTAGAATTATGTGAATTTCACATTCTTTGATGAATTAAAATCATTTTTAAATTGATATGAATATAATAAATATTCTCTTTAGCTATTAATTCTTGCTACAGTATATATGTATGAAACAAATCATTCCATAATTGTGTAAATCTTTCCTTAGCAAAGCATTTGACTTTTTTAGCTATAATCCTATCAACTTTACAATCAAGTTCATGATTAAAATATATCTAATGAATAGCCTTTGCATGTATCATAAAATCATAACATTGCTTAAACAATTAACATTACAATCAAGTTCATGAACAAATCTTGCCTTCTATCAAAAGTAAAGTTATGTAAATCACATATAACACTATGCACTAATTCAAGTAATTTTAAAGCATTTCTATCTTTGGAATTAAATTCCTAAATAACAAAACATGCAATTTCATAAATAACAACCAGTACATGTTTAACCAAAATTCATTGGCTTAATAGCCAAATATACCCTCAACCTTTTACACAAAATGGATATAAACCCTCAATCTTTAATTTTATTGTAAAACTCCATAAACTTTTATTTTACTATAAAATAAGCCCTGAACCTTTCAAAACAATGCAATTAAGTAAAATAAACAAGAGATTAAGATTTTATAAGTCTTCAACATTTTTATTTTACTGTAAAAAATTGTAACTAGTTTGAACTTGCATTACTTTAAAACATTAGTGGTTTATATAGTAAAATTAAAGGTTGATGACTTATTTTCATTTTGTACAAAAATGTTGATGGTATATTTGGCTATTAAGCTAAATTCATTTTAAAACAAGAATTTCTTAATGCATACTTTTATAATTGCACGCTAACTGATCTGATTTAGTCATATCAAACATATCGTTTTATCAATAACATGCTTAAACAATTTATCTTAGTCAAAAGATCATTTAATTACAAAATAAATATCAACATGTCTTCACATACATAGTCATGTCCAAATATTTCAACTTTAGATAGAATAATTTAATCTTATCTTCAATATTAACTAGAAACCAAACTTATTTGTTAAGCAATCTATAAATTTTCAATTTAAAAAGCTTCACCTTTGGTTTCAATATTGAAAATTTTTCATATATATTGCATTTCCTGCGTTATCTTACTCGGACTATTTTTCGAAGAAATCCTAATTGTTACTAACTAGTCTTTATCCACCATATCTCACATATTCAAGTTGTTCAACATGAATATCATTGCAACTAATTTAATTTGTTCCTACGAGTGCATTTTCCCTCTTTAAAAAGAAGTAATAGTTGTTATTTAATTTTCATAATAAAAGCATGTACCTTTTATTTTCATAGGCTTGCTTTAAACTTTTCCTTTGTGCATTTTTTGGACTATCATTTTTTCCATACCACATTCTAACATTTTCTTATGTTACTTGTAATATCAATCACATAAGCTTTTCAATAGATTCTTTTCCATTTTATATAAAATGATTCTCTTGAAATTCTTTTAGTGATGATGGAAGAATATATAAATTATTGAGAATAAAAATAAATCCATATAAAATAATTTCACATAGTTGTTAATGCAAAATCTAAAATCTATAAATGAGAACTGAAAACTTAAGCAATCATGCATAAAATTCAAGAAGTTGATTACACTCATCTTGTAATTTCATTTTTCCATCTTAAAATTGCTTTATTAAATTGTTTTCATTTATGAAAATCGATAGTTATCTCTCTCAAGGAATCCATCTTCTAAATTGAAAATAAGCATAAACTTGTTGCAAATTTGTCGAGCTTCCCTGATGGTGGATGAATATGAACTCGTTCCTTCCACACATTTTTCTTTGAACTCCTTATTGAACTTTGATGAAACACGAACAAATGCATAGATGACTTCAAGGCGTGCTGTTAATTCCACTTTCCTTAGGCTTATTTTCCTCCCATTAATTACAGTATGCTAATCCTAAAACTGTAAAAACTTAAACCTTAAAAACATAAACCTAAAACCCTAAAACCATAAACATTAACATTAAAACCTAAAAACGTAAAACCAAAACCTTAAAACCCTAAACCTTAAAAGCCCACACCATAAACCTTGAAACCCTAAACCTAGAACCTTAATCCCTAAAAACTTAATCCACTTTCCTTATGCTTATTAACACCAAAAAACATAAACATAAACCCCAACACACTAAAACATAAACCTTTAAAACCATACCTTAAAACTCCAAAAACTTAAAACCTAAACCTTAAAACCTTAAAACCTTAAAAATTAAAATTATACAACTCAAATCCATAACCTTAAAATTTTGAAATCTTAAAGCCATAAAGCTCAAACCTTAAACCCAAAATCCCAGAACTCTCAAATCTTGAACCTTAACCCTAAAACACTAAAACCTAAACCTTAAACAATAAAACCTTAAACCTCTAAACGAAAAACCATAAAAACATAAGCCTTACACCTTAAACACTAAAACCCTAAAACGTAAAACCTAAAACCTGAAAAACCTTAAACCCGAATCATAAAACCTTACAACTTTAAAACACCAAACCCTAAAATTTGACACTTTTAAACCCTAAAAACCTTAAATCTTAACCGTAAACACTAAAACATAAACCCCAAAACCAAAAGACCTAAACCTTGAAATGCTTTAAACATTAACCCTAAACCTTAAAAGCCAACAACCCTACACCTTAAAACAATAAACCCTAAACTACAAACATTAAAACCCTAAACCCTAAACAATAAAACCATATAACTAAAAACCTTATACCCTAAAACCTTATAGCTTTAATTTTAAAACCCTAAAATCATAAACATTAAAACCATAAAACCCTAAACCTTAACCTTAAAACCTTAAACCTTAAACCAGAAACTTAAAACCCTAAACACTTAAACCTTAAGCCCAAAACCCTAAATCCCTAAAATTTTCAATCCATATACGGTAAAACATTAAACCCAAAAAGCTAAAATGTAACGCCCTATAAACATGGAATTTATGGCTAATTCAAAATTTTTCTTATAATTTAACCTCCTCATCAATGTGTATTCCTGCTCAGTGTCAGTTTACACCTTATCTTATCGTTATTAAACTTTCTCATATTCGGTATTACCTATTTCTCATTTACCCAAAATCCAGCAATATAACCCCTTATATATATCTCTATCCCCCTGCAAATTTCAAACTAACCTAATAATCCACAACCAGTTGATTTTACTTATATTTTATCCATAAAGAATCTAAGAAACTCCTAAACTTTAGCTTATAAATTAAACATACCACATAGTATCAAAATGACTCATTTTTTCCAATTTACATACATGTACAACTGTGATTACATCCCAAACGTTTACTTATATACAAGTGTGTGTGCTACATATGTTGTCTGGATACAAAATGAATCATACCTTAAGCGTGTATAAGAAATAGCTTGGGGGAGTCTCGTCCAGCAACCTATGTCGGGTACGTAATAAGCACTGAGCGCTTACTGTAAATAATCTGGGAGAAAGAAAACATGGGGTGAGATTCAACTAGCCTAGTAAGGAGTGCATTTCAAATAAGAATAATAATCAAATCATTTAGTAAAATAATGGTACTAAATCACATGTCAAATCACACAATAGAGATCATGCGAGTTCTCATACTCTTTGTCACAACAAATCATATATCATACTATGGAGACTAGGCATTTACTATTACTATCATTGGAGAAATCATCATTCCTTCCTCAAAAGAGGGCATTCTCCGAAGAGGGAATCAAGTACCGATGGCCATGGTAAGGTTGTAGACTGGATTATGGTCATACAACATCAAATCAATGCCACTCAGGCAGAATCACATATAAACATGAAAACCTCATGACAGACACATAGAAATATGCATGATATGGTTAAGGTCTAGCCCGATCCTAGGTCGTCTACTAGAATCCCCTTAGGTTTCTTTCTAAATCGACCCTCAGGTTTCCCTAACTCAGATGCTTTTGAGCCTTCAGTCTCAAAACGTACCATTATTATGTTGAAAATAGTTTTGCATTCATTTATAGAGATCACAAAAGTTTTGCCTCATAAATCTCATACATACATATATTTATCTGTAAAATCTCGAAATCATACAGCAAAGCTCAAAACATATAAAAACATGCACTCGGGGTAAGCAAACTCGGGCTATAATTCACTCTCGAGAGTTGTGTTTATTTTATAAAACATTTCCATGCTATAAAGGTTTTTTCATCGATAAAAAATAATAATACTAAAATCGGTTGCATCTCTTACCTAAATGAGGCTGAGGCAGCCCTGAATCGTCAGGTGCCGAGTTCACCTCATTTTGCATGCCAACATCTCGATCTGTCCAAAATAATTTCAAAACTATCAATTGATGCTCAATTCCATCGTTACTTCATATTTATATTCATTTGAAACTCAAACAGGGTCAATCAGACCCTTTTTCAGTCATTTTTTCTACTTTTTTTATTTTAGCGATAAAGTCTCGGTTTAAGCTATTTCATTAGTTTCTGTCATTCAAATTTCTAACTTATCAACCTAATAGCTTAAACATTTATTCCAAGCTCCACTTAACCCTGTACAACACACCAATTGTCCATGTCACGACTGTTAGCACTGAATTTTATATATGTTTAAGACCATTTTTACTTAGTTATTTGATTTGTTCTTTGCAATATTAGGTATGTTTTATGTGTTTAGTGCACTTGTGCAGGAAACAGAACAATTTGGAGAAGTTAAAGCTTTTGGATATGGTTTCGATGATTCCGTGAAGAATTGAAGTTACAGGATGCTGATCGTGACTTATGCTGCGGCAATAGAAGAAACTGGACAGTGCAGAGCAGATTTGAGAAATTAATACCATTGCCACAGCATAGCAGTCTGATTAGGGTAACACTATTTTGTCACGTGGCCTTTCGTATTTTAGTACTTAGAAACCTTATAAATAGTCTTTTTATCAGAATTACAGAGGAGGCTGCGGGAGAAGACTTCAAGATTAATTTAGCTCCATAGAAACTTCATCTTTTTCATCTTTTTCACCAATTTTATTCTTGGGATGTTAAATTGGATTTCTTAGATGTTTATTATGATGTCTAGGAACTAAACTCCTTTTTCCTAGAATCGATGTAACCAACTTTGGCATATTGCAATTACTTTGTGACGTTGTTTGGATGCTTTCAATTATGTTTATTTAATCTACTTGTTCTTAATGCTCTAGTTGATTGGCCACCAATTAGATGAACTAGTATAAGAATTCGGCACTCGGGAGAGGAGATTATTTATATGCATAAGGGTAGATTAACATAGGACATTGTTGAATCGAGAGGTTGACAATTCTTATGAGCCATAGAGAAACGGGTTACTATCGCTTAATGAACCCTATTATTTGATTCTGAATCGAGAGTTTAGGATTAGATAAATTGGGTATGACTGTTTAAAACTTGGGAGAGATAAACAAGAAATAGTTTTGGCTATAAACAATTTGAAATCAAAAGAACAATTGATCAAAGGAATTGTATGAACCCTAGTTAGGTGAAATCGGTTTCTAGGAATATTTTGCTACTGGTATTTTCATTCGTAATTATTGTGATTTGTTTTAATTAATTTGATCCGTAGTTAATAGTTAGAATAATAAATAGGATTTTAACCAACATTCATTAATTTTATAAATAAAGTTAAAGGTTGTTGATTACAGTGATTAGCGGTAGACACAGTTCCCTGTGGGACGATACTCATATTTACTCTATACTCGAAAACTGACCTGTGCACTTGCAATAGTGTTCCATTTGAGGACAACAAGTTTTTTAGCGCCGTTACCGGGGAACTGTTGTCTAGTTTCTCGTTGACGCTGTTCCCCAATAGCCTTTACTTTAATTTAGATTTTTTATTTTTATTTTTGTTTTAATTTATTATTTACAATTTTTTTAGGTGATTGGTAAAAACTCGCAGCAGATGAAATACAGATATAAAAGAAGAGTTAGATCCAGAGCTAGAGAGAACCATCAGACAAATTCAATAGAACAGATTTGAAGAGAAAGAATGAAATTTAATCATGGCATATGATAATCAGGAGCAGCGAGCTATACGCGATTATTTCACTCCAGTTGTGAATTAGAATTTCGCTGCTATAAGAGAGATTCCTGTGAATTGTAACAACTTTGAATTGAAGCCGACATTGATCAACATGATTATGCAAAACCAATTTAGAGGTTCGGCTTTGGAGGATCCTAATACACATTTGACAAGTTTTGTGCAGATTTGTAGCACCATTAAGATCAATGGAGCATCTGACGATGCTATTCGGCTAAGGTTATTTCCTTTTTCTCTTCGGGATAAAGCATTGAGTTGATATCAAAATCTACCAGCAGGAAGCATTCCGACATGGGCAGTGATGGCACAAAAATTCTTGGTAAAGTATTTTCCCACTAGGAAAGACTATGCAAATGAGATTAGAGATTGCCCAGTTCACACAATTAGACCAAGAGCCATTACATGAGGCATGAGAGAGATTTAAAGAGTTATTGCGTAGATGCCCTTAGCATGGATACGATGAAGGAAACCAGATACAGGTTTTCTGCAGAGGCATGACTCCGCAAACACGAGCTACTGTGGATGCCTCAGCAGGAGGTTCAGTATGGTCTAAGACACCTGATCAAGCTATGCAGTTAATTGAGGAGATGGCTATAAACAACAGCCAATGGCCAGGTGAAAGAGCTAATGTCAGAAGAGTAGCAGGTATGTATGAGTTAGATACGCAGACAACCATTCTCATAAGACTTGAGTAGATTTTAACACAAATTTTTTTAATGGGTATACAAGGGCAGCAAGCTATTATTCATCCTGACAATGCAAATCCTAACTTGATGGTGACAGATTTGGAGCAGGTGAATTATGTTAATAATCGTAACTTTAGTTTTCAGGGAAATTGGGTTCCAAACTATTACCAACCAGGATTCAGAAACCATAAGAATCTATCTTATGGTAATTCAAGAATGTTCTAAACCTACCAGCAGCAAGTAACAACAATACAGGATTCAATAACCAAGAGAATTTCCAAGGTTATGGTGGAGTTAGAAGGAACGAATTTGAGGAGTTCATGGTTGAAACTAGAACACGATTTAACAAAACTGATATGCGGTTAGACAATGTGGAAGCTAAAATGTTAGAGATGAATACCAGTCTTGGTGCGCAGATGAAGTCTGTTGAGACTACTTTGGGACAGTTAGCTGCAGCTGTCAGTTCTTTGAATGAAAGAGGTAAGTTCCCTAGTGATACATTGATAAATCCGAAAGAACACTGCAATGCTATATCTTTGAGAAGTGAAAACACCTATGAGCCACCAAAGGTAGAAGAGAAAGAAGAAACTGCGCCAATCACTGAGGTGCAGAAGAAGCAAGCCGAACCTATTGTGTCAAATGATGCAGAATCAGAAACAGTTAAACAGGGAGTTGATTCTAAACCTTTTAGTAATTTTTTTCCTGATAATCCTCCTTTGATAAAACCATCTATTCCTTATCCTCAAGCTTTATATAAAAGGAAGATTGAATCTGAGTTTAAGAAATTTTTAGATATATTTAAGAAATTACATATTAACATTCCGTTTGTTGATGCCTTGTAGCAGATGCTGCATTATGCAAAATTCATGAAAGAGGTGTTGTCACAGAAACGGAGACTTAACTTGACAGAGGAATGTAGTGCGATTTTGTAGCAGAAGTTACCGTAAAAATTGAAAGACCCTGGAAGCTTTACTATTCCATACGAGATTGGAGGATCGAAATGGGTAAAGCATTGTGTGATTTAGGTGCTAGCATAAATTTAATGCCTTTATCTATTTTCAGGAGCCTAGGTCTTGGAGATGTGAACCCGACCATCGTAACACTCCAACTAGCGGATAGATCAATTACTTATCCCAAAGGTATAGTAGAAGATGTACTTGTTAAAGTTGATAAGCTAATTTTTCCTGCCGATTTTGTAGTCTTAGATTGTGAAGAGGATAGAGAAATTTCGCTTATACTTGGGAGACCATTCCTTGCCACTGGGAGAGCATTAATTAATGTTTAGAAAGGGCAATTAACCTTAAGGATGAATGATGAATCAGTTATGTTCAACATCTATAAGGCGATGAAATTCGTTGATGAGCCAGAGACTTGTAAAATGATTGAAGTGGTGCAGTGTTGTGTTGTAAGACCCGATATTTTTAACGTAAGAGCAAAAGGGAATAAATGAAATTTTCGAGTGCATTTAAAAATGCAAAAGGATTGAAATGGAATTCTCGAATATGTGCAAGGGCAAAACGGTCAAAAGATCAAAATTCGGTATTAATCGGGACAAGAAAATTTAATTAAAAATATGGGTTTGAGAAATCTTGATCAATAACGAAGAAATAATTAAATTTCGAGTTAAATTGATCAAGATATGAATTTATTGGAATAAATCGAAATTTTTGTATCGAAAAAATAATCCCGAAAATAATCAAAAATTTTATCAAAAAGGTAAAATCGGACTGATAAATTTATTTATGGATTAAATTAATAAAATATAATTTTTTAAGATATTTGTGAATTTTAATATTATTTTATTGAATAAAATGATATTAAAAATAAATTATAAAAAAATAAATAAAATGTAAAAAAAAAAAAGAATGAAAATCGTGAAACACGATTTTTTGGGAAAGGAAGCCGAGCGCGACCTTTACCTTCACCGACGGATGGAAAACCACCGGCGACCGTGAGCCCAGGCGAGAGGCAACCCAGCTGAGGCCATTGCCGGCGTTGGTAGGCGGAAGAGAGGCGACGAACGGCAAGAGAAAACAAAATCGAGGAATCTGAGAGGGAGAAGGGCGATTCCCGGCGATCGGCGCCGATTCGAGGCTGGCCACCACCAGCCGAGCATCCCCCAGGCGCAGGCGGTTCGATTTGTGGAAGTACCGACGGGTCAGATGGCGGCCAGCGCCGAAAACGGAGGAGGAAAGAAACGGTACCTCCGGCGGAGGAGAGAAGAGCTGAACCGACCACTTTTTGACGGCCTTGAACGAAACCGACCCCAGATCCGAGATGCGGACGACCCAGCGGAGCCACTGGCAGTGAAAATCGATGAAGAACCGGTCGGCAAGGCACTGAACCGACAGAACTGGACAGAACCAGCGGTCTGAACCAGGTTGAACCGGATCGAACTGGTTCAGCCAAAAAGAAGAGGAAAAAAGGAAGAAAAAGAGAAAAAGAAAAAAGAGAAAAAATTGGAGAAAATTCCAATAATGTAATCGAGTTTCGGGTAAGTCGGTAAGCGGTCGAATTGATCGATTTAATTTTTGAAATATTTAATTTGATAAATAATCGACTGAAAGTTTACCCGAAAATATATTTAATTGTGTAGCTCGACAATTGGCATCAACCGAGAGTTCAAGACAGCCTCGATTTGTGTACGACCATGGAATAACGGGTAAGTAACCCTTATTTACGACAATTTTATATCGTTATGCGTGATTGATATTTAACACATAAATTACGGATTTAATTTCCGCATTAATGAATTAAATTCTGGAAATTGGATCAATTGTCGTAAATATTAATTTGAGATATTCGAGAATTTAGAACGAGGCTAAATAAACACTGATGGTCCCAATGAGCTCAATAGGCCTCGATAATGTGAATAGTAAGTGGAAAAATGGGCTTAAGGCCGATTAAGACCCATTAAGGTGCAATTGAGCCCAATATGGGTAAATGTGCCCAATGATTTAAATTAAGCCCAAAAAATTATGAAATACAAATAAATTGTATTGTAATTGACCTGATGAATGTGTATCCGCTGTTCTGGAGATTGGATTGGGAGGAAATCGGACTGCGTGGCAAGTCATCAGTGAAAAGGTCAGACTGTACAGAAAAAATGAGGTAAGGGAATTGTGTGAGTAGCTAGAGGTAGCTACGCGTATTTTAATATCTTTTCTGTACACTGAATATGTATGTATACCTTGATTATGCATAATGACCCTAAAAGTGGTTTAAATTATTTTAAGGATCGAAATATGTGAAAAGACTATTTTACCCTTATTAAGGGAAGTTCACCTAAGGATGGTGAAAGCATGATATGCATGAAATGCATGATTTAAGGATTTTTATGATTAAGGAATTTTCTTGGTTTTAATCAAGTAAATCGATAGATTTGATCAATAATTGCATGAGTTTCCCAAAATAACACTACGTAGGTGTTATTAATATTTAAATGAAATTATTTGGAAAATGGGCCAACTATCAAGTTTATATGGAAACAGATAGTGCCGACATGTAGTTCGCACTATATCTGCGTTTGTGAATGTGCATAAATGTGCTTGAGCGCTTGCTCGCACCGATTTGTGTGATATCATGTGCATGAAATGTGCTAGAGCATGGTGCTCGCACTGATTTTTATTATTGTGAAATGAGAGCTGCTGGAGCCTAGCTCGCACTCTGTTTTGACATGTTTTGATTTGTTTTAACGTGATATGCATAAAAAGATGCTGGAGCGATTGCTCGCACTAGTTTTAATGATTTAACATGCATGAGAGATGCTGGAGCTTAGCTCGCATCCTATTTTGATTTGATATTGCATAAAGCCGTGCTGGAGTGTAACTTGCACGAGATTTAATTTGATTATGCATAAAGCTGTGCTGGAGTGTAACTCGCACGAGATTTGATTTACTTGAGCATTCATTTGTGCTGGAGCGTTGCTCGCACAAAGTTTTATATGGTTTTATAATTCATTTTAAAGCCGTACAGGAGTTTTTCTTGTACGAGGTTTTCACTGAGTTTTTATACATATCCGTACTAGAGCATTGCTCGTACGTGGATTTTACTTGAAATTATAATCAGTTTAAGTCATACTGGAGCGTTGCTCGTACGCAGATTTTACTGATTTTTATGAAATCATGCTAGAGCTTCGCTCGCACGAGGTTTTTTGATATCATGAATATGCATGGAGCCGTGCTAGAGCTTCGCTCGCACAAGGATTTATATTACATGCATATAGCCGTGTTGGAGCCTCCTGTAGACTGTGTGTCATAGTGAGATGATATGCTCACACGTGCATACTAAGACAGAGATGATATGGGCGGATAAAACCTATTACAGGCACCCCTGATTGAGCTTGGGTCCACGGAGTACGTTGTACCGTGTATGTCACGCGGAGTACGCTGTACCGTGGGGATTGTTGGAGTGGAGTGGCATTAGCCACGAGGCAGCAAGCCTTGCCCTCGCAATCCTGGTGTTATGCTGTTCTGACGGGTAGGACGACCCACCTCCCGTTTCAGGTGTGATACCCCGCACACTAGGTACCGTGTTGCCAGGGATCACTAGGATATGGCCATAGTCCTCGATGTTACTGATAATTACCTAATTGTCTCACATGATATAACTTGTGGTCTGTTAGACCAGGGTAGACCCGAAGGAGGGGTCAGACCCCCGATTTGACGATTTTATGATTTCATATTTTATGATATGTGACCCTGAAAGAAGGGTAGTTTTATAACTGAAGTTTTACAATGAATTGTTTTATGAGATTATTGACCCAGAAGGGTTAGTTTATACTGTAGTTTTAATGAATTGATTTAAATGCAGCAACATGATGATATTTTTCATGCTTTTATTCAAATTCATCATTTGTCTTACATGACATGAAAGAATGCATGATCTTGTTTTAATTCATGCTAAGTATGATTTAATGATGTCACATAAAATGCTTTGAATGCATGAATTACATGATTTATATATGCACAAACAGTTTTGGATAAACTATGGCATTGAATATGCATGACTTTGTGCGTGAAATTTTAAATGAAAAAAATGGATTTAAGGGCATGGCATTATGAGCATGTAGATAGTGGAGCTATCTACTTACTTGCATAATTGCCTTACTGAGCGTGTGGTTTGCTCACCCCCTTATTTTCCCATCTTTTCAGAGAACTTGTAATAGTTATTGAGCGGCTGAGGACTTGCATGCTTGGTATCCGCTGCTTCTCATTGAGAGACAGGTATACACATTTGTTTAGTTTTGTATCTAAATATGTAATGCACAGTACTGTAAACGGAAATGATGTCGGGGATGTAGAGTTATAAATACCATTGGGTATGTATTTATTTAAAGTCAAAGAATAGTAAACTCTGATATATGAATGTGAATATGGAAATGGAATGGTAAATAGTGAGAGGTGACTAACACCGAATCATAGCCCAACTATGTTGTAGGATGGTCACGATGAGAGAAAGGTAAGATTTAAATAACAAATGAAAAAGCGAAAAATTTACTCTGATTTTTAGGTAATTTAGGTCATGACATGTGTATGGGAAGTTGGAATAAAGGAAGCACCAACCGATCCTATGGCTCAGTGTCTAGTAAATTCAGTTTCTAATTTAGATGATGAATTATTAACTAATGAAATTAAAAGTTGTGTTGTTACTTTGGAAGCTAACCAATTAGAAAGTGCGACTGCAACAACTAAGGAAAAGATTGACAAGTCGCAAGTAAGTGAGAAACAAGAAGGCAAAATCGAATTGAAAGAATTACCAAGCCATTTGAGGTATGCTTTCTTAGGTGATGATAGCACTTTTCCTTAGATTATTTCATCATCCTTATCTGCTGCAGAGGAAGACAAGTTACTTAGAATTTTAGGAGAGCACAAATTGACAATTGGATGGTCCATTGCTGACATCAAAGGAAGTAGTCCCTCCATTGTAATGCACAAAATTCGGTTGGAGGAAAATCATAAACCCTCTATTGAACCACATAGAAGACTAAATTCAGCAATGAAAGAAGTTGTTAGAGCTGAGATTTTAAAATTATTAAATGCTGGTATTATATATGCGCTATCTGATAGTTCTTGGGTGAGTCATGTGCAGGTTATGCCTAAAAAGGGTGGAATAACAGTAATTGGTGACATCAAAAATGAAATCATGTCCACCAGAACGGTAACAGATTGGAGAGTCTGCATCGATTATAGGAAGCTGAATAAAGTTACTAGGAAAAACCACTTCCCGCTTCCGTTCATTGACCAAATGTTAGACAGACTAGCCAGGCACAGTTATTATTACTTTTTAGATGGCTACTCGGGCTATAACCAGATTGCGATAGCCCCGGAAGATCAAGAGGAAACAACCTTCACTTGCCCATATGGAACTTTCGCATATAGGAGGATGCCTTTGAGTTTGTGTAACGCCTTAACAACCTTCCAGAGATGCATGATGTCGATCTTCGCTGACATGGTTGAAGAGATAATGGAAGTCTTCATGGATGACTTCTCGGTATTTGGTAAGACTTTTGACCAATATTTATCTAATTTGGCACTTGTTTTGCAGAGATGTGAAGAGACGAATCTCATCTTAAATTAGGAGAAGTGTCATTTTATGGTGCAAGAAGGAATTGTCCTTGGACATAAAATTTTAGCTCACGGCATTGAGGTGGATAGAGCTAAAGTCGCTGCTATTGAAAAGCTTCACCCTCCAAAATCAGTTAAAGTCGTGAGGAACTTTTTGAGACATGCAAGATTATATCGCAGATTTATCAGGGATTTTTCAAAAATCTCAAAACCTTTATGTAATTTATTAGAAAAAGATGCCGATTTTGTTTTGATGATCTTTGCTTGCAGGCGTTCGAAAAGATCAAGAAGGAGCTTATTTCTGCACCTATTGTGATTGCATCTAATTAGACAGAACCGTTTGAACTGATGTGCGACGCGAGTGATTTTACAATTAGAGCAATCCTTGGGCAGAAAAAAGATAAGATTTTTCGGGCTATCTACTACTCAAGCAGGACCTTAGATGATGCTCAGAAAAATTACACAACAACGGAGAAGGAGATGCTTGCAGTTGTGCACACATTTGATAAGTTCAGACCATACTTAATTGGGGGCAAGGTCATTGTCTATACAGACCATGCAGCTATTCGGTATTTATTTGTGAAGAAGGATGCCAAACCCAGACTTATTAGATGGATCTTGTTTTTGCAAGAATTTGATTTTGAGATCAGGGATAAAAAGTCCAAAAATGTTGTAGCTGATCATTTGTCTAGGTTGGAGCAATCTGAAATTCAGCAAGAACGACCTATTCAAGAGGAGTTTCCAGATGAAACAATAATGAAGATTGATGTAAACCTGCCCTGGTTCGCAGACATAGTGAATTACTTAGTAGGAGGATTAATGCCAAGTGGTTTTACTTATCAACAGAGGAAAAAATTCTTCCATGATGTCAACTCGTATTTTTGGGATGACCTTCTACTGTTTAAGAAGTGTCCAAACCAAAATATAAGAAGATGCGTACCGAAAGATGAAGTTTAGGAAATTCTGCACCACTATCATGCTGCAGCATATGAAGGCCATTTTGGTGCAGAATGTACAACAACAAAGGTGTTGCAATCAGGTTTTTATTGGCCTAGTGTGTTTAAAGATAGCTACATGTTTGTAAAAACATGTGACAGATGTCAAAGGGTTGGAAATATTTCAAGAATGCATAAATTACCTTTGACAAATATTCTAGAAGTGGAAATCTTTGATGTATGGGGTATCGATTTTATGGGACCGTTTCCTCCATCTTTTGAGAAGCTATACATTCTCCTTACTGTTGATTATGCCTCAAAGTGGGTGGAGGTAATAGCAACACTAACAAATGATGCAAAAGTGGTGATTCGATTTCTACACAAGAATATTTTGACAAGGTTCAGTACTCCAAGGGCCATCTTGAGTGATGAAGACACTCATTTCTATAACAAAATCTTCAATGGTTTAATGTCAAAGTTTGAAATTCTACATGAAGTAGCTCTCGGTTATCATCCGCAGACAAATGTCCAAGCTGAAATTTCAAACCGAGAAGTGAAGTTGATATTAGAGAAGACTGTCAATCTGAATAGAAAAGATTGAGCTAACAAGTTAGATGACGCATTTTGGCATACAGAATAGCCTATAAGACTCCAATTGGAATGTCTCCCTATATGTTGGTATTTGGTAAGGTATGTCATCTACCTGTAGAGCTTGAGCATTGAGCTTACTAGGCCATTAAGAAGCTAAATTTTGACTATAATAAAGTTAGAGCAAATCAGTTACTCCAATTGAATAAGCTTGATAAGCTGAGGAATGAGTCCTATAACAATGTAAGGATTTATAAGGATAGGACCAAGAGATGGCATGACAAGATGATAATGAGACGAGAATTCAATCCTAGACAGCAAGTTCTCTTGTAAAATTTACAGCTCAAATTATTTCCTGGAAGTTGAAGTCAAGGTGGTCAGGACCGTTTGTGATACATCAAGTTTTCCCATATGGAGCAATTGAGTTGAAGAAATCAGATGGGAGCTTGTTTAAGGTCAATGGGCAGCATTTAAAGCACTATTATTGAGAGGGGGTGCATAAGTTAGAAAGCATTCCCCTTGGTGAACTGAATTGAGGAAACTGGAAGAAGTCTAGCTAAAGACTTAAAATTTAGCACTTTTGGGAGGCAACCCAATTTATATTTTTAGGATTTTTAGTTTTTACTTTCTTTTTATTTGATTTCAGTAGTGTGTTTATTTTTATTTTTCATTTGATCGAGTTGTGTTTTGCAGGCATATGCATTTGGAAGTTTAATTGTCATAAATTTTTCCAAAAAGCATGCATGGGTGCGTGAATGGTGAAAGAAAAAGAAAAATTTTGCAAGGGCTTTAGTAGCTTCAAAAGGACGATCAGAAAAGAAACGAAGAGAAAATGGTTTTTCAAGAAAGGAAGTGAAGAGATACGTGAATAGTAACTAAGCTGGAAGACTAAATTTTTTTTCTTTCAATTAAAGAAGTGAGGACCGAAGAATGTTTGCAATGGTAAGAGAAAGAAAGTCAGGAGTAAGAAAAAGTATGAGAAGAAATGTTTACAATATTCACAGATGAGGTGAATGGAATACACATATCAATGCTTTATTGGAAGATGATCCTGTGGTGGTATAGGAGTCGGGGTAGGTGTGGTACCTGAGGCATTAGCCCCGAAATGTTACGAAAATAGCGTCGTCATCTGCTCAAACCCCTACCGTACATCCTGCTTAAACCGATTAATTCGAGAGTTAGGACGCACCGGATGTGGTTCAAGTGGTGGAGGTGGTTGTGCCTGCCTCCGAGGACGACCTCGTCTCCCCCTCATATCCTATCTCTTACGTACCTGCGCGTATACATTAAACATCAGTTATAATTTTAACCGTTAAATTCAATTCATAACTAGACAATTACAAACACCTGAGATGTAATCTATTTCCACTAAATCGACACTGAATGGTTAGTGATTCACGTGCAGATGATTTATGGTCCATAATTGTAATAGTAAAATTAAAACCTAAAACCCTAAAATGGTAAAACTAAAACCCTAGACCTAAAACCTTAAACCCTAAACCTTACACCATAAACCTATAACATAAAACCTGAGACCTAAAACCTTAAACCTTAAAAATCGTAAAATTAAAACCCTAGACCCAAAACCTAAATCCATAAACCTTACACCGCAAACCTATAGCATAAAAACCTAAACCCAAGACCCTACACCTTAAAAATCGTAAATTTAAAAAACAAAAAAAGTTACCAAAAAAAAATGTATAGAAAATACGGACTTACTAAACCTTAAAAACTAAACCCTAAAATAGTAAAATCAAAATCCTAGACCCAAAACCTTAAAGATCGAAAAATAAAAAACCCTAAACCTTAAAAATCGTAAAATTAAAACCCTAGACCCAAAACCCAAAACCCTAAACCTTACTCTATAAACCTATGGTATTAAACCCTAAACTCTAAAAAACGATCCATCTAAACCGACTCACCTAAGAGTAGACAGACCAAACCAGTTATCAGTGCAAGTGTACGAGTGAAATTATTTTTGGAGCGTGTTATCACATGCTAAAAGTTTAAGGCATGTGATTATATGAGTAAGAGGGTTTCAGGTTAGTGATTCACATGCAAATGATATATTGCCCATAATCGTAAAATTAAAACCCAAAACCCTAAAATCGTAAAACTAAAACCCTAGACCCAAAACCCTAAAACCTAAACCTTACACCATAAACTTATAGCATAAAACCTAGACCCAAAGCCTTAAACATTAAAAATCATAAAATTAAAACCCTAGACCAAAAACCCTAAACCCTAAAGCTTACATCATAAACCTATAACATAAAACCCCAGACCCAAAACCCTAAACCTTAAAAATCGTAAAATTAAAAGACACAAAAAGTTAGAAATAAAAAAAAATGTATGGAAAATAAGAACTTACTAAACCTTAAGAACTAAACCCTAAAATCGTAAAATTAAAACCATAAACCCAAAACCCTAAACCTTAAAAATCCTAAAATTAAAACCCTAGACCCCAAACAATAAACCCTAAACCTTACACCATAAACCTATAGCATAAAACCCTAGAACCAAAGCCTTAAACCTTAGAAATCGTAAAATTAAAACCCTAGACCAAAAACCCTAAACCCTAAAGCTTACATCATAAACCTATAACATAAAACCCCAGACCCAAAATCCTAAACCTTAAAAATCGTAAAATTAAAAAACAAAAAAAGTTAGAAATAAAAAAATGTATGGAAAATAAGAACTTACTAAACCTTAAGAACTAAAACCTAAAATCGTAAAATTAAAACCATAGACCCAAAACCCTAAACCTTAAAAATCGTAAAATTAAAACTCTAGACTCGAAACCCTAAACCTATAGCATAAAACCCTAAACACTAAAAAATGATCCATCTAAATCGGCTCACCTAAGAGTAGGCAGACCAAACCGGTTATCAATGCATGTGTACGAGTGAAATTATTTTTGGAGCGTGTCATAACGTGCAAATAGTTTAAGGCATGTGATTATATGAGTAAGAGGGTTTCAGGTTAGTGATTCACACGTAGATGATTTATAGTCCATAATTGTAAAATTAAAACCCTAAACCCAAAACACAAAACCCCAAAATCGTAAAATTAAAACCCCAGACCCAAAACCATAATCCCTGAATATTAAACCATAAACCTATAACATAAAACCCTAGACCCAAAACCCAAAACCCAAAACCCAAAACCCAAAACCTTAAAAATTGTAAAATTAAAAAACACAAAAAGTTAGAAATAAAAAATGTATGGAAAATACGGCTTTACTAAGCTTTAAAAACTAAACCCTAAAATCGTAAAATTAAGACCCTCAACCCAAAACCCAAAACCTTAAATATTGTAGAATTAAAAACATAGACCCAAAACATGAAACCCTAAACCTTACACCATAAACCTATAGCATAAAACCTTAAACCCTAAAAACTGATCCATCTAAAATGGTACACCAAAGAGTAGACAGACCAAACCAGTTATCAGTGCATGTGTACGAGTGAAATTATTTTTCGAGTGTGTCATCACAGGCTAATAGTTTAAGGCTTGTAATTATATAAGTAAGAGGGTTTCAGGATAGTGATTCACATGCAAATGATTTATGGTCCATAATCGTAAAAGTAAAACCCTAAACCCAAAACCCTAAACACTAAAATTATAAAAGCAAAACCCTAGAACCAAAACCCTAAACCTTAAGCCATAAACCTATAGCACAAAACCCTAAACCCAAAACTTAAACCTTAAAAAGCGTAAAATTAAAAAACACAAAATGTTAGAAATAAAAAAATGTATGAAAAATAAGGACTTACTAAACCTTAAAAATTAAACCCTAAAATCGTAAAACTATTCCCCTAGACCTAAAACCCTAAATCTAAAAAATCATAAAATTAAAACCCTAGACCCAAAACCCTAAACCTTACAAATCATAAAATTAATACCCTAAATCGAAAACCCTAAACCCTAAGCCTTACACCATAAATCTATATCATAAAACCCTAACCCAAAACCCAAAACAATAAAAATCATAGAATTAAAAAACACAAAAAGTTAGACATAAAAAAATGTTTGAAAAATAAGGACTTACTAAACCTTAAAAACTAAACACCAAAATTGTAAAATTAAAACCCTAGACCCAAAATTGTAAACCTTAAAAATCGTAAAATTAAAACCCTATACCTAAAACCCTAATCCCTAAACCTTACGCCATGAACCTATAACATAAAGCCCTACACCCTAAAAACGATCCATATAAAACGGCTCACCTAAGTGTAGACAGACCAAGCCGATTATCAATGCATGTGTATGAGTGAAATTATTTTTGGAGCATGTCATAACGTGCTAAAAGTTTAAGGCAGGTGATTGTATGAGTAAAAGGTTTTATGTTAGCGATTTACGTGCAGATGATTTATGGTCCAAAATCGTAAAATTAAAACCCTAAACAGAAAAGCCAAAGCCCTAAAATCATAAAATTAAAACCCTAGACCTAAAACCCTAAATCCTAAACCTTACAAAATAAACCTGTAGGATAAAAAACTAGATCAAAAATCCTAAAATTAAAAAACACAAAATGTTAGAAATAAAAAAATGTTTGGAAAGTAAGGACTGACTAAACCTTAAAAACTAAACCCTAAAATCGTAAAATTACACCAAAAACCCTAAACCTTAAAAATCTTAAAATTAAAACCCTAGACCCAACACCTAAAACCCTAAACCTTGCACCATAAACCTATATCACAAAACCCTAAACCCTAAAAAATGATCCACCCAAACGGACTTACCTAAGAGTAGACAGACCAAATCGGTTATTAGTGGATGTGTACGAGTGAAATTATTTTTAGAGTGTGTCATCACGTACTAAAAGTTTAAGGCATGTGCTTATATAAGTAAGAGGGTTTCAAGCTAGTGATTCACGTGCAGATGATTTATGGTCCATAATCGTAAAATTCAAACCCTAAACCCAAAACCTAAAAACCTAAAATTGTAAAGTTAAAACCCTAGATCTAAAACTCTAGACCCTAAACCTTACAGCATACACCTATAACATAAAACTCTAAACCTAAAACCCTAAATCTTAAAAATTGTAAAAATAAAGCCCTAGACCCAAAATCCTCAACCTTAAACTTTACACCATAAACCTAAAGCAAAAAACCTTGGACCCACATCCCTAAACCTTAAAAATCGTAAAATCAAAAAGCACAAAAAGTTAGAAATAAAAAAAATGTATGAAAAATAAGGACTTACTAAACCTTAAAAACTAAACGCTAAAATCGTAAAATTAAGACACTAGACCCAAAATCCTAAACCTTTAAAATCGAAAAAGTAAAAACCTAGATCCAAAAGCCAAAACCCTGAACCTAACACCATAAACCTATAACATAAAACCTTAAACCCTAAAAACTAGCTATCAGTGCATGTGTACGAGTGAAATTATTTTTAGAGCGTGACATCACGTGCTAAAAGTTTAAGGCATGTGATTATATGAGTAAGAGGGTTTTATATTAGTGGAATTAAAACCCTAAACCCAAAACCCTAAGCCCTAAAATTGAAAAATTAAAACCTTAGACCAAAAACAAAAAAGAATAAACCTTACACCATAAACCTATAACGTAAAAGCCTAGACCCAAACCCTAAACCTTAAAAATCAAAGAATTAAAACTTTAGATCCAAAAACCTAAACCCTAAACCTTACGCCTAAAGTTACAGCATAAAACCCTAGACCCTAAACCTTACACCATAAAGCTGTAGCATAAAACCCTAGACATAAAACCCTAAATCTTAAAAAATTTTAAAATTAAAACCCTAGACCCAAAACCTATAACATAAAACCCTAGACCCAAAACCCTAAACCTTAAAAATTGTAAAATTAAAAAGCATAAAAAGTTACAAATAAAAAAATGTATGGAAAATAAGGCCTCACTAAACCTTAAAAACTAAGCCCTATGGTAGCTGTCGAGACTAACAATAATAATTCCTACTCAAAAATAAATTAAAACTGTAGTATAGTTGAGTAAGGTCGATTCCCACAGAGATTGGCTAAATTTATTTTTTTTGTAAAAGATTTAAAAAGAAAATATGTTTGGCGATTTGTTTTACTGAAAATGAAAAGAAAAATTAATGTAGCAAAGAGAAATCACTATATAAAATGAAAGAAGAAAATCAATAAGACGAAGCATCCAACCAAAGGAATAATCATAGAATGAGTTCATGAAATTGATCATTGATGCAAAGATGGATTCTTTTAATCGGGATAAGGAACAAGCAATGAGGGATGAGCGATGAGGGTCGAGGGTTGAGGGTCAAGGCTTGAGGGATGAGAGTTGAGGGACGATGGTGGATGAACGAGGGATAAGGGTCAAGGGATGAGGGATGAGCGATGAGAGTTGAGGGATGAGGGTCGAGGGTTGAAGGATGAGGGTCGAGGGATAAGGGCGGAGGGTCGAGGGACGAGGGTTGAGGGATAAGGGTCGAGGGTCGAGGGACGAGGGTCGAGGGTTGAGGGATGAGAGTTGAGGGATGAGCGATGAGGGATGTGGGACGAGGGATGAGGGTCGAGGGATGAGGGTCGAGGGATAAGGGATGAGGGTCGAGAGATAAGGGCCGAGGGAAGATGGTCGAGGGTTGAGGGTCGAAGCATGAGGGTCGAGGGATGAGGGTCGAGTGTTGAGGGTCGAGGGATAAGGGACAAGCGATGAGGGATGAGTGATGAGGGTCGAGGTTTGAGGGACGAGGGATGATATATGAGCGATGAGGGTCGAGGGATGAGGGTCAAGGGATGAGACTCGAGGGATGAGGGTTGAGGGATGACGATCGTGGGTTGAGGGTCGAGGGATGACGGTCAAGTATTGAGGGTCGAGGGATGAGGGTCGAGGGATGCAAGCCTAGCGATGACAATCGAGGGTTGAGGGTCGAGGGATGAGGCTCGAGGGATGGGGCTTGAGGGTCGAGGGATAAGGGTCAAGGGAGTACTAACGAGCAATGAGGGATGAGCGAACAGGGTCGAGGGTTGAAGGTAGAGAGGCGAGGGTCGAGGGACATGGGTAGAGGGTTGAGGGTTGAGGGTCGAGGGATGAGGCACAAGGGATGAGGGTCGAGGGATGAGGGTCGAGGGATAAGGGACAAGCGATGAGGGATGAGCGATGAGGGTCGAGGGTTGAGGGTCAAGGATTAAGGAATGAGGGTTGAGGAATGACTCTGGAGGGACGAGGAATAGGGGTCGAGGGATGAGGGATGAGCAATGAGAGTCGAGGGAGGATGGTCGAGGGTTGAGGGACGAGGGTCGAGGGTCGAGGGTCGAGGGTCGAGGGTCGAGGGTCGAGGGTCGAGGGTCGAGGGTCGAGGGTCAAGGGTCGAGTGTTGAGAGTCGAGGGTTGAGGGACGAGGGTTGAGAGAAGAGGGTCGAGAAACGAGGGTCGAGGGTTGAGCGACGAGGGTTGAGGGTCGAGGGATGAGGGACGAGGGATGAGGGTCGTGGGATAAGGGTCGAGGGATGAGGGACGGGGGATAAGGGTCGAGGGATGAGGGTCGAGGGAAGACGATCGAGGGTTGAGGATCGAGGGATAAGGTAAAAGGGATAAGGGTTGAGTGTTGAGGGTCGATGGATAAGGGACGATGGATGAGGGACGAGCGATGAGGGTCAAGGGTTGAGGGTCGAGGGTTGAGGGAGGGTCAAGGGTCGAGGGTTAAGGGACGAAGGTCGAGGGTTAAGGGACGAGGGTCGAGGGACGAGAGTCGAGAATCGAGGAATGATGGACGAGGGATGAGGGACGCGGGATGAGGGACTGGGGATGAGGGTCGAGGGATGAGGGTCGAGGGATAAGGGTCGAGTGTTGAGGGTCGAGGGATATGGGACGAGTGTTGAGGGCTGAGGGATAAGCGATGAGCGATGAGCGATGAGGGACGAGCGATGAGGGTCAAAGGTAGAGGGTCCAGGCTTGAGGGACAATGGTGGAGGGACCAGGGTGGAGGGTCGAGTGTTGAGGGTCGAGGGATAAGGGACAAACGATGAGGGATGAGCGATGAGGGTTGAGTGTTGAGGGTCCAAGCTTGAGGGTCGAGGGTTGAGGGACAACAGTGGAGGTACGAGGGATGAGGGTCGAGGGATAAGGGTCGAGGGATGATGATTGAGGGTTGAGGGATAAGGGATGAGGAACGAGGGACAAGGGACGAGGGATGAGGGATGAGGGGCGAGGGATGAGCGTCGGGGGATGAGGGTCGAGGGATGAGGGTCGAGGGAAGACGATCAAGTGCTGAGGGTCGGGGGTTGAGGGTCGAGGGATAAGGGTTGAGGGTTGAGGGTCGAGGGAAGACGGTCGAGGGATGAGGGTTGAGTGATGAGGCAAGAGGGATGAGGGTCGACTGTTGAGGGTCGAGGTATAAGGGAAGAGTGATGTGGGTCGACTTTTAAGGCTCGAGGGATAAGGGACGGGCAATGACGGACGTGCGATGAGGGTCGAGGGTTGAGTGTCGAGGCTTGAGGGAAGAGGGTTGAGGGACGATGATGGATGGACTAGGGATGAGGGTCAACGGATAAGGGTCAAGGGATAGGGATGACGGTCGAGGGTTGAGGGTCGGAGGATGATGGTTGAGGGATGAGGGTCGAGGGTCAAGGGATGACGGTCAAGGGTTGAAGGCCGAGGGATGAGGGTCGAGGGTTATGAGTGAGGGATAAGGGACGAGGGTTGAGGGCAGAGGGATGAGGGACAAGCGATGAAGGATGAGCGATGAGGGTTGAGGGTTGAGGGTCAAGGGATGATGGTCGAGCGATGACGATTGTGGGTTGAGGGCATAGGGATGAGGGTCGAAGGTTGAGGGGTCGAGGGATGAGGGACGAGGGTTGAGGGTCGAGGGAGAAGGGTAGAGGGATGAGGGACGAGCAATAAGGGACGGTAGATGAGGGCCGAGGGATGATGGATGAGAGATAAAGGTCGAGGGATGAGAGTCGAGTGTTGAGGGTCAAGGGACGACGGTTGAGGGATGACGGTCGAGGGCTGAGGGTCGAGGGTTGAGGGTCGAGTGATAAGGGACAAGGGAAGATGGTCGAGGGATGACGGTCGAAGGTAAAAGGTCGAGGGATGACGGTCGAGGGTAGAAGGTCGAGGGATAAAGGTCGAAGGATAAGGGTCGAGCAATGGCCGTCGCAGGTTGAGGGTCGAGGGATGAGGGTCAAGCGTCGAGAGATAAGGGTCGAGGTATGAGGGATGAGGGCTGAGGGTCGAAGGCTGAGGTTAGAAGGATGACGAACGAGCGATAAGGGACGAGCAATGAGGGTCGAGGGTTGAGGGTCGAGGGAAGAAGGTGAGGGTTGAGGGACTAGGGTCAAGGGTTGAGGCACGAGGGATGAGGGACGAAAGTGGAGGGACGAGGGATGAGGGTCGATGGATGAGGGATAGGGGATGAGGGTTAAGGGATGAGGGTCGAGTGATAAGGGACTAGCAATGAGGGTCGAGTGATGAGGGATGTGCGATGAGGGGCGAGGGATAATGGATAAGCGATGAGGGTCAAGGGATGAGCTTATAGGGATGAGGGTCGAGGGATGATGGTCGAGGGATGACGGTCGAGGGATAACTATCGGGGGTTAAAGGTCGAGGGTTGAGGGTCGAGGGATAAAGGCCTAGGGATTAGGGTCGAGGGATGAGGGTCGAGGGATGAAGGACGAGGTTTAAGGGTTGAGTGATGAGGGTCGAGGGATGAGTATCGATGGTCGAGGGTCGAGCGTTGAGGGTCGAGGGATGACGGACGAGCGATGAGGGATGAGTGATGATAGTCGAGGTATGATGGTCGAGGGTTGAGGGACGAGGGATGAGGTACAAGGGATATGGGTCGAAGGATGAGGGTCGAGGGATGAGGGTTTAGGGTCGAGGGATGAGAGTCCAGTGATGAGGGTCGAGGGGCGACGGTTGAGGGATGACGGTCGAGGGATGACGATCTAGGGTTAAAGGTCGAGGGTTGAGGGTTGAGCGATAATGGTCAAGGGATGAGGGTCGAGGGATGATGATCGAGGGTTGAAGGTCGCGAGATGAGGGACGAGGGTTAAGGGTCGAGGGATGACGATCGAGGGATGGGTGACGAGCGATGAGGGACAAACGATGAGGGTTGAACTATGAGGGACAAGCGATGAGGGGCGAGGGATGATGGATAAACGATGAGCGTCGAGGGATGAGGGTCGAGGATAATGGTCGAGGGATGATGGTCGAGGGATGATGGTCGAGGGATGACTATCGAGGGTTGAGGGTCGAGGGATAAGGGTCGAGAAATTAGGGTTGAGGGTAGACAGTCGAGGGATGAGGGTCGACCGATGACGGATGAGGGTTGAGGGTCGAGGGATGAGGGTCGAGCGATGAGGATCGATGGTCGAGGGTTGAGGGTCGAGGGATGAGGGACGAGGGTTGAGGGTCGAGGGATGACGAACGAGCGATGAGGGATGAGCGATGATAGTCAAGGGATGATGGTCAAGGGTTAAGGGACGAGGGACGAAGGTCGATAGATAAGGGTCAAGGGATGAGGGTCGAGGGTTGAGGGTCTAGGGATGAGGGTCTAGGGATGAGGGTAGAGGAATGACGGACGAGCGATGAGCGATGAGGGTCGAGGGTTGAGGGTCGAGGGAAGAAAGACGAGCGATAAGGGACGAGAGATGAGGGTCGAGGGTTGAGGGATGAGGGAGGATGGATGAGCGATGATGGCCTAGGGATGAGGGTCGAGGGAAAAGAGTCAAGTGATGAGAGTCAAGGGACGACGGTTGAGGGATGACGGTTGAGGGATGACAGTCGAGGGTTGAGGGTTGAGGGTCGAGCGATAAGGGTCAAGGGATGAGGGTCAAGGAATGATGGTCGAGGGTTGAAGGACGAGGGATGAGGGACGAGGGTTGAGGGATGACAGACGAGCGATGAGGGATGAGCGATGATGGTCGAGGGATGATGGTCGAGGGTTGAGGGACATGGGATGAGGGTCGAGGGATGAGGGTTGAGGGTTGAGGGGCGAGGGATGAGGGACGAGGATTGAGGATCGAGGGATGAAGGTAGAGGGATGACGGACGAGCGACGAGCGATAAGGGTCGAAGGAAGAGGGTCGAGGGATGAGGGACGAGTGATGAGGGACGAGAGATGAGGGTCTAGGGTTGGGGGACGAGGGATGACGGATGAACGATGAGGGTCGAGGAATGAGGGTCGAGGGATGAGAGTCGAGTGATGAGGGTCGAGGGACGACGGTCGAGGGATGACGGTCGAGGGTTGACAATCGAGGGTTGAGGGTCGAGGGATGAGAGTCGAGTGATGAGGGTCGAGGGACGACGGTCGAGGGATGACGGTCGAGGGTTGACAATCAAGGGTTGAGGGTCGAGGGTTAAGGGTCGAGTAATAAGGGTCAAAGGATGAGGGTCGAGGGATGACAGTCGAGTGTTATAGGTCGAGGGATGATGGTCAAAGGATGAGGGTCGAGCAATGACGGTCGAGGGTTGAGGGTCGAAGGATGAGGGTCGAGGGTCAAGGGTCGAGGGTCAAGGGTCGAGGGATGAGGGTCAAAGGATGAGGGTCGAGCAATGACGGTCGAGGATTGAGGGTCGAGGGATGAGGGTCGAAGGATAAGGGACGAGGGTCGAAAGATGAGGTTAGAAGGATGACGGACGAGTATTGAAGGATGAGGGTTGAGGGTCGAGGGATGAGGGACGAGGGTTGAGGGTCTAGGGATGATGGACGAGCGATGAGAGATGAGTGATGATGGTCGAGGGATGAGTGTCGAGGGACGAGGGATAAGGGTCGAGGGATGAGGGTTGAGGGTCAAGGGATGAGGGACGAGGGTTTAGGGTCAAAGGACGAGGGTAGAGGGATGACGAAAGAGCGATGAGCGATGAGGGTCGAGGATTAGGGGTCGAGGGAAGAGGGTCGAGGGATAAGGGAAGAGCGATGAGGGATGAGAGATGAGGGTCGAGGGTTGAAGGACGAGGGATGATGAATGAGCGATGAGGGACGAGGGATGAGAGTCGAGTGGTGAGGGTCGAGGGACGACGGTCGAGGAATAACGGTCGAGGGATGACGATCGAGGGTTAAGGGTCGAGGTTTGAGGGTCGAGCGATAAGGGTCAAGGGATGAGGGTGGAGGGATGACGGTTGAGTGTTAAAGGTCGAGGGATGAGGGTCGAAGGATAAGGGTCGAGCAATGACGGTCAAGGGTTGAGGGCCGAGGGATGAGGGTAGAGGGTCGAGGGATGAGGGTCGAGGGATGAGGGTTGGGGGTCGAAGGATGAGG